>CAWUDS030002219.1:11045374-11115005 GCA_963859935.3 Lathyrus sativus | reverse complement strand
GATAAAAAGCAGATTGTTGCAAGGGGGTGTTTATCCAGGTTGTGACGAGTATTGATTAGAATGCTGGACCCTAGTTGGGGGATATGATGATTTGAAGAAAGGCATCCAGGCTTTAGTTGATGGAGGCACATTGCAGTTTGACCGAGCAGCAGCTGAAGAGCCTGCAGGGGCAATAGCAGATGATCAGAGTGATGTGGCCACTGTAACGGTTCCTCGAAAGACAATCACTATTGCAGCACCGGTCCAGCGACCACCGATCATCATAACTAAGGTCGGACCAATCCCGTATGAGAATACGAAAGCAATCCCATGGTCATATGGGTTGGAGGTGTATTGTGACGGGATAAAGATTGATGTTAATAAGCAGCCAGCTGAGACTGTAGACAACGTTGTTGGGTCAGGAGGTATGACAAGGAGTGGTAGGATCTTCATATCACCTGAGGTGGAGGCCGAAAGACTAGCGAAAGGAAAAGGGAAGATGGTTGAGAATGTCCCAGTGCAAGCAAGCGACAAAGAGGCAGCATCAAAAGACGTAGAAGAGTTCATGCGCTTGATTCGAAAAAGTGATTATAAGATTGTGGAGCATCTGCAACAGACGCCGTCCAAGATATCTATTTTGTCATTACTCTTGTGTTCGGAAGCTCACAGAAATGCTTTGTTGAAAGTCCTGGATACTTCCTTCGTACCCCAAGACGTCTCTGTAAATCAGCTGGAAGGAGTGCTGGCACACGTGAATGCAGGCCACAGCTTAGGCTTTACTGACTTCGATTTGACCCCTAAAGGGAGAGATCATAATATGGCGCTGCACATATCTGTCGAGTGTAGAGGATCAGTAATGTCGCATGTATTGGTCGACACCGGATTGTCTTTGAATGTTCTACCCAAGAAGGCGATGATGAAGCTAGATGTCAGAGGAATCCTCTGCACGCCCAGTGACTTGGTAGTCAGAGCGTTTGATGGCACGCGAAGAACAGTCTTTGGATCGATAACATTGCCTCTGCAGGTGGGGCCGGAGGTGTTTGCAACTGAGTTTTATATCATGGATATACAGCCTGCGTACAGCTGCTTGCTTGGAAGACCTTGGATTCATGGGGCTGGGGCAGTCACGTCTACCCTGCATCAGAAGTTGAAATATATGGTCGGAGACAGCGTAGTCACCGTATTTGGAGAAGAAGACATCCTGGTCAGCCATCTGTCGTCATTTAAATATGTGGAGGTCGATGGAGAGATCCACGAAACACCCTGCCAGGCATTTGAAGGGTTGCGTATCAAGGACAAAGGTCCCGGGCCGAGCAAAGTGTCAGAGATAGTTGTCTCGTCGTATAAAGAAGCTCAAGCTCTAGTGGAGGCAGGGGAAGCGAAGGGGTGGGGCAAAGTGCTAGATATCCCTGTGAAGATGGACCGGTTCGGGCTGGGATACCAACCATCGTCGTCAACACCTGCTGTGGGGGCACCCCGTTTCAGAGGGTCAATAACCATCTCTGCTAGTGGAGTATGTCACGAGACCATCAACGCTGCTTCGGAGTCTGACGAAGGAGACAGTGATTGTGATATGGATGCCTGGATTCATCCAAACACGCCAGGACAGGGACTGTGCAACTGGTCTATTCAGGAGCTTGTTCCTGTGACTCTTAAACAGTAATGCTTTGCTTTATTAATTGTTGAATAATCTGATGTCTTGCCCGGGGCATCAGGATTTGCTTAGGGCTATGTTGTTATGAACATTGCGTGTTAATCATTAAATAAATGGCGTTTTTTCATGTGCAAATACTGTAATCTTTGTCTTTCTTGTTTTGTATTTTTCAATAAAATGGCTAACGTGGTTATTCGCTTTATACGCATTTTGAAGCACTTAACCATTCCTTTTGCAGGATAACATTTTCAGATGACATCCTTGAACCACCTACGACTCGTCCCGACTTTGAGCATCCAGTATTTCAGGCCGAAGAAGAGGTTGTCGAAGATAGTGACGTTCCTGAAGAACTGTCTTGGTTGGTGAAGCAGGAGGAAAGAGCCATTCTGCCTCACGACGAGGTCATCGAAATTATCAACTTAGGGTCGGAAGGGGTTGAGAAGAATATTCGTATCGGGGCCGCACTGCAAGGTGATATCAAGTGAAGACTGGTTGAAATGCTCCGAGAGTATAGTGATGTATTCACTTGGTCGTATGAAGATATGCCAGGGCTCCATACAGATATGGTTGTGCACCGTCTGCCACTGAAAGAAGAATGCCCGCCGGTCAAACAAAAGCTTCGCAGAACTCGACCAGATATGGCAGTGAAGATCAAAGAGGAAGTTCAAAAACAGCGGGACGCTGGTTTCCTGGCTGTGACAAAATATCCCTCATGGGTTGCTAACATCGTACCAGTGCCGAAGAAAGACGGCAAGGTTCGAATGTGCGTGGATTATAGAGATTTGAATAAAGCAAGCCCAAAAGACGATTTTCCACTTCCGCATATTGACGTGCTAGTTGATAATACTGCTCAATACTCCGTGTTTTCTTTCATGGATGGCTTTTCAGGCTATAATCAGATTAAAATGGCGCCAGAGGACATGGAGAAGACTACTTTCATAACGCCTTGGGGAACATTTTGCTACAAAGTGATGCCCTTTGGTTTGAAAAATGCTGGGGCAACATATCAGCGTGCGATGACGACTCTTTTCCATGACATGATGCATAAAGAGATCGAAGTTTATGTTGACGATATGATTGCCAAATCCCAGACGGAGGAAGAGCATCTGGTGAATCTGCTGAAGTTATTTAAAAGGCTTAGGAAGTTCAGGCTGAGACTGAACCCTAATAAATGCACCTTCGGGGTGAGATCGGGGAAGCTGCTAGGGTTTATCGTAAGCGAAAGAGGAATAGAGGTTGATCCTGCTAAAATAAAAGCGATTCAAGAAATGTCGACGCCTAAAACGGAGAAAGAGGTGCGCGGGTTTTTAGGGAGGTTGAACTACATCGCCCGGTTCATATCTCACCTAACTGCCACGTGTGAGCCATTATTCAAGCTGTTAAAGAAAGATCAAGCTGTAACGTGGAACGAAAATTGTCAAAAGGCGTTCGATAAAATAAAGCAGTATTTGCAGGAGCCTCCTATTTTGATACCCCCAGTGGCAGGGAGACCCTTGATCATGTATTTGACGGTTCTTGAGGGAAGCATGGGTTGTGTTCTCGGTCAACACGACGAGACAGGAAGAAAAGAGCATGCGATTTATTACTTGAGTAAGAAATTTACAGATTGTGAATCTCGATACTCAATGTTGGAGAAAACTTGTTGCGCGCTAGCCTGGGCCGCCAAGCGTTTGAGGCAATACATGCTGAATCATACAACCATGCTCATCTCGAAGATGGATCCTATCAAATATGTATTCGAAAAGCAGGCGTTGTCAGGGAGAATTGCCCGTTGGCAGATGGTCTTGACTGAATATGACATCCAATACGTCTCGCAAAAGGCTATAAAGGGGAGCGTGCTGTCTGAGTATCTGGCGGAGCAGCCTATTGAAGATTACCAATCGATGAGGTTTGATTTTCCTGACGAGGATATCATGTACCTAAACATGAAAGATTGTGAAGAGCCGTTGCCAGACGAAGGACCAGAGTTGGGTTCCAAATGGAAGATGATATTTGACGGAGCTGTGAACGCTTACGGTAGCGGAATAGGGGCAATTATCACTACGCCACACGAGTCGCACATCCCGTTTACTGCCCGATTGACCTTTGTTGTTACCAATAATGAAGCCGAATACGAAGCTTGTATAATGGGGCTTGAAGAAGCCATTGATTTGCGAATCAAGAACCTGGACGTATACGGAGACTCAGCTCTGGTGGTGAAACAGATAAAAGGAGAATGGGAGACACGTCAGCCCAACTTGATACATTACATGAACTATGCAAGGAGATTGTTGCCTTTCTTCGACAAGGTTGAATTGCATCATGTACCGCGGGCAGAGAATCAAATGGCTGACGCCCTGGCCACTTTGTCTTCCATGTACAAAGTCAATTTCTAGAACGAGGCTCCCCGA
Organism: Lathyrus sativus; assembly: GCA_963859935.3. NCBI lineage: Eukaryota > Viridiplantae > Streptophyta > Magnoliopsida > Fabales > Fabaceae > Lathyrus > Lathyrus sativus. Next base: position 11,110,982 of record CAWUDS030002219.1, on the reverse strand, counting down.
ATCATTATCTCTCGGCTTGACAGACCAGCTTTCGTATTTGCTATTGATGAAGCATCCGACGACAAACCGTGGTATTTTGATATCCTTAATTTTCTGAAGAATAAAGAGTATCCGGCTGGGGCATCCAGTCAAGATCAGAAGACTCTCAGGAGATTAGCGGGTAATTTCTATTTGAATCCAGATGGTGTCTTGTACAGAAGAAACCACGACTTGGTGCTGTTGCGTTGTGTAGACGAAAAAGAGGCAAAGCTACTCATGGAGGAAATACATGAAGGTACCTTTGGTACGCATGCCGGTGGGCATGCTATGACAAGAAAGCTGCTGCGGGCAGGTTATTTTTGGCTGACTATGGAAATTGACTGTTTCAAGTTTGCGAGGAAGTGCCACAAGTGCCAAATCTATGCTGATAAGATCCATGTACCTCCGAGTCCTCTAAATGTGATGTCATCGCCTTGGCCATTCTCGATGTGGGGGATCGATATGATTGGAAAGATCGAGCCGACAACTTCTAATGGGCATCGGTTCATTCTAGTAGCGATCGATTATTTCACCAAGTGGGTGGAAGCGGCGTCTTACGCAAATGTAACTAAGCAAGTGGTGGCCAGATTCCTCAAGAGAGATATCATTTGCCGATATGGGATCCCCGAGCGGATAATCACGGACAACGGTTCAAACCTAAAAAACAAAATGATGAAGGAGCTCTGTCAGAATTTCAAGATTGAGCATCACAACTCCTCCCCTTACCGACCCAAGATGAATGGCGTTGTCGAAGCGGCCAATAAGAATATCAAGAAGATCGTTCAGAAAATGGTGGTGACCTATAAAGACTGGCATGAGATGCTACCTTTCGCTTTGCACGGTTATCGTACGACGGTACGCACATCAACCGGGGCAACTCCGTTCTTGTTGGTATACGGAATGGAAGCGGTATTACCATTGGAAGTGGAGATCCCTTCTCTGAGGGTATTGCGAGACGTTCAGCTAGACGAGGCAGAATGGGTGAAAGACAGGTTGAACCAATTGAGTTTGATGGACGAGAAGAGGCTAGCTTCTCTAGCATACGGTCGTTTGTACCAGAGCCGAATGAAGAAAGCATATGACAAAAAGATACATCCGCGAAGCTTTCAGACGGGCGACCTTGTGCTGAAAAGGATTCTCCCGCCGCAGGCAGATCACAGGGGCAAGTGTACCCCCAACTACGAAGGGCCATACGTTGTCAGGAAAGTCTTTTCAGGAGGAGCGTTGTTGTTATCCACTATGGACGGTGAAGACTTTACGTCGCCTGTGAATTCGGACGCAGTTAAAAAATACTTTGCTTAAAATTGACCCGCTGGACAAAAAAAGAGAGTCCAGGCAAAAATGGGGCATCCTGGCGAACCAAAAACAGAATGAAAGGTTCGGGCAAAAGTTAGGGATAAAATTGAAAAAATGTACACCCGCGAAGTTGAAAACCTACAATGGGCGGCTTCGGCAAAAAGGGGTATCCCGGTGAACTGAAAACCCGTAAAAGGCGGTTCACGCAAAAGTTAGGGATTCGAAAAGCAAATGACTGCGGTCCGGATTTGATACTACAATGAGCATCAGTGCGGGAGAATATACCTGAGGGGGTCGATTATCAGATACAACCTCTTCGGAAGTGTGAATATCGGGAAAGCATTAGAGTCGGGCGAGTCATAGGAGGATCAGTTCGTGATGTTCGTCTGCATCCCGTTGCTGACATGTGTACAAAATTTAATTTGTCAAAATATTTATGCTTCTTGTGCATACTTGTGTATCTGCTTTGCGTAGCTTCCTCTTTTCAGGAGTTACATCCAGTGTACAAAATTCCGCCCATTCAGGGGCCCAATCAATAAAATATGTTATTCAGTATTTGATGCTGGTTCTTTACTATTTTGTACATGATAAAACGCCTAAGTTTACTGAAATTAGCATGCGTATAACATTACTGGCCCTTGCCAACAATTGCTAAAGCGTTGAATTAACTGAAAATAACGTCACTAACCTGAATCGATTTGGTTGCATAGGCTTGCCTTGTCTTGTTTGTGTTGTTGCAGGTTTCATAGCCGTACGAGGAAGAGGACCAAGAGACCGTAGTAATAAAAGACTCGACCCTCACGCAGGTCATGCATGTTCTTCCTGAAGAAGGATCGAATTCTTTAGCTAGTCGTAGCCTATCCAGAAGGCATGCTCCAACAAAGCCGTTTATTCTCAGCAGAGTTGGCCATTCCACGATTGTAGGTTGTGTTCAGACAATGTGGTGTCCCCCAGAGGATTCCTTATCTCAAGCAGAGTAGGCTAGCCTCAGAAGATTAATATTGGTGAGCTGTATTCAGGCAATTTACCTTTCCCCACAGGGTCATTTACTCTCCCCCAGCGGGGTTCTCTTTCCAACCAGTGTCTTCATTCCTCCCAGTGGAATTCAAAGATTAAGACTCTCCCCGGAAGAGTTGGTGTGGGTCTTGGCATTTATTTTGTCAGAATACCGTGTGATATCCGTTCACTTTCCCGCAGAAGTTCGACCATACCAGGCGCATCTGCCATTCTTATATTCCCAGCAGGGTGTTACTTCAGTGAGGTGTTTGGTTCGAGTTCCCAATTTCCCAGCTGAGTCGACTTCACTCTCCCAACATTTATTTTGCTGGGATAGTTCTGTAGCATCTGGCTATCCCCAGCGGAGTTGGCATTATCTTCAGCATTTATTTTGCTGAAGCAGTTTCTGTACCCAGCAGTTCGAGTCTGCAATTGCATTGGCATATAGTGTCATACTTGCATCCACCAAATAAAAGCGTAGCATTTCCATGTCAACGGGAATATTGCATCATTGACAAACGCATGCATTGTGAAACATAACTAGGTCGGCTAACCGTTTGGTTTCAAGTATTTGTTTCTCTTGCAGGTGGGAGGGGTTCTTGCTCCAATAAATCAATGAACATTCGAAGTCTCGGCATGAGACATTCAACGAAGTGTCAGCTATGGCACTACTCCCCACAAAGTCAGCAGGATAAGTTTTTCTTTGTCCCTAAGCAGAGTTACTTATTTCCCCGCCAGGGTTCTTGTTGAAGTTTCTCTAGTCCGACCAGCGGATTTGTTTCCTTCAAAGTTGTTGTTACGTCAGCATTACAAGGTTTCATGAACCAGAATTTCAGAGGCTACCGCCGGTTATCAGAGCAGGCATCCAGTAGTTTGGTTTTCAGATATCCCCAGTAGAGTCAGCTCCGAAGTTGCTGTCGCGTCAGGGCTAAGAAGTTTGTGGTTTGGGATCAATGGAGAAATGAGTCCTGACGTGGACAATTTTATTGACGGGATTTCTTCGTGCTAGAGAAGTGAGTGTCCTAACGTGGACAGATTTATTTCCCCGAATTGATAGGAGGTGCTAGTCCTAACGTGGACAGGTTCGATTTTTCAAGATTGTTGGAATGTGGAGTCCTGACGCGGACATTTCCTCAAGTTGACGATGTGTGTTAGTCCTAACATGGACAGAGTCGAGCTCTCGGTGGTGATTGAATGTGAGGTCATAACGTTGACAAGGTTGATTACTCTTCGCACTGATGTCCTGACGTGGACCATTTTATTTCCAGCAGATGTCTCTATTCGTAATGGTGAAATGCGTGTCCTGACGTGGACAAGTTTGTAGTTCTTCGCGATGGCAAGATACGAGAGTCCTGACGTGGACAAATTTATCCTGCTTCGTGTTGGTGGCAAAATGTGTGTCCTGACATGGACGGAATTTTATTTCCCCAGCAAGTCGAAGACGCGCAAGTCCTGACATGGACAGGTCCTATTACTTCAGCAGGTTGAGATGTGAGTCCTGACGTGGACAAAGTCTCACTTCCCCAGTGGGTCAAAGATTAGAGTCCTTACGTGGACATATCAAGAGCATTCCTTACGTGGAAGAAAAATGGTTTCCTTACGTGGAAAGACAAGTTATTCCTTACGTGGAAAAGAGTTATTCCTTACGGGGAAAAGAGCATTCCTTACGTGGAAAAGTTTGTATTCCTTACGTGGAAGATTGTGTTCCTAACGTGGAAAGATGGAGATTCCTTACGTGGAAAGATTGATTCCTTACGTGGAAAGTTGTATTCCTAATGTGGAAAAAGAGGTGTTCCTTACGTGGAAAGATGGCATTCCTAACGTGGAAAGAAAGATTGATATAGTATTCCTTACGTGGAAAGAAGATTGGAGTCCTTACGTGGACAGATTGAGATTGTATTCCTTACGTGGAAAGATTGGGGTCCTTACGTGGACAGATTCAAATCGAGATTGTATTCCTTACGTGGAAAGATTGTGATTCCTTACGTGGAAAGAGGCTAGTATTCCTTACGTGGAAAGAGGCTTGTATTCCTGACGTGGAAAGAGAAAGTGTATTCCTGACGTGGAAGGGGTTTAGTCCTGACGTGGACAGATTCAAAAGAAGACGTATTCCTTACGTGGAAGAGTTTGACGAAGAAGAAGTTCATCCCTAACGTGGAAAGGTGAGTCCTAACGTGGACGGTGTTATTCCTAATGTGGAACGGTTATTCCCTACGTGGAAGGACAAATAATCCCCAGCACGGTCGCTACGAGATCAGTGGGTGGCCGTAACAGTCAGATTCAGCTGATGAATGTCGTTCCCTCGAACAGTGGTGCAATTTATTTCTGCGGTTGGCAAATTTCTGGGTTCTTAGTATTCAACCGCCTCGTACCACGAATGTCTGAAGACTCCGGGCTCTTCACCCAATCGGGTCCAAGTCTCTTGAATAGGGGCAGCTGTTGCACCCTAAAATTTGCTCAACCTTATTCACTTTGTTTATGTTTTAATATCATTAGCATTTGCATATAGAGCCATGTACATAGTCCAATCATCTGCATAGCATAAGCATAGCAAGTCATTCAACAGGGGACCAATCATTATTCTTATCTCCAGAGGCCTGTCAAGAGGTTATTATCCTGATTCAATCTCATTCAAGTCATCAGAAAGAATTGGGAAGCTATCAAGTCAATGGATCAAGCAGTTCATCTATCTCCTATCTGAGGGTATCTGAGGATCAACAAGTAAGTGTGAGCTGTGGGCTGAGTATGGGGAGTATCTAAACATCTTGGAGGACTTAGAAAGTCATTTGGAGAAGGAAATAAGTCATTGGTGAAGTCACAAGTATTGCAGTTGAAGACAGTCAACTAGGGTTTAATCTGGGTCAACCTTGGGTCAACTCTAGGTCAATTGACTGATTGAAAGGCATTGAGGGCTATTGAGGAGATGTGGGGTTTATAATTTGACATGAAGAGTAAGGATATGTTGTTATGCTAAGAAGAATTCAAGAGAAATCAAGGAGAAGAGGAGTTTCTAAATTAGGGTTTCTGTGTAAAATCCCCTAGTTTAGGTCAAATTTCCAAGCAAGATAAGTCAAAATACAAGCTTCAAATGGATCCTTGGCCAACATAAAACTGGTAGAGGATCTCAAGACCTTTAATTTGAGTGGTGGAAGACATCAAGGAGATTTATAGAACTCAAGTTATGGTCCTTGCAAGTTACAGGTCATCTGAGGTATCTGAACTTTTGTCTGTGAAAGTGACTTGACTTCCAAGCTATTTTTACCCCTCAAGGAGATTTCAAATGAATTTCTAGTCAACATAATAGTTGTTACTCATTGTCTTAGCTTTCTATAATGGTATAGTATGCCTTCATATGATTTGTGGAACTCTACTTATGGTCTTAGCAAGCAAAGGGTATTTTGGTCATCTGAGGATTACAGGTCATTCTTAGCCTATGCCTAAAACTCATACAAGGAAGCTTCAAATGGAAAACTTCCCAACATCAAAGTTGCTCAAAATGCCATTTTAAGTCAAGAAAAGAAGTCATGGAAGTTTGGAAATGCATGGAATGAGACTTGACCAAAGTTGGTGAAAAATGACCTAAAAAAGGCATATAAGTTGAAAAAGTTGAAATAAAAAATTGGTTTGAGAGATCTACAAATCCAATATGGGTCATCCAATATACCAAATTGATTCCCAACATCATTTTAAAGACATTGGTTCAGCCACATTTTTTAGTTTAGGCTTAAAAATTGGACTTCCTTTGTAAATTTGTTTCTTGCATCATTAGGCAACATGGTAAAAGTTAACACAAGGCAAGGAAAAGCTTGGTTTTTCATACATACACTCCTAATATCTCATGAAAGGAGATTTTCACTCAAGTTTACCCAAGGTGCAAGCATGATATGAGATGATTCAAAATACCATCAAATGATAAGTTCATGAAATTTCCACAAGTTTCTAGATCCCTCTAGGACCAATCTAGAAGCTTCTCATTCTGTTAATCCTCACCTATATAAGGAAATGAAGCCATTTGTGCATTGGTTGGTGATACTTTGAGCTTGCAAACACTACTTTGATTCCTTCACTCCAACTTGCATTTTCTCTTCAAACTCCATTGAAACTTCATCAATCATCTCAATTTCTGTTATCATCATCATCCACCATTATCATAGAGTAATTGGCAAAGAAAATTGAGGGGAATTCGTGGCTGGTTTGGGTGATCCAAGTTTACACTCCAACTTGCATGAAGAAGGGGATAAGGTGATTCAAGAAGTTTGAGCCACAACCATTGCAAACAGAAGAATCAACATCCATTGGAGATCAATATTGGAGGTTAACAAGTCTTGAAGTGTACAATTCCACCACTGTTTCATCAACATTGCAAGGTATGCATTTCAATCTATATCTCTTCTTCTAGGTGGTATTAGATGGAATGGTTAGGATAGATGTGATAGAGACCATTAGGGGATGATTCATGAGTAGTTTAAGGGTGGTTCTTGAAGGTTGTTTCCATGGCAGTTTCTGGTTAGTGATCAAGAACTCACATGTTAGAGTGCTATGATACTGGAGATTAGGTTTAGGATAATCACCATGAGCTATAGAACGCATCAGTACAAGTTTTATCAAGAATCTTCAGCATACGTATCAGTGAAAATCAATGGTGCCCTAAACTTATAGCTATCGGGTTTGGCTATTGGAAAAGTTTTAGCAAAATCTAACACCATGGCTGCATAGAGGGTGAGGAGGGGATTTCTTTTGGTCTTTGGATCGTGTTATTTCATGGAGTGAGTAGAGAGAACGAGGAGGTGGAAATAGCACGTGTGAAAGCTGTTTGGGAGGAAACCCTAGCTGGAGGTTGAAGACAACCTCCCAGCCGTCCGATGGTCCCCAATTGTTGACTCTTTCGTCTAATCACACGGCCAGGATTCAATTCAGAAACGGAGGGAAATCAGAAATGTGAAACGATGCGTTTCACTAATTGCATCAGCATGGGCTTAAGTTCAGATGACTATTCACACCCCACCCGTTGGCCCAGTCCATTTTTTAACTGAAAATCATTGCTAGTTGCACCATTGTTTTTTTTTAATTTTAATTTTCTTTTAATTTTCATTTTCATTTTCTGAGCGCGTATGGGCCTAAACCCTTTAATATTCTCACCTCCCAGCTGGTGGCCCACCTGGATTATAACTAGGGCGCAGATGCTACTTTCACCCCTCCCATTTAATTTCCATTTTTTTTGTGTTTTAATTTCCTTTAATATTTTTGCATCTTTAAAAAATCATATAAAAATGAAAAATTAATATTTTTTGATTCTTGTTTTTCTATAGGTCAATAATTCTGTCTAGAAAATTATAAAAAATAAAAATTGCATTTTATTTGTTATTTGATTTTTTCCCCATATTTTCCAAATAAATGCCTATTTTAGGTGTTTCATTGCATACATGATTTTGATAATTTTTGTTCTACTAATTGCTTTAATATTTTTCACCCATTCTTTTTAGGTTGATTAATAGACATTGTTAGCTTGTACATACAATTTAGTGCATATTTTAGGAATTAATTTTAGGTGATTGGTTTAGGTTTGAATAACATGAACAAAATTAGGGTTTTAAATCAACTTAGGTGAGATAGTTTAATTCTTTTAGGAAATTTTCATTTGATTTTTGGGGTATGGATTATAGGGGTTATGGGTATAGGATAGATCCCCTTAGAAATCACTAGGATTCCCCTACTGCTATTAGTATATTACTGTATTTGATTGATTGGTGTGGTGTGCCCTCTGGGGATTATTGTTTGTCTGTGTGGGTATTGGGGATTGCTTGGGGATTGGGAGAGCTGAAGACTTGTGATGATGGAGCCATTGGAGATCCAGAGACTGAGGACCAACTTCCAGAGTTGATGAGGAGATTCCTGCTAGCAACTTGTTGAGGAGATTAGGGTTTAGGAGCTAGGCAGAGCTCTAGAGTAGTAAGCTTGTTTCTCAAACATGGAAGGTCTTGACTGCCTCCATTCTTCTCTGTGATACAGAGTCTTTCTAAGACACTCACCCCCTTCCTTTGGAAGGCTTGGTGCTACTGTCTAAGGGATAGAACTCTTGAGAGAAAATGTCTTATGTGTTAGTAGCAGTTGGTTTGCCACCCTTGGTAGTCAACTAATTGCTTAATGCCCAATTCACTCCTGTGATTGATCCCTCAGCTTGGAGGTTAGGACTTGAAGAAAAGCCATTGTAGATTGAAGGTTGATGACAAAGACCTTACTGGAAGGCTGTGGAGATAGAGATTGAGGCTTGCTGAAGCTTGAAGTCAGATGTTGTTTCAGAGCTGCTGTTGCTGTTTATTTTTCTGCTGTATTTCATTTCTGATGTATTGATTGGTTTTCTGGACTGTATTGTTTGCTGTTTACCCTGCTGGGTTGAAAGTGAAGTCTGTTCACTTTTGCCTATTGTTTTCCAGGTTCGAGGTTGAGTGGGACTCCCTTGCCTCGCTTGTATTGCTGCATTCATGCATTTTGCCGTTTTACTGTATGTATCTGATATTGTTTCTGTTTCCGTCTATTCCCTTAGGATCTCTGTTTCTTTCTGTGCAAGAGAGGAGCATGATAGACACTAGGTCTTAACCCATGCATGATAACATTAGGTTAGTTTGATTCCCTTCGCAACCATAGGTTAGAGTTCTGTCTCTTCTTTCTCAAAACAAACAGAAAAACACAATAAATATTTCAAACACGATAAAAGACATTTCTTCCGTAAAAGAATGTGAACTCATCAAGACGTCATTTTTGTCCGCCGGGACTGTTAATCAGAAAAACCTTTTTCAGAAGGAATAAAATCAATCAAGACAAACTTGTGTCGTGCGTGGCCCAAACTACGTTTGCTCTGATCTTTCATGCTGTATGAAAGTACGTAGGCATAGGATGCGATATCCTAGCGAGCAACCTTCCCCTCCTTTCCCGTAGGTAGGCGAACTACGTTGACTCTGATTTCTCGTTCCAGACGAGAATATGTAGGCATAAAGTGCGATACTTTGCCGAGTCAGTTTTATTTTCTTTTAACCCCATACCTGTAGAGTAGATAGAATAACAATCCATATCCGAAAACAAGCGTGGATCCCGTCGAGTACGACGGACGTGAGGGGTGCTAATACCTTCCCCTTGCGTAACCGACTCCCGAATCCAGGTTTTGGTTGCGACGACCATACCTTTCCCGTGTTGTGCGAGGTTTACTCTGAGCGTTTCCTTTCCCTCCCGTGGGATAAATAACACACGGTGGCGACTCTTCTGCTCAGCACTATAACTATTAGAAATGAAAGCAATACATCAATCCCCAATTTATTATAATGAAGTTGTGACTTCCTCATTACTCACTGTTGTGTAGAAACAACTAGGATTACTAGGAATTATAGGATAATTCAATAAATGAATTGAAATGTGAAACTCCCACCTTGTTCTTTAGCACTGTAGCGTAATCACCATCCTGTAGCAAATATACAAATTGTAAAATAGAATTTTGTTTAATTATTGAAACTATATTATTTAATTATTCAAATATTAATTATTTATTGAATATTAAATTGATTATTTATTTAGATATTGACTATTTATTTAAATACTGATTATTTAATTAGATATTGAATATTTATTTAGATATTGATATTTATTAAATATTGAGTTAATTATTGATGACAAATTAATTATTCCATTTTTAATTGGTGATGTGTATTTGTGAGTTGAGATTGAATTGTATTGATATTTGTGGATTATTTGCTAATTGTGGTGATGATTTTTGAAGCAAGAATACTATGATTGTGAGAATGTGTTTGTATGTGCAAATGTGTGGTAATTCAAGTGTGATGAATTATTGAAGATATGTGTGGATGTTAAGATTAGGGAATGGTCTTAATTGCATATGATTGTTGAATTTGTATACGCATCATTTGTGTCAAGAGACAATGCTTGTTAGTTCCGTGGGAGCTAGTGACTTGTCCCAAACCTAGAGCGGGGTTTGAAAGCTTAGGGAATGGGTTTTTGTGTGTTATTGGTCTAGGGAACGGACCCGGTTTAAATGTAAAAACCGAAAAATAATAACAAGTGTTGGTACCACATGACATGAGTTGCATTGAGTCTTGCATTGAGTTTTGCATTGAGTCTCATTATGTATATTTATGTGCTATGAGATTATGTGTGATATATGGAACTGATAAACTGGTGAATTATGGAGTTGTGTGTATATACTTATGAATAGTATGGTTACTTGAATAATATTTTGTTGATAAAACTTTTGAAGTGTGAGAATAATAGTGATTATGTTTGTATGCCTTAAATTATATATTATCTTATAATTTCAATAATTATGTGAATTCTCACCCTTCTGTTGGAATGATGTTTTATACGACATCGCTCAGGTACTGAGGAGTAGAGTTGCTTCTAGCACGAGGTAGCCGTTGGAGTAGCTTGAGTTGTGTCTTTATTTATTTTGGGTCGAGTCATGCTCTGATTATGTAACACCGGGGAATATTTTGATTTCATATTTGGAGAGATATTTTATGTACTCTACTTTATTCTGTTGTTGTTATTTTGAATTATATGAAGAATTGGCTTTTAAGCCTAAGTATAAGAAAATTAGATGAGCATGAGACTTCTATTATGTCCATCATGATTAAAGCAAATCCGCTGCTACATGTTAATGTGAAGGTGTATGAAAAGCAGGAAGTTATTTTATATTGTTGAGCATGACAGGTGTTGTGTGATGTTTTGAAAAGTTATGTGACACCCTTTTGTGAAATGCATGATAATTACTCTGATCTATTTATATTTATTCTGCGGGGTTAGAAGGGTGTTACATTAGAGGTATCAGAGCAAAGTCGGTCAGTTGACCAAGTTGTTAGTGTGTTTAATCCCTTTTGTATTTGATATGTGTGTGTAGCACTATCGATATTGTTTGTTCTAACGAAGATTTGTTGTGGGAATCTAGAACAATGGTTGCAGGCAGGAATGATGAAGCGATTGCTGAAGCTTTTGGCGATGTTGGCTGGAGCGATTGGGCAGAATCCGCAAGTCAATGTGAATGCTGGAAACAACAATGATGATGAGTTTCGTGCTTGGGGAAGTTTCAGAGGAACAATCCATCAATCTTCAAGGGAACGCACGACCCTGACAAAGCACAAGTATGGCTGAAAGCAATTGAGAAGATATTTCGAGTCATGAATTGTTCAGATGCGCAGAGGGTGCAGTTTGGCACTCATATGCTTAAAGAGGAAGCTGAGGACTGGTGGGGTAACACTCGTCAAAGGTTTGAAGAAGATGAGGTTGAGGTTACTTGGGATGTTTTCAGAGAGGCGTTTCTGGAGAAGTATTTTCCAGAAGATGTGCGTGGGAAGAAGGAAATTGAATTCCTTGAGCTGAAGCAGGGTAACTCAACTGTGGCCGAGTATGCAGCAAGATTTGAGGAGTTAATTAAGTTTTGTCCTCATTACAACACTACTAATGCTGAGAGATCCAAGTGTCTTAAGTTTGTGATTGGTTTGAGGCCTGAAATCAAACAAGCTATTGGTTATCAGGAGATTAGGCGATTTTCTGAGTTGGTGAACAAAAGTAGAATCTATGATGAAGATAGCAGAGCTCGGTCTAGTCACTATAAGAGTTTAAATGATAAGAGGGGAAAAGGTCAATCCAGAGGGAAGCCGTATGTGACTCCTGCTGATAAAGGGAAACAGAAAGCTGGTAATGGAAGGAAGCCGAGTGGGGGAGGAGCTCCTACTCCAGTGAAGTGTTTTAGATGTGGTGTTGAAGGACATCGTGCTCCTGAGTGCACAAGTGTCGAGCAAAAGTGTTTCAAGTGTGGCAAGCCAGGCCACAAGGCTTTGGAGTGCAGAAGCGGTGCGAATGTGACTTTCTACAATTGTGGTGAGCAAGGGCACATTAGTACCAAGTGTGACAAACCAAAGAAGGCTCAAGCAAAAGGGAAAGTATTTGCTCTATCAGGATCTGAGACTACTAGTGAAGATCGGTTGATTCGAGGTTCGTGCTTCATTAATGGTATACCTTTGGTTGCTATAATTGACACTGGAGCTATACATTCTTTTATTTCTTTGGATTGTGTTAAGAGATTAAATCTTGAGTTGTCTGTTATGAGTGGAGGTATGGTTATTGATACTCCTGCTATGGGTTCAGTAACTACCCCATATGTGTGTTTGAATTGTCCGTTGAGTATTTTTGGTAAAGACTTTGGAGTTGATTTAGTGTGTCTTCACTTAGATCAACCTGATGTTATTATTGGGATGAATTGGTTGGAATTCAACCATGTTTATATTAACTTTTTTGATAAAACAATTATTTTTCTTGAACCTGAGAATGAAGGAGACTTGTTTATGTCTGTGATCACACTAAAATTCACCGTATTTCTGACTCCGATTTCGCATGCATTCTTAGCTTTTATTGTTGTTTTGCTTTGTTATTGCTTTGTTTTCTTATGTTTTCAGGTTTTTATAATAATCGGAGCTTGAATCGGGAAAAGGAGCGAAAAAGGAGTGAAAACGGACGAAAACCTAGAAATTCAGCATTTTGCACTTGCGGCACCCACTGTGGCGGGCGCCATGGGGTTAGCCATGACATGGCCACGTCTCAAGACCACTCCTCAACCTCCAAGACCCACGATCCCCACTCCATCATCCCCTGTAGGGACCATGGCGGGCGCCATGACCTTGTGGCGGGCGCCACAAGGCAAAACTTCATAACCTCCACTTTTTAGTGGAGGGGCGTCCCGGTCATTTCATGTTTTCAGTTTTTACTATAAATAGGACCTTAGATTTTCGTTTTTCTTCATCCAGAATTAGAATTCTCTAGGCATATATCAGTTATAAAGCAGTTGCCATTCCACATCGGGGTGCCTCTGCAATCGAGTGATCGAGTCTGTAATCTGTCTGTGGTTCGAGTTTTGGAGCACTCTGGAGGAAGTTAATCCTGCCGCCATTTTAATTCCAGTTAGTATTTTATTTTTCCGCATTGCTTTACTTTTATTTATTTTCTCGCACTTTACTTTGTTTATTTCCCGCACTCGCACATTTACTTTGTTTATTTCCCGCACTCGCACATTTACTTTGTTTATTTCCCGCACTCGCACATTTACTTTGTTTACTTCCCGCACTCGCACATTTACTTTGTTTACTTCCCGCACTCGCTTTAAATTACTCATATGAAAAACTATAAAAAGAATATTTACTTTATCATGTCTAACTAATCCCATAAAGGTTAGAATGTAAGGATCGCAATTAAACCAGTAATCAGTATAATTGTTCGTGGAAACACCTAAGGGCTATTTTATCTTTCAATTCAAGTAATTGTTTTTAACTATTTCAAAAACAGCCAAAAGCGCTTTGTATAGTTCATTAGGAGTTTTTAGATTAAAAAGAAAAGAGATTTTAAAACGATTTTCGGACGCGTTATGAGATTTAGAGTCTGGTTCATAAGAACCTCTTTTTGCTAAGAAGTCCAGGTTAAAATACTTTTCAACTTTGTTAAGAAACTATATTTCTTAAAAATAGGTTTACTACTCTAACGCAGTACGCACCTTTTTATCCGTGACAATAGGAGGGGTTGATTAGAGAGTACAACTCGGTTCTGAATACGCGAAAGCGACAGTTCCTGTTAAATTAGTTCTTTTCAAAGGAGAAAACATTGCCCGTAAGTAGTTCCATTAACAAGTACTGGATTATCATTGATTACGTGAATTACATTCGAGCCTGTCTTTTATTTATTATTTAAAATTATAATTTTATTTACCATTGCACCCTTACTAAAACCCTTAAAAATAGTTGCCTTAGATAAACACCATAACAACAGGTACGATAGATTGACACTTGGTCTCTGTGGATTCGATAATCTTTTATATTACTTTGACGTGATTCGTACACTTGCGAAAAACACGCATCAAGTTTTTGGCGCCGTTGCCGGGGACCAATATCGTCAAATTTCATTACCCTGTAGTTATACCGTTTAGACTAAGGTTGTTACCCACCGGTCAATACGAAAGACTCGCAGTGCCGGAAGTTTAGTAGACCCTCTAGCTGAACCTGAACGTTACGCTCGCGCACGTTTATTTTTCCATAGGAATAGGAGAGCTATGGCCGAAGATCAAAATCGAAGACCTCTTAAGGACTTCTCCCAACCATCAAACGAGGAACCTAGTTCCAGTATAGTAAACCCCGCTATCCCAGCCAATAATTTTGAACTTAAGCCATCCCTGCTGCAATTAGTGCAACAGAGACAATTCGCAGGTCTCGCTACTGATAACCCGAACCAACATTTAAAAAACTTTCTTCAATTAGCAGACACCTTTAAAACCAATGGAGCTTCTCCTGAGGCAATACGCTTAAGATTATTTCCCTTTTCCCTCAGAGATAAAGCTCTATCATGGTTAGATTCCCTTCCACCCAATTCAATAACAACTTGGGATGACCTTAGAAAAGTTTTCCTTGCTAGATATTTTCCCCCAAGTAAGACCGCTCTTCTTCGAAACCTAATAACTAGATTTACCCAACACCAAGGAGAGTCGTTGTTCGAAGCCTGGGAGAGATATAAAGAACTATTAAGAGCATGCCCACACCATGGCCTAAAGAATTGGCTAATCATCCAAACCTTCTATAATGGACTTCTTTATAACACTAAAATGACCATCGACGCTGCCGCTGGTGGCGCACTGATGAACAAACCTTACCCTGAAGCTAGTGCCCTTATCGAGGATATGGCCCAAAACCATCAATCATGGGGAGTAGAACGAGCGACAGTGGAAAAGAAGGAAGCCCAAGGAGGAATACATGAGCTAAGCTCTATAGACATGATGCAGGCTAAAATGGACGCGTTGGCCCTTAGAGTCGAACATATGTGTACAACTCCGAATACTGTTGCCGCAGTTTCGCCGAATTGTGAGATATGTGGAACGCAAGGACACCGATCCGCCGAATGCAATCTGTTGAATGAAACCAACACTGAGCAAGTGAACTATACCCAAGGGAACCCATTTTCAAACACATATAACCCTGGATGGAGGAATCACCCAAACTTCTCCTACAAAAATAATAACCCTATCCAAAATACCGCACCTCCGAGACAACAAGGTTACCAAGCCCCTAGAACAAATCAACCTATGCAACCTGTACCACCTAGCCCGAGCTTTGAGGAAGTTGTAAAAGATTTTATCGTTGCTCAAAAACAACAAAACAAAGAGTTCATGAACCATAACGTCCATGTTAACGAACTAATTACCAAGTTAGGAACCAAGGTTGATCAAATTATTACTCATAATAAGATGCTTGAAACCCAGATCTCTCAGGTAGCGTTAAACCAAGCCCCACAGACTACACCTGGAGGACAGTTCCCTGGACAACCTCAACAAAACCCGAAAGGGCAAGCTAATGCCATTACTCTACGAAGTGGAACCGCTTATAAGGAACCTTTAAATCCTAGATTAAGTGAGCCCGAAACTTCTGAGAGGAATGAGGAAAAGGAACCAGAGAAGCCTGAAACCCCGGAAAGTCAAGAAAAAGGAGAAGAACCTAAAAATAAAACCTATGTACCGCCACCGCCATACAAACCACCAATACCTTACCCTCAAAGATTAAAGAAAACCCAAATCGATAATCAATATCAAAAATTCGTTAAGGTTATAGAAAAACTTCACGTAGAAATCCCCTTTACAGAAGCCATCACCCAAATACCTTCTTATGCTAAGTTTCTCAAAGACATACTTACAAATAAACGTAGATTCGAAGATCCGAAACCCGTGGAATGTAATTCTATTTCCGAAAATAGGTTAGCAAAGAAAGATAAAGATCCCGGAAATTTTTCCATTCCTTGTGTTTTGGGGAATCATGTCATCGAAAAAGCTTTTCTAGACTTAGGAGCTAGTGTGAGCTTAATACCTTTAGCAGTTTGTGAGAGATTAAACTTAGGAGAATTACAACCTACTAAGATGTCACTTCAATTAGCCGATAGATCCGTTAAATACCCTATAGGCATACTTGAAGACGTCCCTGTTAGGATAGGTCAGCTGTTTATACCTACTGATTTTGTTGTCATGGACATTAAAGAAGATGACGACATACCAATCCTCCTAGGTAGACCGTTCTTATCGACTGCTGGAGCCGTAATAGATGTTAAAAAGGGAAAACTAACTTTTGAGGTAGGTGGCCAGAAGATAGAATTTATATTGTCAAAATTTCTTATGGCACCTATGATAGGAAATTCTTGTTATGCCTTAGATATCATCGAAGAATGTATTAGGGAATTAGAACAAGAAGAAGAAACTGAATCTATAAAATTGCCATCAACCCTTATTTTGGAAGATGACAATTATAAAACACCCTACATTGATGATAACCTTCACGAATGTTTATCTCTAACCCCAGATCCTATGCCTTGCCCTATAAAACCGACCGTAAAACTTAAGGAACTGCCTAAAAACCTGAGATATGAATTTCTTGATGAAGATATGAACCGTCCAGTTATAGTCAGTGCTACCTTAAACCAAGAAGAAACCGATCAATTATTAGAAGTTTTACGTAGGTACCCCTCAGCCTTAGGATATAAGATCTCTGATCTAAAAGGAATAAGCCCATCCGTATGCATGCATCGGATTTTGCTTGAAGAAGATTCAAAACCTTCTAGAGAACACCAACGTAGAATAAATCCTATAATGAGTACTGTAGTTAAGACTGAAGTTCTTAAGTTACTAGAGGCAGGTATAATATATCAGATCTCGGACAGTAAATGGGTGAGTCCTGTGCATGTAGTACCTAAAAAGGGAGGCATCACAGTCGTGCAAAACGAGAAGGGCGAACCTGTAGCAAAAAGAACTGATGGAGGTTGGCGTATGTGCATAGATTATAGAAAATTAAATAAAGCAACTAGGAAGGACCATTTCCCATTACCATTCATAGACCAAATGTTGGAGCACCTAGCCAGACACTCTTACTTTTGTTATTTAGATGGATATTCAGGATTCTTCCAAATACCTATTCACCCCGAAGATCAAGAAAAAACTATCTTTACATGCCCAGTTGGAACCTTTGCCTATAGAAGAATGCCTTTTGGACTTTGTAATGCTCCTGCAACTTTCCAACGCTGCATGATGTCTATCTTTGCTGATTATTTGGATGGAATCATGGAAGTATTTATGGACGATTTCTCAGTTTGTGGGTCAGATTTCAAAAATTGTCTTGTCAACCTTGAGAAAATCCTGGAGAGATGTGTGGAGGTAAACCTTGTGCTAAATTGGGAAAAATGTCATTTCATGGTCACCGAAGGGATTGTTTTAGGACATATAGTTTCCGAAAAAGGTATAGAGGTAGATAAAGCAAAAATAGAAGTCATAGAGAATCTAAAACCGCCGAAGACTATCAGGGAGATAAGAAGTTTTCTTGGACATGCCGGATTTTACCGACGTTTTATCAAGGATTTCTCCAAAATAACAAAGCCCTTAACTGGTCTTTTAATGAAAGATGCTGAGTTCATCTTCGATGAAAAATGTACTGAAGCATTTAATCTTCTGAAGCAAGCTCTGATTTCAGCACCTATAATGAAACCCCCTGATTGGTCGGAACCGTTTGAGATAATGTGTGACGCCAGTGATTATGCTGTTGGAGCCGTTCTAGGTCAGAGAAAAGATAAGAAGTTACATGTGATTTATTATGCCAGTAGAACCCTAGACGCTGCACAGCTCAACTACGCAACAACCGAAAAAGAGCTCCTAGCTGTAGTTTTTGCAATAGACAAATTTAGATCTTATCTAGTAGGAGCCAAGATTATAGTTTACACCGACCATGCTGCCATTCGTTACTTACTAAGCAAAAAGGATGCCAAGCCTAGGTTACTTCGATGGATTCTATTATTACAAGAGTTTGATTTGGATATCCGTGACAAGAAAGGCACTGATAATGTGGTAGCTGATCACCTATCTAGGCTAGAATACCTGAAACCTGATCCAGTACCCATAAATGACGATTTTGCCTACGATAGACTGATAGCCCAACTAGAAACCATTGAAGATGATAACCCAGACCCTCATGAGCAATTTCATAAATCCTTAGCTATAAGCAATGTACCTTGGTATGCAGATTTTGTTAATTACCTAGCCGCTGACATCATACCCCCTGATCTAAACTACCACCAGAAGAAGAAGTTCTATAGTGATGTGAGAAACTTCTATTGGGACGATCCATTTCTTTTCAAGAGAGGTAAAGATGGCATTTTCCGCCGTTGTGTTCCAGAAGAAGAGGTAAATAATATAATTGAGCATTGTCACTCTGCACCCTATGGTGGACATGCAAGCACATCTAAGACCTACGCCAAGATTCTTCAAGCTGGCCTATTCTGGCCTACTATGTGGCGTGATGTCCATGCTTTCATTGTCAAGTGTGACAGATGCCAACGCACAGGAAATATTTCAAGACGTAATGAAATGCCGTTAAGAAATATCCAAGAAGTAGAACTCTTCGACGTATGGGGTATAGACTTTATGGGACCGTTCCCACCATCTTTTGGAAATCAGTACATATTAGTAGCTGTTGACTACGTGTCTAAATGGATTGAAGCTATCGCCGCACCCACAAACGACACCAGAGTAGTCATCAAATTATTCAAGAATTATATATTTCCCAGGTTTGGAACACCCCGTTTAGTCATAAGTGATGGAGGATCACACTTCATATCGAGAATATTTGATAAACTTTTAAGCAAGTATGGAGTTAAGCATAGAGTAGCAACACCATACCACCCACAGACCAATGGACAAGTGGAAGTATCTAATAGGGAGATAAAACAAATCCTCGAGAAGACTGTCTCTATATCTAGAAAAGATTGGTCGCAGAAACTTCAAGAAGCATTATGGGCCTATAGAACCGCTTTCAAAACTCCTATAGGAACAACCCCTTATCAACTGGTCTATGGAAAATCATGTCACTTACCATTTGAGTTGGAGCATAAGGCCTATTGGGCCATCAAAACTTTGAATTTGGATTACTTGACAGCTGGTGAGAAACGTATCCTTGATATCCACAAATTAGAAGAGCTCAGACAATCTGCCTACGAAAATGCCATCATATACAAAGAAAGAACAAAAGCTTGGCATGACAAAAGAATCATAAGAAGAGACTTCAAAATAGGCGATCCTGTTCTCCTGTTCGATTCTAGGTTACGACTATTTCCAGGTAAACTTCGTTCGAGATGGACTGGCCCTTTCGAAGTATCTAAGATCCTGAGATCCGGTGCTATTGAAATCAAGAACCAAACATGTAAACCGTTCATAGTCAATGGACAGAGGTTGAAGCCCTACGAAGGAGGTGACATTCCAACAACATACACCTGTCATACTCTGAGTGATCCACCATATCCTTCCAATGATGTTTAAATATCGGTCGTCGAGCTAATGACGTCAAACAAGCGCTGCCTGGGAGGCAACCCATGGTTTTTTCTTATTTTTGTACTTTTTTACTTTATTTTAATTTGTTTATTTTATTATTATGTCAGGACTCACGATTGAATGTTTTATGTGCTTTCAGGACTTGTTTACTAACCTTGTACAGAATGCAGAACCCTGATGACATGCACGTGGCCTTTAGAGATGATGCACAGAGAGAGCGTTACTATGTTCACATGAGACGCCCTATGGCTCCTACCAGGTACCCTGACCATGACTGCATGGATGCCTTGGGGATAGAGCCAAGCGTCAGATTTTTATGCCATCAACTCCAGTGGGACCAGTTTGACGACAGGAACAACACTTATAGGAACTTGACTCTTGAGTTCCTCAGCTCGTTTCATCATGACCCTTGGGCTGGACCCGATGGACTCGCTGTTTTCAGGTTGTTCGGGATTGACTACTCATTCTCCCACAAAGAGTTTGGTGATTTACTAGGTTTCCAGACTACTCCTGATGCTATTCCAGAGACTCCGATGGGGTATTTTATGAGCAGAGAAGTGGAAAAGTTTTGGACTAAAATATCAGGCGGAGGGAGCCAAGATCCTTCTACCCAGTTTTCTCAGGTAATCCACAACCCTGCATTGAGGTACTTCCAGATGATTCTAGCACATTCTTTCCTAGGTTTTCCAGATACAGAGACACTGCTAAGTGAAGAGGAGATTTTCCTACTGTTTTGTGCGACTCAGTCTCGCCCTGTTGCTTGTGGCAACTTTCTACTGAAGGGCCTTGCTAATGTTGCCAGATCATCAGTAGGAATCATCCATGTCGGTGGGATTGTTACACAGATTGCTACTGCATTGGGTTTGTCTCGCAAGCTATTGCACCTCAGGACCTTCTGCTGCTACACCACCCTGGATATTGATTTTTGTCTTGATAGAGGACTGATTAGGAGGGCTTCTTTTGAGCCCAACATGTTTAGATTGCTGATCGACAGTGAAGCGATACACTACTTTACATTACCAGATCCGCTGATGACCAGTGTCCATGATCCTGCCAATTGGAGTTATGCTCTAGAGGGTTATGGAGAGACTGTCGAAGAGCCGAAATCGCCTCCCGCCGCCGAGTACACTCCTACACCTCTTACTCCCCGAATCACTGTTATGTTTAACAATATGTCTCTGCAGCCACCTGACCTACAAACACAGATTTATGAGCTCCGCAAGGAGACTGCCCTGCTCAAGCAGGAAGTGGCAGACTTAGAGTTACAGATGCAGGTTTCTGATCTCACTCATGCCTCGGAGACCGATGCTCTACATCAGGCGATCGACGAGCTTCGGAGGGAGATAGCTGAGATTCGTGGATCAAGCCAGGATAAGAAACCTACCACATGACTCATTCCACCCTGACAGCACTACCCTAGTATTTAACTTCCTTTTATTTATCGCATTTCCAGACATATTTTACTTTATTGCAGCTTTTATATTTTCATGCACTTTGAATTCCTTATATATATATACATATTATGCACTAATTTTTATTTTTTCTTTTTCTTTTTTTGATTTTTAATTATTTTATTTTTGTCGTGCAAAGAAAAAAAAAATATATAAGACAAAAATATGCAAGCCAATGCCTTGAAAAGAAGAAGAAAACGCTATTCAGACCCCCCGGAAGACAAAGGTGCAAGGAAGGCCCAAAGGAGGATCCAAAACCACAAGGCCCAGGAATTGGCCTTGTGGCGGGCGCCATAGGCCCTGTGGCGGGCGCCACACCGTATCATCAACAAATACGGGATTCAATCCCCATTTCCACCATTTTCATCCCTTTCTTCACAAAAAACCCATTTTTCCAACCTTCCAAATCCTCCTTGAACCCCATTAAAGCTCCCCCATTTCCAAAATACCCTCCATCCATAAAACATATCCAACATCCATTTCCATTTTCATCCATCAAAAACCAAAAAAATCAAAACTTTATCATTCCCCTCATAAACCACTTTTCTACTATTTTCACTACCTAAGGAGCTTTTCAACAATGGAGTTCAACGGATTTATTCTTCGTGATGGAAGACCGGGCGAAAGGCAACGGAAAATTATTCAGAGGCTTCAAAGTAGAGAAATCCTCTCGACTAGGTACGTCGACGATAACTGTCTGTATGCTTTGGGTATTTATCATAGTGTTTTTAATTTATTAGAATTTCTAGGCTTGCATAATATTTTCATTAATCAGGAACCTACCTATGAGAGGCTGACAACCGAGTTTTTGAGTTCTTTGATATACACTGTCAGTCCTAACACTGCTAGCACTGTCGGTACTGTTATTTTTAGACTGTTTGGAATTGAATATGAATTCAGTACCAATGAGCTAGCAGATTTGTTAGGAATCCCTCATAGGGAAGGTTCGATTTGTGAGGCACCTTTGGATGCTGAATGGTCGGCCGAGGTATTTACCTTCTGGCTAAGGCTTTCAAGTACTTCAATTAATTCTTTTGAAGGGATACTTGCGTCGACCATTCACAACCCGGCCATAAGAGTTTTTAGACTTCTTTTGGCATGTACTATGTTTGGCCGGGAAAGTCCAAACAAGGTTAATGCTCGTGAACTCCTATTTTTGCAAGGATGCCTCACTAGAACCCACATCAATCCGGTCCCGTTTATGCTTGCCCACATGACTTTATTTACTAATAAAACAGGACCGATTGTTTTTGGAGGGCTTGTTACGTCTATTGCTCGGGCTCTTGGCCTGAATGATGAGATAGCTACACTTGAACCACTACCTCCTCGCACAATTAATTTAAAATTTCTGAAAGACATGAAATTGTGCCGAACAAGGAGAGAAGGTGGTTATGAGTTGATGGTTCATGGGGTAGCTATCCCATCTGTTGCTTTACCATGCAGTAGACGTACTGATGTACGTGATGAAAGGAACTGGACCTTTGATCTTAATGCTCCACGTGTTTTGGGTCCACTTCCTCCTAATATTCCCGATGGGGAGGCACATGACACTGATGATGAGTATGATCGAAGAGAGCAGTCTCCCATCCCTCACATGTCCCCCCATCGTCCTTCACAGTCACACACTGCACCATCTTCCTCTAACCCTGTTGCAGGTACTGCTCCTGGATTCTTTGTCACCGAGGAGATGTGGCGTGATATGACAGCTAGAGAAGAAAGGCGTGATGGCCTTCTCTCTACTATTTCACAGCAGCTGACGAACAATATGAGCTTCGTGCAACAATCGCGATTGGTTTCGGATCGTGCTTATAGCAACGTTTGCCGTACCTTGAACGATATTTCATTAGAGCAGAACCGTCAGAGAGAGTTCAACAGCCGACACTACCAGCTTGTAGAGGCTACTCAGGGTTCCATCTTGGGTAACCTTCGAGAGGTCCGGAGTGCTCAGGCTGCTTTATCAGCACGACTCGACCGGAGGGACCAGCATCGTAGTAGATCCCGTCGTTCCAGACCATCACATCAGGACGGCGAAGGCACCAGTGCCCCTCCTCAGTAGTCTTTTTCCAGGTTACCCCCCTTATCTTATTTCGAAACATTGGGGACAATGTTCGATTTAAGTGTGGGAGGGGATTTTATTGCTTTCTGTTATTTCCCTTTTTAGTTAATTTCCTTTCAGTTATTTCCCTTTTCAGTAATTTATTTTTCTTAGATAATGCATGAGTCTGACGAGTCACCAGTATAGTGTCTTTTTAGTTCATCTTCATTTTTTCCCATTTCCTTAGCCTTACCAGAAAATTTTTAAAAAAGAAAACAATGTTGTTTCACATGTTTTTTTGGGCTTTGAGACAGGTTTAGATTAGGATGTGGTGACTTAGGTCAACTTTTTGAAACATCAGAACCATTTTAGCACCATAGACCTCTTGAATATAGGAATCACTCCTAAACCCCACCACCATGGCCTTTACTATCATTCAAAAAATTGTCCTAAGTAGTTTATTTTAGCAGTCAGCTCCGGCCTAAGCATACTCTACGTAGGGGGCCGATGAATATAAGTGAATGATCCAGTGCTAATAAAAAAGGAAAAAAGGCAAACTCTGGTATAGGTGACCCTCACAAAGTCATTTAAACCGAAAAAAGAGAAGAAAAAATTTTTGCCACAAAAAGAAAAAAAAAAAAAAATTGCAAGTCACCTATTGTTAGTTGGTTCAGAGGTATCTGGCACTGAACTTGGTAGGGCGGATTACGATCCGATCCCCCGCAGCTACATTTAGGCGAAAGAAAAACAGGTTTACACATGCTTATGTGCCAGAAACCTTATGTTATGGATCAGAATCACTAACCGGTCACTCTACTATGAAGCATGTACGGATAACGGGCTTAATGTGATTGCGCCTGAATGAAAAGGACACAAAAAGATGAGAAGATAGGCCTAGGTATCGTGGGATGACATGGAGTGGTTAATATAGGATTGAAGTTTGTGTTTGTGTTACTATGGTACCCTTGGTTCACTTAGTTAGTATCTGTCACTGCATCCTGACTTGAACTTAGAATCCCTTTTAGCCCAAAGACAAATGTTGACACCATATTTTCTTAAGCTTTAATGTTTGCTTGAGGACAAGCAAAGGTTTAAGTGTGGGAGAATTTGATCACACTAAAATTCACCGTATTTCTGACTCCGATTTCGCATGCATTCTTAGCTTTTATTGTTGTTTTGCTTTGTTATTGCTTTGTTTTCTTATGTTTTCAGGTTTTTATAATAATCGGAGCTTGAATCGTGAAAAGGAGCGAAAAAGGAGTGAAAACGGACGAAAACCTAGAAATTCAGCATTTTGCACTTGCGGCACCCACTGTGGCGGGCGCCATGGGGTTAGCCATGACATGGCCACGTCTCAAGACCACTCCTCAACCTCCAAGACCCACGATCCCCACTCCATCATCCCCTGTAGGGACCATGGCGGGCGCCATGACCTTGTGGCGGGCGCCACAAGGCAAAACTTCATAACCTCCACTTTTTAGTGGAGGGGCGTCCCGGTCATTTCATGTTTTCAGTTTTTACTATAAATAGGACCTTAGCTTTTCGTTTTTCTTCATCCAGAATTAGAATTCTCTAGGCATATATCAGTTATAAAGCAGTTGCCATTCCACATCGGGGTGCCTCTGCAATCGAGTGATCGAGTCTGTAATCTGTCTGTGGTTCGAGTTTTGGAGCACTCTGGAGGAAGTTAATCCTGCCGCCATTTTAATTCCAGTTAGTATTTTATTTTTCCGCATTGCTTTACTTTTATTTATTTTCTCGCACTTTACTTTGTTTATTTCCCGCACTCGCACATTTACTTTGTTTATTTCCCGCACTCGCACATTTACTTTGTTTATTTCCCGCACTCGCACATTTACTTTGTTTACTTCCCGCACTCGCACATTTACTTTGTTTACTTCCCGCACTCGCTTTAAATTACTCATATGAAAAACTATAAAAAGAATATTTACTTTATCATGTCTAACTAATCCCATAAAGGTTAGAATGTAAGGATCGCAATTAAACCAGTAATCAGTATAATTGTTCGTGGAAACACCTAAGGGCTATTTTATCTTTCAATTCAAGTAATTGTTTTTAACTATTTCAAAAACAGCCAAAAGCGCTTTGTATAGTTCATTAGGAGTTTTTAGATTAAAAAGAAAAGAGATTTTAAAACGATTTTCGGACGCGTTATGAGATTTAGAGTCTGGTTCATAAGAACCTCTTTTTGCTAAGAAGTCCAGGTTAAAATACTTTTCAACTTTGTTAAGAAACTATATTTCTTAAAAATAGGTTTACTACTCTAACGCAGTACGCACCTTTTTATCCGTGACAATAGAAGGGGTTGATTAGAGAGTACAACTCGGTTCTGAATACGCGAAAGCGACAGTTCCTGTTAAATTAGTTCTTTTCAAAGGAGAAAACATTGCCCATAAGTAGTTCCATTAACAAGTACTGGATTATCATTGATTACGTGAATTACATTCGAGCCTGTCTTTTATTTATTATTTAAAATTATAATTTTATTTACCATTGCACCCTTACTAAAACCCTTAAAAATAGTTGCCTTAGATAAACACCATAACAACAGGTACGATAGATTGACACTTGGTCTCTGTGGATTCGATAATCTTTTATATTACTTTGACGTGATTCGTACACTTGCGAAAAACACGCATCAGTCTGCTAAGCAAGTGAATGAGTCGGTGCAAGATGGTTCCAAGGTGTTTATGTTGATGGCAACTTTGAGTATTGGTGAAAGTGGATCAGTTGGTGCTTTGCCAATTGTTTGTGATTTTCCAGAAGTGTTTCCGGATGAGATAAGTGATTTGCCGCCGAAACGTGAAGTGGAGTTTTCGATTGACTTAGTTCCTGGAACTAGTCCAGTATCGATGGCTCCATATCGTATGTCTGCATCGGAATTGAAAGAGTTGAAGAGTCAACTTGAAGATCTTCTTGAGAAAAGGTTTATTCGTCCGAGTGTGTCACCATGGGGTGCACCAGTTTTGTTGGTTAAGAAGAAAGAAGGTACTATGAGGCTATTTGGGTTATTGTGGATAGATTGACGAAATCTGCTCACTTTATTCCAATGCGAATGGATTACCCGTTGGAGAAGTTAGCGAAGCTGTACATTGAGAGGATTGTCAGTTTGCATGGTATTCCTTCTAGCATTATGTCAGATAGAGATCCAAGGTTTACTTCGATATTTTGGGAAAGTTTGCAAAGTGCTTTGGGTACGAAGTTACATTTGAGTTCTGCTTATCATCCGCAGACAGATGGACAGACTGAGAGGACAATTCAGTCACTTGAGGATCTTTTGAGAGCTTGTGTGTTGGAAAAAGGAGGAGCTTGGGATAGCTACTTACCTTTGATTGAGTTTACTTACAACAACAGTTTTCATTCGAGTATCGGAATGGCACCATTTGAGGCATTGTATGGTAGGCAGTGTAGGACGCCATTGTGTTGGTATGAGTCGGGAGAGAGTGTCGTGGTTGGGCCCGAGATAGTCCAGCAGACTACAGATAAGATTAAGATGATTCAAGAGAAGATGAAGATTTCTCAGAGTCGTCAAAAGAGTTATCATGACAAGAGGAGGAAAGCACTTGAATTTCGAGAGGGAGATCATGTGTTTCTTCGAGTTACTCCGATAACTGGTGTTGGTAGAGCGTTGAAGTCACGTAAGTTGACGCCGCGTTTTATTGGTCCTTATCAGATTTTGCAGAGGATAAGAGAGGTAGCCTATCATGTCGCTTTGCCGCCGTCGCTTGCTAATCTCCATGACGTGTTCCATATATCTCAATTGAGGAAATACATTGCGGATCCGTCTCATGTAGTCCAAGTAGATAATGTGCAGGTAAGAGATAATCTGACTGTGGAAACATTACCTATGCGGATAGAGGATCGGGAGTTGAAGCAACTTCGAGGTAAAGAGATTGTTTCGGTGAAGGTCGCTTGTGGAGGACCAGCTGGTGAAAACGTGACTTGGGAGCTTGAGAGTCAGATGCGTGAGTCTTACCCCGAGTTATTCGTTTGAGGTAATTTTCGAGGGCGAAAATCTTTTAAGTGGGGGAGGGTTGTAACACCCCAATTTTTAGTAATTATTTATTAATTAAATTAATTGATTAATTATGTGATTTTAGGCCTAATTGAATTAACTAATTTATGTGATTTATTTGATATAATTGAATTAGTTGATTTATTGAATTTATATAAATTATTTTATTTATTTGAGTTGTTTGGATTAATTGAATTATTGGACATATTCGAAATAATTGATTTAATTTTATTATTTAACTTATATGATATATTCTAATTTGTAGAATAATATAGAATTGTTAGATTAATTGATTGGGCCTATTTGGGGGTGTGAATAGACATGAGTTATTAAGCCCATTGGAATTACTAGGTTAATTAAAATTGTGAGAATTATATAAAATAAGAGAATGGGATAAAAGAGAAAGAAAGAAAAGATAGAAAAGAGAAAAGAGGCAAAGAGAGGAGTGGAGAAGAAGAGGAGGAAACTCAAGAGAAAGAGAAAAAGTTCAACAAATTCAAGGTAAGGGTGGGTTTTTGCATGTTTATTGGGATTGTTTGATAATAGTTAGTGGGTAGAAATATGGTTAGGTTAAAATCCCAAATTTTCTATGAAATTGAAAATTGTTAGGTTTTAATATTGAACTTTGAAATGAATTGACTTTATTGTGTTTTGGAATTGATATTTGGTATAATATAGAGACCCATTCTATATTTAGAGTAACCTCTAGGAATTGGAAAATTTGGATTACTTATATTTGTTGAACTTTAGCGGAATCCAAAGGATGAGGAAATGAAATGTGGCCTTGGTTACTATTGATGTAGCACAGCATTATATAACAGTAGGAATGAAATGTATTTTTTTTTATATTCTCTTCACGAAGTATAGCACAGGAAACAGAGCAACTAATATGAACCCTCATGCTTCTCATGTACATTGTAGTTATGCTATATAATAATTTGGCATTGAAAAGTAATATATATTATGAGGGGTAGCATAATAAAGTGATGATATGTATATGATAAATCTTGTAGAGTGATCACTTGGCAATGAAAGTATATAATAAAATGTGAGCCCTTCTTATTAACAGTATGTAGTGCCACCCTTTCTTTCTTATATTACAAATGAAATAATTCTTTTTTCTTTTATGAATCCTGTAGCATATAAGTAATGTAATAGGCAATGTAGTAATTAGTAGCACTATAACTATTAGAAATGAAAGCAATACATCAATCCCCAATTTATTATAATAAAGTTGTGACTTCCTCATTACTCACTGTAGTGTAGAAACAACTAGGATTACTAGGAATTTATAGGATAATTCAATAAATGAATTGAAATGTGAAACTCCCACCTTGTTCTTTAGCACTGTAGCGTAATCACCATCCTGTAGCAAATATACAAATTGTAAAATAGAATTTTGTTTAATTATTGAAACTATATTATTTAATTATTCAAATATTAATTATTTATTGAATATTAAATTGATTATTTATTTAGATATTGACTATTTATTTAAATACTGATTATTTAATTAGATATTGAATATTTATTTAGATATTGATATTTATTAAAATTGAGTTAATTATTGATGACAAATTAATTATTCCATTTTTAATTGGTGATGTGTATTTGTGAGTTGAGATTGAATTGTATTGATATTTGTGGATTATTTGCTAATTGTGGTGATGATTTTTGAAGCAAGAATACTATGATTGTGAGAATGTGTTTGTATGTGCAAATGTGTGGTAATTCAAGTGTGATGAATTATTAAAGATATGTGTGGATGTTAAGATTAGGGAATGGTCTTAATTGCATATGATTGTTGAATTTGCATACGCATCATTTGTGTCAAGAGACAATGCTTGTTAGTTCCGTGGGAGCTAGTGACTTGTCC
This sequence comes from Lathyrus sativus, assembly GCA_963859935.3. Taxonomy (NCBI): domain Eukaryota; kingdom Viridiplantae; phylum Streptophyta; class Magnoliopsida; order Fabales; family Fabaceae; genus Lathyrus; species Lathyrus sativus. Next base: position 11,081,882 of record CAWUDS030002219.1, on the reverse strand, counting down.
CAAACCTAGAGCGGGGTTTGAAAGCTTAGGGAATGGGCTTTTGTGTGTTATTGGTCTAGGGAACGGACCCGGTTTAAATGTAAAAACCAAAAAATAATAACAAGTGTTGGTACCACATGACATGAGTTGCATTGAGTCTTGCATTGAGTTTTGCATTGAGTCTCATTATGTATATTTATGTGCTATGAGATTATGTGTGATATGTGGAACTGATAAACTGGTGAATTATGGAGTTGCGTGTATATACTTATGAATAGTATGGTTACTTGAATAATATTTTGTTGATAAAACTTTTGAAGTGTGAGAATAATAGTGATTATGTTTGTATGCCTTAAATTATATATTATCTTATAATTTCAATAATTATGTGAATTCTCACCCTTCTGTTGGAATGATGTTTTATACGACATCGCTCAAGTACTGAGGAGTAGAGTTGCTTCTAGCACGAGGTAGCCGTTGGAGTAGCTTGAGTTGTGTCTTTATTTATTTTGGGTCGAGTCATGCTCTGATTATGTAACACCGGGGAATATTTTGATTTCATATTTGGAGAGATATTTTATGTACTCTACTTTATTCTGTTGTTGTTATTTTGAATTATATGAAGAATTGGCTTTTAAGCCTAAGTATAAGAAAATGAGATGAGCATGAGACTTCTATTATGTCCATCATGATTATAGCAAATCCGCTGCTACATGTTAATGTGAAGGTGTATGAAAAGCAGGAAGTTATTTTTATATTATTGAGCATGACAGGTGTTGTGTGATGTTTTGAAAAGTTATGTGCACCCTTTTGTGAAATGCATGATAATTACTCTGATCTATTTATATTTATTCTGCGGGGTTAGAAGGGTGTTACACTACCTAGCTTCAAACCACAGCTATCTTCCATTTCCATCACACCACCAACTTCTTCATGATGCGACCTCGACTCCATCTTCAACATAATGTGGATCCATTTTTGTTTCACATAAACCTTCCTAAGTTCACAAGCTGAAAATCACTTCCATCACCTCCAACACAAATCAAACACTACCAATGGCACGATATCTCATCTCTCTTCTCTGTTTCTAGTAAAAAGGGAAACCTCTGCATCCAGGAACTAAAAGAGTAAGAGAGCAGAAGAACAAAACCCTTTTCCGTCGCAAAAATCCGTCTGATTCACCTTCAACATCAAACTCCACTATCTTCATCTCGTCAAAAAAATCTCTACTGTATTTTTTCCAGCGAAACCCCAACAACCACTCATCTTCTCAAACCCATTCACCAAACCCATCTCTGAACCACCTTCCATCATCACCTTCAAACACATACGTTCTCCACCCTCGCCATTGATTCGGAGAACTTTCGTCGCAAATCCAGCACCATAGCATAAAAACCATTACTGCTGTGATGACAGGTCTCTCAAAGTGACAATCGCTCGCCGTCGATGCTGACCAAGTGTCGTTCGTGATACACAGAGGGAGGTTTGAGTTGTTCTTGATTTAGGTTTTTATTTTTTCAACTTGGGTTTGTTTTTGGTGGACAAATGATTCCCACCGAGATTCAGAGACGCATGACGAAATCGAAAGGGGGGTTGACTGTAACACCCCACTTCCCAAAAACAATTAAAATAATAAACATTATAAATAAACATCAGAGTTTTTCTTCCCAAGTGGGATATCACATAGCAAAACCAACATTTCCTTATAAAAAGGTTTTTCTCCAAATACAGCGGAATATTAAATAGTAAAATCCAACAAAGGTTTTGGATACGTTCACAGGAACAAAATACAAGTTCGGCATAAAACAAATAAAAACATTCAAGTCCCGTGCTACGTATCAGAGCATCCTAGACTCGACTGGCACACCATAATCCAAGCTAGCTAAGTACCTGGATTATCTGTACTTCCGAAGAAGCACAAACCTCAACAACAACAAAGGGGTGAGAAAACATGATCAAAAATATATTGGTAATGTAATACATGTAAACAAGGTAGTAAAACACACCAACACCCCAATATTCACCCCATAACACCAATCACGAACCTAATGTTCAAATTACAATATAACATATTATAATGCAAATATGCAACTCAACACCATGCATGCGGTACCGACTCATTGGTTCGTTCAATCGAACCTTGGACAGATCACATACGCTCCTACTGAGATATGATCTATCCCCGACAGATCACTTACGCTCCTACTGAGATATGATCTATCTCCCACCATTCTCCACAAGGAGTATGGATGAATCACTTACGCTCCTCCTGAGATATGATTCATCCCACCAAACACCATGATATGCACGACACCAATTCATAACTATTATATTCAGGCACACTAAGTGCACACGATCCTCCTGATCATATCATCATACGTCAATGCATATATGTATAGATATATTACACACCAACATCATATAATTCGAATCACACAGTGAGCAATCTCACATTCTGACACCAAGCATAAACACATCCCACCACTCGGGAATACACCAACTAATCATCCACTTAAAATAAAATATTAAGGGATCACTTACTATCACCAAGTACACCAATTAAATCCTACAATCACCACTCTATCACTTCATCATGGCCAAAGGGATCACACAAGATCCCAGCTCAAGGCCTCACAAAAAGTCACATTTTTCTGCTACGTTCGCTGGGACATTCGCCAGGCGAATCCCCATAGCGAACCTTTGCTGGTATTCGCCAGGCGAAGTTCCTACTCTTTTGGTCTAGGATTTAATTCAGAATTATTCGCTACCACTCGCCACAGTTTTCCAGGTGAATACTCGCCTTCATTCGCCAGGCGAAGCTTCGCCAACACTCGCCAGGCGAAGCCCAGCGAATGCTGCGATCCACCAAATTTTCTACTGCTCTGAAGTGCTACCAGAGCCAAATTCAAGCCTAACATTCCAACTTTAATCCTCATCTTATTCTCAGTATCAATAGTGCATGTAATTCCAACCAATCACTCCCTAATCCATATTCTAGAATCAACACTTAAACATTCTATCGATACATCAAAAAGGTCACACAGAACTTCCCTAAACCGTAAACCCAACCAATACCCCAAACTCACCAAAAACAACAATTCATCAACATCGACATATATCAATCCCTCATTGGTTTATCAAATACCAATTCTCAACATCAATCAACAATTATAGGCATGGCAACATAAAACTTCATACACCGATACATTCCTACGGGGTTAAGGAATCCCCACTACCCTATACATGTAAATACCATCCCAATCAAGTTTCTCCCCCCTTACCTTGTTAATCGATCTGATCGGTGAAGAAATCCTCCAAGGTTGGCCAATTCTAACTTTCCCTCTTCTCCTTCGTTCTTCGCTCTCTTTCCCGTTCTTCTAACTTCTATTGTTCTTTTCTCTTCTCACGTTCTAACTCCCCCTCTTATTCCTCTATTTTATTTTATATATTCTAATCCCAAGTAATAATAATAATATATAATATTAATAAATATTAATAATACTAATCATAATAATACTACTAATAATAATAATAATATTATTATTAACTCACCAAAAGTCATAATAATATTAATAATAATAACAAATATAATAATAATAATAATAATAATAATAATAATAATAATAATAATAATATCACCACCAATATTACTATTATTTATTATATTATTATATCCACACTAAAACACCACCAATAATCCTTCCATATCAGGGACACCCACCAATCATCATCCAACACACCCCCACCAAAGGGCACACCAACACATAATAATTAAAATTATAATAAAATGACTAAATAATTAAAATGGGTGTTACAACTCTCCCCCACTTTAATTATTTTCGTCCTCGAAAATTACCTGATGGAAATAGTTCCGGATACGCTTCTTGCATCCTACTTTCCAACTCCCAGGTCACACTGCCTCCTGCAGCACCTCCCCAAGCTACCTTCACCAAAGGTATCTCTTTCCCTCAGAGTTGTTTCATCTTACGCTCCTCGATCCTCAACGACATCATTTCAACATTAAGATTCTCCCGAACCTGAACATCATCTCTTTGAATCACATGAGATGGATCAGAAACATACTTTCGCAATTGCGACACATGAAACACATCATGTAAGTTCGACAACTCAGGCGGCAACGCCACCCTATAAGCTACAGCACCAATTCTCTTCAAAATCTCATAAGGTCCAATAAACTTAGAATCCAGCTTCTTGGACTTCAACGCACGCCCCACACCAGTCATCGGATTAACTCTTAGGAATACGTGATCACCTACACAGAATTCCAACTCTTTCTTCCGATTATCATGATAACTCTTCTGCCTACTCTGAGACACTTTCATTTTCTCACGAATGATCTGAATTGTCTCAGTAGTCTGCTGTACAATTTCTGGTCCAAGCACCACATTCTCACCAGTCTCATACCAACACAGAGGAGTCCTACACCTCCTCCCATACAAAGCTTCAAACGGTGCCATTCCAATACTCGAATGGTAACTGTTATTGTACGTGAACTCAATCAATGGTAAATGAGTATCCCACACACCACCCTTTTCCAACACACAAGCTCTCAGCAAATCCTCAAGCGACTGAATAGTCCTCTCTGACTGACCATCAGTTTGCGGATGATACGCTGAACTCAACTTCAACTTAGTTCCCAAAGCTTCCTGCAAGCTTTTCCAAAAATCCGGGAGTAAACCTCGGGTCTCTATCTGACACAATACTGGACGAAACACCATGTAACTTTACAATTACCGGAATATAAATCTCCGCCAACTTCGTCAATGGGAAACTAATATTAATCGGCACAAAGTATGTAGACTTTGTCAATCAATCCACAATCACCCATATAGCATCAAATCCTCTCGCCGTATTTGGCAAACCTGTAACAAAATCCATAGTAATGCAATCCCATTTCCAAACCGGAATCTCTAATGGTTGCATAAATCTAGAAGGTCTCTGGTGTTCCACCTTCGACTTCTGACACGTCAAACAGGCATACACAAATTGAGCAATGTCTCTTTTCATACCAGACCACCAAAATAATTTCTTCAAATCATGATACATCTTCGTAGCTCCCGGATGGATACTCAAACTACTACGATGTCCTTCACTTAAAATTGACTTTTTCAATACTTCATCATCTGGTACACAAATCCTGCCTCTAAATCTCAACACACCTGTACTATCCAATTTAAAGTCACTATCGGAGTTACTTTCTACTCCAGGTATCAAATCCACTAATTTCAAATCTAACTTTTGATTCTCTCTAATCGTATCCAAGAAGTCGTTATTCACCTGTAACATACCCAACATTACACTATCTGCAGTAGTCTCACAAACCATACTCAAATCTCTGAACTGTTCAATTAACTCAATTTCTTTCACCATCAGAGCTGCCATATGAATCGTTTTCCTGCTCAAAGCATCTGCCACTACATTGGCCTTTCCTGGTTGATAACTTAAACTGAAGTCATAATCCTTCAAAAATTCCAACCATCTTCTCTGTCTCATATTCAGCTCTTTCTGATCAAACAGATATCTCAGACTCTTATGATCACTAAACACTTCAAATCTCGAACCATATAAATAATGCCTCCAAATTTTCAACACAAAAACAACCGCAGCCAATTCGAGATCATGAGTAGGATAATTTCGCTCATGCACTCTCAGTTGCCGCGAAGCATATACTACTACCTTACCATTCTGCATAAGAACTCCTCCTAATCCCATCTTAGACGCATCACAGTATACCACAAACGGTTCACTCGAAGTCGACAACACTAACACCGGTGCCGTAGTCAATTTCTTCTTCAGCTCTTCAAAGCTTTCTTCACAAGCAACATCCCATACAAAAACTTGGTTCTTCCTCGTTAACTGAGTCAATGGCAACGCCAAATTAGAGAACCCTTCAATAAATCTGCGGTAATAACCTGCCAAACCCAAAAAGCCTCTAATCTCCATTGCTGTCTTTGGTGGTTCCCACTGCAACACTGCACTTACTTTTGACGGGTCCACCGCTATGCCATCACCAGATATTACATGCCCCAAGAAACTCACTTTCTTCAACCAGAAGTCACACTTCGACAATTTAGCAAACAATTTATTTTCCTTCAGCACCTGCAATGCAATCCTCAGATGTCCTGCATGTTCTTCATCAAATTTAGAATAAATTAATATATCGTCAATAAATACCACAATGAACTGATCCAAATAAGAATGGAAAATTCTGTTCATATACTCCATAAATACTCCCGGCGCATTAGTCACTCCAAACGGCATTACAACATATTCGTAATGTCCATATCGAGTCCTAAAAGCAGTCTTCTGAATATCACCTTCTTTTACCCTTATCTGATGGTAACCCGATCTCAAATCGATCTTACTGAACACACGAGCTCCCAGCAATCATCAATCCTTGGTAGAGGATACTTATTCTTAATAGTCACTTTATTCAACTGACGGTAGTCGATGCACAAACGCATACTACCATCCTTCTTCTTCACCAATAACACTGGAGCTCCCCACGGCGACACACTCGGTCTAATAAACTTTCTATCCAACAATTCTCCAATCTGAGACTTCAACTCAGCCAATTCCACTGCAGACATCCTGTACGGCGCTATAGAAATAGGTCTCGTACCCGGAACAAGATTAATACTAAATTCAACTTCCCTCGTCGGAGGCAATTCCGTAATGTCATCAGGAAACACTTCCGGAAATTCATTCACCACTGCCAATTCCTCCATTGACGCTTTGCTATCCACCGATAATGATGCAAATAAAGCAAACACTTTAGCTTCATCTTCCAACAAGGTCCTCAATTCTTTACTAGACAAAGAATCTGTTAAAGCTTCCCTTTCTGGAGTCAGGAACAACAATTCCTTCCGAAAACAATCGATGTAGACTCGGTTGAACTCTAACCAGTTCATACCGAGTATAACATCCAAATTACCAAGTGATAGACAAATCAGATCCACTCCAAAATCTCTACTGAAAATAGTCAGCGGACACTTCAGGCATACCAAAGAAGTAGTCACTGAGCCAATAGAGTGTGTCTCAATAGTCATTCGTCTCTCAAGAGTAGACAACACCAATCCTATCCTCTTCACACAGTCAATAGAAATAAACGAGTGGGTTGCACCCGTATCAATAATAGCAGTCAAAGGAATATTATTGATAATACAAGTACCTTTGATAACTCGCTCATCACTGACAGCTTGAGTTCCTGCCAAAGCAAACACTTTACCTCCAGCCGGAGATGTCTGAGGCTTCTTCGGCTTCTCACAATGGGTACTGATGTGACCCTTTTCACCACAGTTATAAGAGGTCGGCATAGTAGCTCTGCAATCAGCTATCACATGACCTGGCTTCCCACACTTAAAACACTTCTTTACTTCATTAGGACAATCATTAGCACGGTGTCCCATGCCACCGCATCAGAAACATTTCCCATCAGCAGATGTCTTTCCCTCTCTAGGCTTCTTGTCAACAACAGCTTTACGCTTTCCCTTATCAGCAACAATACTATAAGGAGTACCACTGAACCTCTGCTTACTCTTACAGTCATTAACAGCTTTGTAGTGTTCAATCCTTTCCCGGTTGTCATTATCATAAATTCTGCTCCTGCTTACCAGCTCGGGATAACTCCTGATCTTCTGACAAGCAATCCCCAACTTAATCTCTGGACGCAGTCCATTCTCAAATTTTAAACACTTAGAAGTCATTGCCCCATCAATATTATAATGAGGACAATACTGCACCAGCTCTTCAAACTTAGCAGCATACTCTGCTACCGTCATACTACCCTGCTTCAGCTCTAAGAATTCAATCTCCTTAGCACTTCGAATATCTTCCGGAAAATACTTTTCCAGAAAACCTTTCTGAACCACCTCCCAAGTAATGGCAGTTCCAGCAGCTTCCAGTCTTTGGCGACTGTTGTCCCACCAAGCTTTAGCTTCGCCCTCCAGCATGTGAGTGCCAAACCTCACCTTTTGCTCATCACTACAATCCATAGTCTTGAAGATTTTCTCGATTGCCTTCAGCCACTTCTGTGCAGCTTCAGGATCCAGAATTCCTCCTTCGAACGTCGGCGGCTTGTTGCTCCGAAACTGCGCCAAACTCCTGAATTGGGCATCTGCAGTTTGGTTCTGATTAGCAACCGCCTGCGCCATTGCTTGCATAGCAGCGGCCAACGCAACATCGTTCCTTCCTGCCATACTCCTCAAAAATAACAACACCAGGTTAAAAGATACTCAACTCTATCCTAAAGGACAGACTCAACTCGACTCAACAACACTGGCCGGACGCACCGACCTGCTCTGATACAAATTGTAACACCCCACCTCCCAAAAACAATTAAAATAATAAACATTATAAATAAACATCAGAGTTTTTCTTCCCAAGTGGGATATCACATAGAAAAACCAACATTTCCTTATAAAAAGGTTTTTCTCCAAATACAGCGGAATATTAAATAGTAAAATCCAACAAAGGTTTTTGATACGTTCACAGGAACAAAATACAAGTTCAACATAAAACAAATAAAAACATTCAAGTCCCGTGCTACGTATCAGAGCATCCTAGAATCGACTGGCACACGATAATCCAAGCTAGCTAAGTACCTGGATTATCTGTACTTCCGAAGAAGCACAGACCACAACAACAACAAAGGGGTGATAAAACATGATCAAAAATATATTGGTAATGTAATACATGTAAACAAGGTAGTAAAACACACCAACACCCCAATATTCACCCCACAACACCAATCACGAACCTACTGTTCAAATTACAATATAACATATTATAATGCAAATATGCAACTCAACACCATGCATGCGGTACCGACTCATTGGTTCGTTCAATCGAACCTTGAACAGATCACTTACGCTCCTACTGAGATATGATCTATCCTCGACAGATTACTTACGCTCCTACTGAGATATGATCTATCTCCCACCATTCTCCACAAGGAGTACGGATGAATCACTTACGCTCCTCCTGAGATATGATTCATCCCACCAAACACCATGATATGCACGACACCAATGCATAACTATTATATTCAGGCACACTAAGTGCACACGATCCTCCTGATCATATCATCATACGTCAATGCATATATGTATAGATATATTACACACCAACATCATATAATTCAAATCACACAGTGAGCAATCTCACATTCTGACACCAAGCATAAACACATCCTACCACTCGGGAATACACCAACTAATCATCCACTTAAAATAAAATATTAAGGGATCACTTACTATCACCAAGTACACCAATTAAATCCTACAATCACCACTCTATCACTTCATCATGGCCAAAGGGATCACACAAGATCACAACTCAAGGCCAAACGTCACAAAAAGCCATATTTTTCTGCTACGTTCGCTGGGACATTCGCCAGGCGAATCCCCGTAGCGAACCTTTACTGGCATTCGCTAGGCGAAGTTCCTACTCTTTTGGTCTAGGATTTAATTCATAATTATTCGCTACCACTCGCCACAGTTTGCCAGGCGAATACTCGCCTTCATTCGCCAGGCGAAGCTTCGCCAACACTCGCCAGGCGAAGCCCAGCGAATGCTGCGATCCACCAAATTTTCTACTGCTCTAAAGTGCTACCAGAGCCAAATTCAAGCCTAACATTCCAACTTTAATCCTCATCTTATTCTCAGTATCAATAGTGTACGTAATTCCAACCAATCACTCCTTAATCCATATTCCAGAATCAACACTTAAACATTCTATCGATACATCAAAAAGGTCACACAGAACTTCCCTAAACCGTAAACCCAACCAATACCCCAAACTCACCGAAAACAACAATTCATCAACATCGACATATATCAATCCCTCATTGGTTTATCAAATACCAATTCTCAACATCAATCAACAATTATAGGCATGACAACATAAAACTTCATACACCGATACATTCCTACGGGGTTAAGGAATCCCCACTACCCTATACATGTAAATACCATTCCAATCAAGTTTCTCCCCCTTACCTTGTTAATCGATCTGATCGGTGAAGAAATCCTCCAAGGTTGGCCAATTCTAACTTTCCCTCTTCTCCTTCGTTCTTCGCTCTCTTTCCCGTTCTTCTAACTTCTATCGTTCTTTTCTCTTCTCACGTTCTAACTCCCCCTCTTATTCCTCTATTTTATTTTATATATTCTAATCCCAAGTAATAATAATAATATATAATATTACTAAATATTAATAATACTAATCATAATAATACTAATAATAATAATAATAATATTATTATTATTAACTCACCAAAAGTCATAATAATATTAATAATAATAAAAAATATAATAATAATAATAATAATAATAATAATAATAATAATAATAATAATAATAATAATAATAATAATATCACCACCAATATTTCTATTATTTATTATATTATTATATCCACACCAAAACACCACCAATAATCCTCCCATATCAGGGACACCCACCAATCATCATCCAACACTCCCCTACCAAAGGGCACACCAACACATAATAGTTAAAATTATAATAAAATGACTAAATAATTAAAATGGGTGTTACATTGACGGGAGAAGTAGTGCGAAGAGAGATTGCAGAGAAGAAGGGTCATGTTTTGTACAATTTGGGGGATTGATTTTCTGAGAATTAGATTCAATATAGGGGCCGTGTTTTGATGTCAGGTAGGTTTTCTTTGGAATTTTTCTTTTGGTCTAAAAATTAAACTGGGTTTGGGTCAAAACCCAATTTATTTTGAGAAGATACGAACCACTGCCCCCTGTTTCAGTTCTTTCCCTGTTTTGTTTAAATATAAATTATTTAGTTATTGTAAATATATATATTAGTTTTAAAATACTTTGTAAATATATATTAGTTTTAAAATAATATGTAAATATATATTAGTTTTAAAATAGTTTGTAAATATATGTTATATTAGTTTTAAAAGAACATACTATTATTATGAGGATATATTATATATTAGTTAATTTTTGAATTTCCTTTTAGAAGTTTTTATTATTTTCTTTTGGAACTATATTTATTTTAGAAGTTAGATTTTATTTCTCATTTGTTATTGGGCCTTTTATCCTATTTTCATATGTTTTGGTCGATGACGAGACCTCCGTAAACCGTTATTAATCAAATTGTTGATGAATAATGTTGGATCCGAGACCACCTCTTTTCTCTCCTCATTTTTCTTCTTCCTCCGATTTTATTTTGATTTTTGGTGATCGATGAAGTCTTATATCCGTAAGACGAGATCCCACTATTTTTGCTCTGTGCGACACGATTCAATTGGAAAACAATCCTCAATATCATTTCTCTATCTTGTCCTTAGCACGAAAATCAATACGCGACCTCTTATAGTTTGGCTTCCTTCATAAGTTGAACTAAGACGGTTTAGCGTCACATTGTGTCCCGATTCGATTCAAAACATTGTCAAAACATCTTCAATAAAAGAATCAATTTCTCTTTGTATTGAACTAAGGAGAGAGGATTAAGTGTAGACTTCTTCCTCTCCGAGTGTCGAGATGCTCACTGTAGTGTGGGTGGTTTTGATACTCGTCTTCAATACGAAGACAATTTTGTTCTCCACCTTCGCTGCTAAAACCTCGGTCCTGCACCGAGTGCATTTTCAAAATACTTTCAATAAATCAATTTCTCTTTGTATTGAACTAAAGAGAGATGATTGAGTGTAGACTTCTTCCTCTCCGAGTATTAGGATATTCACTATAGAGTGGGTGGTCTCGTGATAACACGAAATCGTATATATATTTTGATGCATAATTCAACTAAAGTTTAACCGTTTTCGATCCGATTTCGGATTATTTCCGTGTTATTTGTCTGATGTTTTGCAGGTATTCAAAGATCACGTCTAAACAAGGCAACATGAAGAAAAGAAGCAATCTCAGATGAATTATGGACGAAAAAAGAGTGAAAACATCATAAAAAGCGCATAAGGCTGTTTTTGCTGATGTGACGACCGTCACAGCTCCATGACGACCGTCACATGGGTGACGACCGTCACACCTTGTGACGACCGTCATGCAGGCAAAAACGCCCCACTTCAATTACACGTTAAAGAAGCAGTTCCAATTCCCAAAGAGTGGACCACTACTCCCTGAATTATCTGCCTCAAAGTCCACTCTCTCCAACAGTAACCGTTAGAATTCCATCTCTATAAAAGGGGAAGCAGGGGACTTCAGAAAGGGAGCCGCATTCATACAACGAAGTGCTGCCAAATTTATTTCCGGAGCATATTTTCCAGTTTAATATTCTTATTTGTTTCTCTTTAATTCTTCTGCATTCCATTTTCATTCTTCTGTAATTTCTACTTTATTGTACGATCAATTTGGCATAAAGACCAGAATCCTGCCAACATCTGTGGAGGATCTGCCCAAAGGCCAATTGGAATATTTACAGGTTTCTCATTTCAATCGATTCCAGTTTTATTATAATGCAAATTATTATTTATTGTTTTTATTTATGTTTTATCTCTCCCAAATCCATGTCTAGCTAAACTTAGGTAATCGATATGTAATAATAATTCGAAAGGGATTTGATAACAACTGGTGAAAAACTTTCTTTTCAAAAAAGTAATTTATGGTCTGAGTGTTTAAAATTAATTTACTGAATAAACTTCGTCGCGAAAGTAAGAACTTATTTAAAAGTAGTTTTGCCACAAAAGTGGGAAATTAATTAAGATATGAACCAACAAGCGAAAGTTGCGGTAAGATCAGATAGTAAACACTAGTCATTCATTTTAATAACAGCAAAAGCACTTTAAAATGAATTAGAACTTAGAGATTTCCAAAAAATAATTTTAACCCCGAATGGGATACGAAAGTGTACGTTTGGCCCTTAGAATTATGATTAGCGTCAATAACCATCGTGAGGCGAGAGTCTTTAAATCACCATTTTCTGCTTAAGTAAACTTTGAAAACTATTTCATACACCGGTAACTTGTCAAATCCCCGAAGAACATAATTACTGCATATCGATTCAATCAATTATAATCTAAGTAGCATTCTTAGTTCCCTTTTAGTGACAATCTTATTCCCTTAAACATATTCTACCTAGCTAAACATAGTAACTCCCGAGAACACTAGTTTGATTACGAGTCCCTGTGGGATCGATATCTATTATTACTACGCGATAGACTGTGCACTTGCAATTAGGTTGTATTAGACATAGAAAGTCACGATCATGTTTTTGGCGCCGTTGCCAGAGACCCGTTTAGTCAATAGTGTAACCTTCTGTTACGCCGTATAGACTAGGTTAACAATTTTCATTTTTCCTTTACTAGTGCTGTCGATTGTATGCCAAGTAATCGCTCACAAGGCGATATCTTGAAACCTTCAGTCGCAGAACTAGAACGCTTCTTACATCTAAGAAGCCGAATCATTGAGTACCAACTCAAACATAACATTCCCGATCCTCTCACTCTCATTCCCAAATCCGAAGAAGAATCAAACATGGCTGAAGGACCTCCAAACAAACCGCTGAAGGCATACGCTACACCCTCTCAGATGGAGCCTAGAAGTAGCATTGCTGCCCCAGCAATTACCCGAAATGATTTTAAGCTGAAACCTTCATTGCTGTCAGCTGTACAACAAAACCAATTCTCAGGAAACGCAACTGAGGATCCGAACGAACATCTAACGAAGTTTGTACAATACACAGACACAGTGAAAGCAAATGGAGTAACTCCACACGCGATAAGACTTCGTCTTTTCCCATTCTCTCTTAGAGACAGAGCGTGGACATGGTTACAGTCTTTACCATCCAACTCCGTTACGACGTGGGAACAATTGAAGAACGTCTTAGCGAGATATTTTCCGCCAAGCAAAACTGCTATGCTTAGAGCTCAAATCAACGGATTTCGACAAAAAGATACTGAATCTCTTTACGAAGCATGGGAACGATTCAAAGATATGATGAGAACATGTCCTCACCACGGTCTAGAAGACTGGGTGACAATCCATACTTTCTATAATGGGCTTCTATACAATACTAGATTAACAATAGACGCTGCCGCGGGCGGTGCACTTATGGATAAGCCATACGATGAAGCCTATCAATTAATCGAAAACATGTCACAAAACCATTGCCAATGGGGAGGTGAACGCACTCCAACAGAGAAAATCACAGCGAAAGGTGGGATGTACGAGATCAGCAGCCTTGAAAAGTTCAACGCTAAAGTAGATGCTCTAGCACAGAAGATTGATAGTCTGACCGTTAACCCCACTGCAACTGTCGCTGCCGTAACTCCAAATTGCGAGTTATGCGGAAGCACCACTCATAATGCACCCAAATGCCCATTGCTAGCTGGAATCCCATCAGACCAGGTGAATTATGCTCAAGGAAATCCTTACACAAATACCTATAACCCAGGTTGGAGAAATCATCCAAACTTTTCTTACAAAAGCGAAAATGCATTGCAAATGCCTACTGCTCCGCCAAGATATCAAAAACCAGCTGCTGCTCAGAATGCACCTAGGAAATCCAACCTCGAATTGATGATGGAAAAATTCATAGCTACTCAAGCTCAAACAAACAAAGAATTCCTGAATCAAAACATACACACCAGCGAGCAAATTAAACAGTTGACAGGAAAAGTAGACGCTTTAGCCACCCACAACAAAATGTTAGAAACACAGATATCACAAGTGGCTCAACAACAAGCCTCTGCGGCCGCACCTGCTGGCACATTTCCTGGACAACCCGAACAGAATCCAAAAGGCCAAGCAAATGCTGTAATACTAAGAAGTGGAAAAGAATTGGACGAACCGATCGATCCGAGGACCGAAAACTCAACCATGCAACAAAAACCAACTGAACAAGCAGAAAAGGAATCCGAGTTAGAGAAGGAGGAAGACAACGAGAAGGAGGATACCGCAAGTGAAAAAACTCAAGCACCTCCAGCGCCATATAAACCACCTATCCCTTATCCTCAAAGATTAATAAACTCCAAAACTTCAGGACAATTTAAGAAATTCGTAGAGCTCCTTAAACAGCTGAATATTACTATTCCTTTTATAGAAGCGATAACTCAAATGCCGTCATACGCTAAATTTCTCAAAGAAATCCTGTCGAATAAGAGAAAGATCGAGGATAACGAAATAGTTACACTTACTGCAGAGTGTAGCGCCATTATTCAAAACCGCATGCCTCCTAAATTAAAAGACCCAGGTAGTTTCTCCATACCCTGCGTCATAGGAAAGTTCGTAATAGACAAAGCTCTATGCGATTTAGGAGCCAGTATCAGTGTTATGCCTTTATCTATATGCAAAAAGCTGAATATGGGAGACCTCAGACCAACCAAAATGTCCGTTCAATTAGCTGACCGATCAGTAAAATACCCAGTCGGAATACTGGAAAACGTTCCAGTACGCATAGGACAATTCTACATTCCAACCGACTTCATAATCATGGACATCAAGGAAGATACTGTAACCCCAATTATCCTAGGAAGACCGTTCCTAGCTACAGCCGGAGCGATTATAGACGTGAAGAAAGGAAGGCTAACATTCGAAGTAGGAGAAGAAAAGATATAGTTCATTCTCACCAAGTTCTTACAAGCACCAGCCATAGACGATACCTGCTATTTAGTAGACGAAATTGACGAATGCATAAGAGAACTTGAAAACGAAGAGACCACATATTCAGAAATAATAAAGATTCAAATACTTGATATTTCTGAAGACGACGATTGGCGTAAACCGTATAAAGACGACAGCCTAAGCGAAAGCTTAGCACTGACTCCAAACCACATGCCAGGTCCGAAGAACCCATCTTTAGAACTTAAAATACTACCCAAAAACCTTAGATATGAATTTCTAGACGATGAACTAAAAAGACCAGTGATAGTCAACGCCGACTTAGGACAACCAGAAACCGAAAAGCTATTAGAAGTCCTAAAGAAGTACCCCACCGCGTTAGGCTATAACGTAAGCGATCTAAAAGGTATAAGCCCTTCAATCTGTATGCATCGAATTACAATAGAGGAAGACTCTAAAACCTCTCGAGAGCATCAGAGAAGACTGAACCCCATCCTGAGCACTGTAGTCAGAGATGAAGTAAAGAAATTGCTAGATGCAAGAATCATCTATCCGATCTCCGATAGTGAATGGGTCAGCCCAGTTCATGTCGTACCAAAGAAAGGAGGAGTCACTGTAATTAAAAACGAAAAAGGCGAATCAATAACAAAAAGAGTCGTGACTGGAAGCAGGATGTGCATTGACTATAGGAAGCTTAACAAGGCCACACGAAAAGATCACTTCCCGTTACCCTTCATAGACCAAATTTTGGAAAGATTAGCCAAACATTCATATTTCTGCTATCTAGATGGTTATTCAGGATTCTTCCAAATTCCCATTCATCCTGATGACCAAGAAAAGACTACATTCACCTGTCCCTATGGTACTTTTGCTTACCGCCGAATGTCGTTCGGACTCTGTAATGCTCCAGCAACCTTCCAAAGATGTATGATGGCAATCTTTGCAGATTTCATAGACGACATCATGGAGGTATTTATGGACGATTTCTCGGTATGTGGACAAAGTTTCGAAGGATGCCTACAAAACTTAGAAATGGTATTAGAACGTTGCGTAAAAGTAAACCTCGTCCTAAATTGGGAAAAATGCCATTTTATGGTCCGACAAGGAATAGTTCTAGGACATGTCATGTCAGATAAAGGAATTGAGGTAGACAAAGCTAAAATAGAGATTATAAAAGATCTCCAACCTCCAAAATCTGTACGAGAAATACGGAGTTTTCTAGGACATGCCGGTTTCTACAGAAGATTTATAAAAGATTTTTCAAAAATCACAAAACCTCTAACCGGCCTGTTGATGAAAGATGTTGAGTTCGTCTTCGACGACGACTGTTTAAAAGCATTCGAAACATTAAAATCAGCCCTTATCATCGCACCAATTATGCAACCGCCCGATTGGCGATTACCGTTCGAAATCATGTGCGATGCGAGTGATTATGCCGTAGGCGCAGTTCTAGGACAAAGGAAGGACAAGAAACTCCATGCCATCTACTATGCCAGTAGAACCTTAGATCCTGCCCAAATGAACTACGCTACCACAGAAAAGGAACTTCTAGCAGTTATATTTGCGCTTGACAAATTCCATTCTTACTTAGTATGAGCAAAAATCATCATATACACAGACCACGCTGCCATAAGGTACCTAATAAGCAAAAAAGATGCCAAACCAAGACTATTGAGATGGATCCTGTTATTACAAGAGTTTGACTTAGAAATCAAAGATAAGAAAGGAACCGAGAACGTTGTTGCAGATCACTTATCCCAAATAGAAGGCATCAGACACGAACCAGTACCGATAAATGTCGATTTTCTGTACGAACGTCTGATAGCCAAATTAGAAAGTGACATACCCGACTCAATCTCGGAAGATCCAGAATTCGAAAAAGCCATAGAAGCCGTCTATGCCCAAGTCACATTACCCTGGTATGCTGACATCGTTAATTACCTCGCTGCAGGCGTGCTTCCACCGGATCTCACTTATCAACAAAAGAAGAAATTCTTCCACGATCTGAAACACTATTATTGGGACGAACCTCTACTCTTCAAGAGAGGGGCCGACAACATATACCGTCGCTGTGTCCCGGAGGAAGAAATAGAAAATATCATTTCCCAATGCCATTTAGCACCATATGGTGGTCATGCTAGTACATCCAAGACGTGCGCTAAGATTCTCCAAGCCGACTTATTCTGGCCTAACCTCTGGAAAGACGTTCACATCGCTGTGTTAAAATGTGATCGATGCCAACGAACTGGCAACATCTCACGACGCGATGAAATGCCTCAGAAAGGAATCTTAGAGGTAGAAATCTTTGACGTATGGGGAATAGATTTCATGGGACCTTTCCCACCTTTTTTTGGTAATAACTACATACTCATCGCTGTTGATTACGTGTCTAAATGGATAGAAGCCATTGCTGCTCCAACAAACGACGCACGAGTAGTAATCAAACTCTTCAAAAACACAATCTTTCCTAGATTCGGTGTACCCAGACTCGTCATTAGTGACGGCGGATCTCACTTCATATCGCGAATATTCGATAAACTTCTCTCTAAATATGGAGTCCGACACCGAGTAGCTACACCTTATCATCCGCAAACTAGCGGACAAGTAGAGGTCTCGAACAGAGAAATAAAACAGATATTGGAAAAGACTGTCGCTACCTCAAGGAAAGATTGGTCGTCAAAGCTACAAGAAGCTTTATGGGCTTATAGGACCGCTTTTAAGACACCAATAGGTACTACCCCCTACAAATTAGTTTACGGTAAATCCTGCCATCTCCCTGTAGAATTAGAGCATAAGGCCTTCTGGGCCATTAAGACACTCAATTTCAACTACACCGAGGCAGAAGAAAAGCGAATCTTGAACTTACACGAATTGGAAGAACTTTGATTAGACGCTTACGAAAATGCCCGTATCTATAAAGAACGAACTAAAAAGTGGCACGATAAACGTTCAGTCAGGAAACAATTTAGTGTGGGAGACATCGTATTGCTCTTTAATTCAAGATTAAAACTATTCCCAGGTAAACTAAAATCTAGGTGGTCTGGACCCTATGAAGTGACTAAAGTACTTCAGAGTGGAGCTGTCGAAATTACAGATAAGACGAATGCACCGTTTATCGTAAATGGGCAACGTCTAAAACATTATAATAAGAACGACAACAGCCCTCAAGTCAGCAATATAACATTGCTTGAGCCTCCAGCTCAAACACCTGAATAGCTTCTCACCAAGCTATCGTCAGGCTTTAGACGTTAAAAATAGCGCTTACTGGGAGGCAACCCAATTTCCCTCGTAATTGTATTTCATTTTTCTTTAAAATTTTACTTTGAAAATCCAACAAAAATTCTAAACTTATAATTACTACTACTTTCTACTTTCGTTTGTTTTCACATTTTTATTTTATTTTATTTTTCTCTTTTGTCTTTTGTTTCTACCGCTTTTTGTTTTCAAAAATCCTGACTTCAAACTCTTGTTTTAAACTTTTCAGGATTTTTAAAGTCTTCAAAACATTCCCTCTGTTTTCTCCGAATCACCTGCGAGTATGGCCGAGTACGACTTCACAAAGGTTCACTTTAGAGGACTAGCTCAAAAGGCAAGATTTGCAGCACTAGCTGAAAGAGAATTCGCCTTAACGCTGTATTATGATAAGTCTACCATGGATAAACTAGGAATCACGGATAGCATTCAATACCTATTCAATCAACTGGGTTGGGAGAACACTGCTTTGAAAACACGTTTTGCTACCTATAAGGATCTTACCTATTAATTCCTTAGTTCTTTCAGATATATACCCAACTATGGCTTTGGATCCAACACAGACTGATTACCTTCCGATTGTTTGGAATGGACCAAACCCATAGCCGGATGTCACTAGCTAACCTCCTAGGATTTCCTAGCGGACCGCATGTGTTCATCAGTGCAGAAGATGACGATATTGATTTTCAACTCGACCAATTCTGGGGTAGAATCACAGGAGACTATCACCCTGAACCAGACAAAATGTATAATGATGATATCCATAACCCAGCCTTCAGATACTTCCATAAGATACTAGCTCACACCCTGTTTGGGAAAGAAGAAAATATTACTACCGTATCTAAAGAGGAGTTATTCATCATGTTCTGTGCTTCTCAGGGACGTACAGTAAATGCAGTGCCTTTCATGATGAGATCTTTCAAACGCCTCACGCAGGAACCACAGACACCCATTCTTATAGGCGGCCTCGTGACAATGATTGCCCACGAGCTTGGCCTTAGATTCCACTTAAATGCAAGCACTCGTTTTGGCACTATCCGACCCATGAACATACAATTCTGCTTTAACAGGCGCATTTTAGGAACTATGGGACCTGGACCGTATGAGTACCTCATTAACGAAAAACCAGTACAGCTATTCACACTGCCTGATCATCAGATGACAAGTATCCACAATAAGGACAACTGGCTTTATGAACTGGACGAGCCTATGGGACCTCCTTCACCACAGTCAACACCACAGAACTATATGTATGACAGTGACCACATCTCTGAGGCACACGACTATACATACTATGAGGATGCTGTATCCGAAACTGAAGTTGATCCTATGACCCCTCCGCACTACAACACCTATCCTGAGCCTATCCCTGAGGAGACCACCGACAAAATGGATACTGTTCTACTACGATTGGACAACGTTGATGCAACTCTGACTACTGTAAAAGATGACATCGCAGGCATACACAGCGAACTGGTAGTCTTCATGGACTTAGTCTGTGACCAGCTCAACTACTACGCACGAAAGTTCGATGAGTTGAAGACACGAAAAGACTAGATACCATCTTTAACAGTAGATTCAGTTTAGTTTAGTTTAGTTTAGTTTCGTTTAATCATTTGGAATTTTCACATTGTTAATTTCTTTATGTATTACATAGAATCATTTCAATTTCATGTTATTTCAATTTTAGTCTTTATTCAATAATTCTATTTTTTTTTTGTTACTCTTTGCTTGTTGGTTGCTATAACACATTGCTATATCAATACTAGGCCTAAAAGTCACTGCAAGAACGCCCTCAGAGCAAAATTCTGCGTTCTGCAGATTTTGCTGCTGTGACGACTGTCACAGGACCCTGACGAGCGTCACGCGGGTGACGACCGTCACACCTACGTGACGACCGTCACGAGCCCAGAACTGTTATCTGATATAACAGGGTTGCGTTTTCTCTCCCACTACCCTCATTTCAACTTCCAATCATCAAAACTCCTCCCCCACTACAAATTTTCGTTCTCCCCACATTGCACCATATATTTCAACTCCAATCTCAACTTCCAACCACACTTCTGTCAGTTTCTTCCCACTCTGCAGAAAAACCCCAATCTTCAGAACCCTCTCAATCTTCTAACAATGGCAAGAAATGCAGAAACCCCAGATATCAGCAACATTATCTTCAGCGAAGGTGACTTAGGCGAGAGACAGCGAGCAAACTACATCGCATTTCATCAGAGGTCGCTCCAGCCGACTCATTATCCACACATTCCGTCGCTTACGGAGCTCGGACTCCTTGAAGGCGTAACTTGGATGCTTCAGAGAGAAGGCATCTGGAATCTCTGCACCAACCCACTGCCAACATACGAACAACTCACTCTCGAGTTCTTGAGTTTGTTTACTTACGTCACATCCAGCGGCGACCTCAACCAACATTCTGGTGCCACATGTTTCCGGATGTTCGGCACAAACTATCTGCTGGCTCACATTCAGGCCAACTGCAACCGTGGCTCGAAGCCATTTTACTTTGGCGGGATTTTCACTGCCATTGCACTTGGGATGAACCTTGGCGACCGCCTCCAGCACCTCCGTTCCATCCCCTCGGTGTTCCTTGACACCGACCACTGCAGAGCCTCCCACTTTATCCGCTCCAGAGCCGACGGCAGGTACCATCCGGTAGTGCGTGGCAAAGACCGTCCGAAGCATCATCCTTCCATCACGCACCCGCACACACCCAGAGGACCGTACCAACTGGTTATTTGACCTCACTGCCCCTCCTGCTGCCGCTGTTCCTACTCAGGACCACACCCAAGGTTCTGACGATGAAATCCAAGCTGAGTTGGACAGGTCCGAGCAGCCAGAGGCATCACAGCCTCCTCCTTACGAAGGTACATCCTCTCGTCGCCGCCGCCATCATCCCGTACCAGACTACACAGAAGAGGACCTCCGCCGCTCTCTAGACCAACAGGCACAGATACTCGCGATGCTGCAGCAGCAGAATCAGCGAGCCGACCAGTTCGAAGCTTGGCAGCGGACTCAAATGCAACAACTTCAAACCGGCCAAGCTACCATCACTGAGAACCTGGCGAATCTGACTCTGCAGGTCGAAGGACTCCGAGACACCGTCTACCACACCGGAGCTATGAGTTATGAGGACAGAGTAGCCCTTGCCAGAGCCAGAGGACGCCAGCGCGGACGTGACAGAGGAAGCGGACGTGATTAGTTTTCCATTTTTCCTTATTTGTTTACTATATTTCCTGTTCATTTGTACTTTCATTTCAGTTGTATCTCCCTCTCATGCTTCAAAATCAGTGGGGACACTGATTGAGATAGTGTGGGAGCGGAGCCTTTATTTCCATTCCACTGTACTTTGAATTTCGTAATTTCTATTTAAACACTTTCTATTTTTAGCAAATAAAGCTCGTTTATATATCCTTTTCCCGTTACGCAAACATCCCCACATTATTCGACATAAACAAAATTTTTCGTTCGTTCCTCAAAAGCAAAAGCATCACGAGAATGCAACCGAGTTCAAACCAAGTTTTGAAACTCCGAGGAAACAACAGTTCTAACAAAACCAGTACCGTCCTGACACCTTAGATCTCCGGTTTATGCGAGTCGGTTTCACTACCTACGCGTACCAGAGTCTCAAGTATCTACGCAAACTCAGCCCCAAGTAGTTTATACTAGCAGTCAGCACCATCCTAAAGAACTTCTAAGCGAGCGACCGATGCAAATTAGTGTATGATCTCCAAAAAGATGAAAAATCATGAAAAGAGAGCTAAATAGCCCAAAAATATAAGACACGTTTCCTTCTAAGTTAGGTGCTCCTCACCCGAGCATTTAGCCCAACGGCACGAAAACTCATTGAAAATTCAATGACATAAGCTTATGATCAATGAAGAAGATCAAAAACAAGAAATGAGATCATATTCACTAACAGGTCGACTTGCCATGAAAGTGTACGGACAACGGGCTTAATGTGATTGCGCTAGAACAAACAGGGTGAACTTGCCGCGAGAACCTTGACACCAAGTTACAGTAGCATGACTAGGACCGGTTTTCATAAAAAGAAGACCTCCGAAGACTTGTAGTCCAGTGTCGTCATGGTACTCGTTTTGTTCCTACCAAGAATCCCGGTTTTTCCCGACTTTTGCGAACGAAGAAGCTGCCTCGCGCTTGCCGACCTTTTCATGTTTTACTTGAGGACAAGCAAAGATTCAAGCTTAGGGGAGTTTGATAACACGAAATCGTATATATATTTTGATGCATAATTCAACTAAAGTTTAACCGTTTTCGATCCGATTTCGGGTTATTTCCGTGTTATTTGTCTGATGTTTTGCAGGTATTCAACGATCACGTCTAAACAAGGCAACATGAAGAAAAGAAGCAATCTCAGATGAATTATGGACGAAAAAAGAGTGAAAACATCATAAAAAGCGCAAAAGGCTGTTTTTGCTGATGTGACGACCGTCACAGCTCCATGACGACCGTCACACGGGTGACGACCGTCACACCTTGTGACGACCGTCATGCAGGCAAAAACGCCCCACTTCAATTACACGTTAAAGAAGCAGTTCCAATTCCCAAAGAGTGGACCACTACTCCCTGAATTATCTGCCTCAAAGTCCACTCTCTCCAGCAGTAACCGTTAGAATTCCATCTCTATAAAAGGGGAAGCAGGGGACTTCAGAAAGGGAGCCGCATTCATACAACGAAGTGCTGCCAAATTTATTTCCAGAGCATATTTTCCAGTTTAATATTCTTATTTGTTTCTCTTTATTTCTTCTGCATTCCATTTTCATTCTTCTGTAATTTCTACTTTATTGTACGATCAATTTGGCATAAAGACCAGAATCCTGCCAACATCTGTGGAGGATCTTCCAAAGGCCAATTGGAATATTTACAGGTTTCTCATTTCAATCGATTCCAGTTTTATTATAATGCAAATTATTATTTATTGTTTTTATTTATGTTTTATCTCTCCCAAATCCATGTCTAGCTAAACTTAGGTAATCGATATGTAGTAATAATTCGAAAGGGATTTAATAACAACTGGTGAAAAACTTCTTTTCAAAAAAGTAATTTATGGTCTGAATGTTTAAAATTAATTTACTGAATAAACTTCGTCGCGAAAGCGAGAACTTATTTAAAAGTAGTTTTGCCACGAAAGTGAGAAATTAATTAAGATACGAACCAACAAGCGAAAGCTGCGGTAAGATCAAATAGTAAACACTAGTCATTCATTTTAATAACAGCGAAAGCACTTTAAAATGAATTAGAACTTAGAGATTTCCAAAAAATAATTTAAACCCCGAATGGGATACGAAAGTGTACGTTTTGCCCTTAGAATTATGATTAGCGTCAATAACCATCATGAGGCGAGAGTCTTTAAATCACCATTTTCTGCTTAAGTAAACTTTGAAAACTATTTCATACACCGGTAACTTGTCAAATCCCCGAAGAACATAATTACTGCATATCGATTCAATCAATTATAATCTAAGTAGCATTCTTAGTTCCCTTTTAGTGACAATCTTATTCCCTTAAACATATTCTACCTAGCTAAACATAGTAACTCCCGAGAACACTAGTTTGATTACGAGTCCCTGTGGATCGATATCTATTATTACTACGCGATAGACTGTGCATTTGCAGTTAGGTTGTATTAGACATAGAAAGTCGCGATCATCTCGATACTCGTCTTTCAATATGAAGATGCGATTTTATTCACCACCTCCCTTTTTCACAACTTCCTTCCGCAACCTTTCTCACCTAAAACCTCGGTCTCGCATCGAGTGCATTTTCAACTCATTTTCATAACAAAAACTTGAATGGTTGTGGAGTGGTTAGGCGTAGGCCTTCTCCTATCCCGAGTGCTGACATTTACCGTAGGGTTTACAGTCGCAAAGCACTTACCATTCAAAACCAAAAACACTTTAATAAGAGAATGGAGTTCTCTTTGTATTGAATTAAAAAGAGAGGATTGAGTGTAGACTTCTTCCTCTCTGAGTGTCAGAATACTCACTGTAGTGTGTGTGGTCTCGATACTCGTCTTTCAATACGAAGACGCTTGTATTCGCCACACCTTTTCATAACAATAACTTTGAGATAAAGAATTGGGTACTACCCGCAAGGGGTTACTATCCGAGGACCTATCTCGCCCCTAAAACAACCCACAAATCAAACGTGACTTCTTGCCTCGCATGGCGAAAACCAGTCTTTTAAAAAGGATATTTACGTTCGTTCTACCGCAAACAAGTAACGCTTAAGTCTCCTCACATGCGAGCAGCAAAACACCTAAACTGCTAGAATGCGCACGATAACATCATCCACAAAAACACCAGTTACCCATAGTATCATGAACTACGTTGCTCTAATTTCTCTTGCATGTTGAGAATACGTAGGCATAGGATTGCGACAATCCTAGCGAGTAGTGACAACTATCTGTCATACCCCAATTTGTCCTACCTCTATACAACTGTCATTCTATACATCTGTTGCACCCTAAATTTTGACCCCTTAGATCTTCATCATCATTCTAGGGTCATTTTCATTTTATTATCTAACCTTAACCTATTTCAAGTTTGTCTTTGTAAGATACAAGTGAATTAGGGTTCCGTACAGCCGGGAATCGAGGTTTTGGTGGTTTAATCAGTCAATATATTGGGTTGATTCTACATGAAATAAGTCTCCACATGATCAAATATACTCCATTGGGTCAAGTATGAATCCAATTTGAGGTTGTCACCCAAAGATTAAAGACAATGCAGTCCAGGATCCCCGATTAGGGTTTTCGATTCAGAAAAATCAACTGTAGTTTGAATTTTTATTTAAAAGGTGTTCCAATGGTGGGATCATGGTCCATGAAGTTCATATTGCTTAGTGAAGTCTATTCAAGAAGTTTCAAGGCCTCAAAAGACCTGGAACATCAACAGTCGACTCGGTAGTCATCGATCGATCGTTCGGTTGACCGAAAAGTAAACTCTTCAATCATAAGGAATTTTACCTCAAAGCATGAAGAAAAATGTTCCTAGTAACATATTACACCTATCTATGAAGTTTCATGACCATTGGATCAAGGATTGGGGAGTAATCGAGAAATCAAGAAATTAGGGTTTGAAAGGGGCAATACCATAACTCCCTAACCGCTACATCCAATTGAGTTGGTCCAAGGCTTTTTGGAAAGGTCTTGACAAGTTCTACAAAAGTCTCACAGTGGTCCATGGGCATAAAATGAGTAGATTTGGAGTTATGGCCAAAATCATCACAAGAGGGAGAAAAACACTTAGACAAATTCTAAGTTGCTGGCCTTTTTAGGCATGCTTTTCAGCCAACTTTAAGTAGATTTTTGATCTAGTTCCACTTGGAATCTGAAGGTCATGAAAACATGAAAGTTGTAGAGCTCTATGAGGGCTTTCCAAAATGTACTAGAACTCCTCCATAGCCCTTATGAGTTGAGAGTTATGAATCCAGCAATTTGGGGTCTCAACACTTGAGTGCACCACTTCCACTTTTTCACAAACTCACTTTTTAACCACTTGAACTATTCTCAGCCATTTGATCATGTTTCTATATGATAATTAGAGAGTTTGATGAGTAGAAGTGCAGAAAAAGAAGGGGTTTGGTAGACTTTGCAAGTTATAGGCAAGTTGTCATTATTTTAATAAAAAATCAAGAAGAAAGAAAAACTTTATGATGAAAATCTGTAGCAGCAGTCTCTCCTACTCTCTAGCTTCACTTCAGTCACTTCTATGTCCTCCATACCACTTGATTTATGCCTTGCATTGAGCCAAGGACTTGAGTGTGCAGCTGTACATGATCTTGAACAAGATTTCATTACAAAACTCCCTCCAAAAGCCAAAATACAAAACTGCCCCAAACCATTCCTTGGCGTATAAATAGAGGTTTCCTCTATGTTAAAACACACACCAGAGCACTCTAAAACCCAAGAGAAAACCATAGCTCTCATCTTGCCTTGCTTTTCTTATAAGTGAAGAAACCATTCCAAAACTCCTCAAAATCTGCCTTGAGCAGTTAGCCTTCCAAAAACCATTTCCATACACTCAAACTCCTTGAAAACCATCTGCATAATCCACAATAATGTGTGGGAGGTGTTCAAGCTCTTAAACCATTCCAAAACTCCATTTCTCAAAAGTCAACTCTCAACCAAGGAAACTTTGACTTTCCACACAAAATCAGACAAATCTTTGCTCAGGCCTGTTTCACCCATCTCAACACTCCAAACACCTTTGGTTTGAGGTGTACCAACTGTCTAAACATTCAAAAAATCTCTACATCACTTGTTTTGAGATCGTCACAAAGTTCACTTATTTACTTCAAGTGTAAGAAAAGATGTGTTTTCATCAAGGCATTGGTTAGATCTCAGTTGGAAGTCTTCAAGGTTTTCCCTACTGTATAAGCTTGCTTGGAGGTCTACAAGAGGTTAGTAGTCACTATCTCATTCATAAAATGTCATGAACATGCCTAGTTTGCTTTAGTTGCAATGAGATTTTAAGAATGATACAGCTCATGTATTGAATCTGTTTTTGTTTTGTTTGAGTTGCTCTTTCATGTATGTAACACCCTCTAGTCACTATGATGTGGTGTGTGTGTGTGTGTTTGTATTTTGAGCTCCCTTAAACATTATCCTAGGTCATGTATGAACATAGGAAAAGATTGCTTGCAACTGTTATGGAGTAATGATGGATCTGACCAATTGGTCTTGTTCTATTTGTGAATAATATTGTTGGTTCTGTTGAGTCTAGGTGTGAGGCTTAGATTTAGTGATAGAGTAGTTTTGCATTTGAAGACTTTGATGGATTGTGATGGCATGACATGTTGGTAGGGTCTGTTCAGGCCAGTTTTTGTGTGGTTTTAAGACTATATTGAATGTGTTTATGTTTGTGTCATGCTATGTATTGTTGTAGTTTGATGTGAATCATGAGTGGATGTTTGCCATGACTATTGTTGAATGGATACTACATGTTTTGGTTCAAGGAATTGCATTAGCTATTTATGTTGGATAGGATCATGTTGATCTGGTTCTGTTGCAAGCAGCATCATTAGATCTTGAATCTTTTTGCTGGCATTTTAGATTAGAAGTCCTTATATGTTGGATTCATGTGATGTTTGACATTGTATTATTTGAAACTATGTTTGGTTTTGGATCTGCAACATTCTGTTTTGACCACTTTCAATAAAAAATGCATTTTTGCAACTCACACACCATTTTCAATTCCAGCACATTTTTGATGCATCCTTATGTTGGAACTTTGTCTATAACATGTTTAGAATGTGTGTACACCTTTAAACCAATACAAGCATGTTAGTTTTTGCACTCAAGCTTTGAAAATGTATCTCAACTGTTTTGAAAAACTACTTGTTGTTTAGCATAGTCATGGCCAATATTGAAGGGATTCACCTAAATGCTGTTGAAACACATCTTGATCTATGATGATCAATATTGCCATATTTGTTTTGAATGTGCTGTTGAATTGTTTAGTTCTGTTGGACTTGGTAAAAAACATTGGATGATTCATGTTGACCAATAATTTTTTTTTGTTGTCAAATAGTTATAACCATCATGATACATACATTGAATTTTGATGCTTGCCATTGTCATGCTAAGTGTACATCTGTGATAATTTGAACTACTGCTTTGTGTTTGGTCTATGCTTGCTGACATGAGAGTATAGTATCATTTGATCATGTTTTATTAGATAATTGACATTGTCATGTTCATTTTGCATTAGTGGCTGTCAGCATTAGATTTGTATACTAGGGTTTTCAATCTTTGTGAAGTAATGGCTATCATTTTAAGGCATTATAGTAGAGCTGCTTTTAATCATGACCTGTCCATATTTGGTTTGTGTTGTCAATTATGATAAGCATGTAGGTACCTTTCCCATGTGTGTTTTAATGTCTTGTAAGTCATGTTTGAAATATGTCATGAATTTGCTTGTTAACATCATAGATCAATAAGTTTGAATGGTTATGTTAACATGTCATGTTTATTCTGTTATAAGCTCAACTTCCATAGCACTATTGTTATAGGATACCATTGTCATAAGCTTGTCAGTTGTTATGTGCATGAGGCATTAGGACTAATTGTTGATTATTGTTAACATTGTCATGTTAAGATTCACAGTAGTGCTGCTAGAACCGTCTAATTCATGAATCACTGCCATATAATGCTGCTACCACCCATTGCTTCCAACCATTGCCACTTTTTTCTCTTTTGCTATTTGTAAACAAGAACTTTGTTATTTAATGTTGATTAAGTCATTTTGCATATGTTGCTGTTAAGAACTAAGTTCTCTTGCTAGAATCTATTTGTGTTTACTATCTAGAGTTGTAACTCTCATTTAAGGCGTGTATTGAATTGATGTATTGAATTGGCATAGTAATGACCAAAGACTAGCTGCTGCTTTTGTATAGCTGTTATGCTATTTGATCTGTTGCAAAACCATGAATCATGTTTAGATGTGCAAGCTTGTTAGGCTGTTTGTTTAGACCAAGTTGTCAAGGTGTGAGAACTATATGTGTGTGTGTAGGATTCATTATGCATGCTTGTTTGACATTTTGGTTTGATAAGAACAAGTTTACTGTCAGCTTCTGTTTTGAGGTTTTCTCCTCTTGTGCTATCATTTGGTTGAGTTTTCTTGCAATTTTGTGTATGAATTCATGTCTTGTTAGAATGTGAATCATTTGAATGTGTGTTGGCGTGTTGAAGTATGGATTGCTGCATCATGGATGTTCTTCTTTTCTAAAAAACCATTTCAAGCACTTTTGATCCATAGTTGTAGTCCACATGCCAGTTTCTGTTTGATGAGTTTTTTGGTTCTTTTTAAGTCTAGAATCCATGAACTATATGTTTAGAGTTTGTGTATGGTGATCACATGGAATGAATCTGTTCAGTTTAGGTCATGACTTCCAAATGCATTTCATAAGCTTCCATCTGCATTACCTTCGCGTTTCAGTTTGTGTGCATTATTTTTAAAAATTAATGATACATCATTTTCCTCTTCAAATTTCAAGTGGTTAGACTCAAATTTTGTGAAATTTGGTTGTGTTTTGAAAGAGTTATGATGAAACTGTTTTGACACCAACTTGCCTTGTTTTGCTTGTCTTGCCTTTGCCCAGAATGCTTGTTTTGTTAAGTTTAAGTATTTATTGGGGTGGCATAATACACGGATGTATCGCCACCCCAGTGGTTATGCCTTGCGTTTCAATTGCCTTGCCTTGCCTCATGACCTGAGTTCGATGCATGTGGGGATCAACTCTTTGTTTTTTCAAACATTTTCCATGTTTTCACATATTTCTCTCTTTTTCCTTTGTTTTGCCACACGCGCGCCTTTGGATGGGATGGTGAAGTTTTGTACTTGTGATCCAAAGGTGGTGAGTTCAACACCCACCAAGTGCACTCCTTTATTTTTAATGACTAATATCTTTGTTTTTTCTTTAAAATTTCAAAGAAACACAACTTTACCAATTTTCATCAGTTTTGATTGGTTCTTTTTGCTAATGTTTTGTATTATTGCATATTTTCATATGGCATGTAAAGAATTCTATAATTTTCATTTTTAGAAACACTTTACGCTAAAAGGAAGTCATGCCTCTTTTTTAGGGTTTTTACCCTCCTCTCTTTCAATATTCCTTTCAAAACTTTTGATTCCTTTTCTTGAGTTTGATTTTGCACTTGATGTGAGCATTGTTTGTCAACTCCTTTGTGTATGTGATTTTGATTTCAACTTTGCTTGTAAGCATTGTAATTGATTCATTTCTACAAACATTTAAAATCCCCGTGAAATTTTGAACTATTTATCAAGTTATAACTTGTATGCTTGGTTGTTACCGTTTATCTTTGTCAAGATATGTCTTTGGTTTTCACCTCTTGTGCTTATGTCTTGTAAGAACCCCTCCATGATATTGTGATATCCTTATACCTTATTTTGGTTGTAACCATTCACCCTGATTGGAATCCTTGCTTATTGTAATATGCTTGCTTATTCTTGGTTGTAACCATATTTCTTTATATTCATCATGTTTGAATGATTATTGCTTTGTTAAGTTTATTTCCCCAAGGTGATGAACTTCTTTAGTTCTCATCCAAGTTTGCCTCCTCTTCTACCCTTCCAAAGGAAAGTCTCTCTATTGACCTTTGGGTCATAGATAGCTCATTACCCTCCTTTGACTTGGTAAAGTCATCTACACTTAGTTAAGTTAAAACCTATCCATTAGACTTTGCTTAAGTCTAAAAAGCTTACCCTTTGTTAGGAGTGCTCTTTCAATTAGAACTTAAGATAGAGTTTGTTAATTCTATGTAAGAATCATGGAGATGATTACTTACTCCCCTTTCTTGAGTGTTCAATGTAGATATAGAGAGTTTTCTTAAACTCTACACAAGCATTATAATGTTTTTCCCCTTTGAACCTTGATCATAATCAAGTGTTCTTCATCCCTAGTGAGGTGAACTACGATTGCTCTGATTCTATCCTAGTAAGGATACGTAGGCAGAGGACGCAATGTCTTTGCGAGCAAACTTAGAAACTATCTTTAGGTCTTTACCTACACCTTTTACCCAACTCCAATCCATAGAAAACATGTAGCAAACTTAGCATACAAACAAACAAAAGGTTCATGTAGAGTACTACAGATATTTAGGATGTGAAATACCTACCCTAGGCATAACCAACCCCGGTCTCGAATCTCTTAGCGTTGTTGTTACATCGCGCAAAAGGTTTTTTCTTTCTTTAGACTTTCCTTGGATAAATTAAAGTCCGGTTGTGAATTTAAGAATTAAGATTCAAGTTAATCAATAGGTTGGTATCACGATTCTCACCGCAACAGAAATGGCGACTTCACTGGGGAAATACTGAAAACTTGAGGGTTTAGCCTATTTTGTTTGATTGTATGCTATATTTGTGAATATTTGCTTAACATGTGTATTTGTCAATATATTTTTTTGTATGTTGGATATTGGGTACTTTGAGTGGTGAGACACTCCTATACCCGGACTTGAGTGCAATTATGATAGGATGGTGGTATATTCAAGAAGACTTATAGGGAGTTGATTCCCGACCAAGCTAACTTGAGAAACCACCGCTCGGTGGAGGCCCTCTTGAGAGTTAGTTTTGTTGAACGAGTATTCGTGAAAACATTGCTGCTTTCGACGAAGGAGCCCGTGACACTGTGGACTTTTAGATTACATTTTACCCCCACTTTGGCCTTATTAGGATGTAGTGCGATGGCTATAAGGAAGTATTTCCGAAATAGGTGATACGCGATACTACACTTAGACGAGACTCTCTTGAGAATATTATCGATTACCAAGTGATTTGGGAAATTGATAATATCCGAAAGATGGGTTGTTGACTCTGAGAACCTTTTAGAACCCTGTTCTACAGGTTTGAGAATCCATATTACACACCTTTTGGGATGGGTAGACCATGGCTCCACGCTCGTGTCCTCTAAACCTAGGCTTTTGTTTGTGTGCATATGTGTGATCTTTATTTGCTTGTATTTGTGCATTTTTGCATTCATGAAGCATCATATCATAAAGTTTCATGGAACTCAGACTTTTGTTTGTAAACATCAAGGTCGTTATGGATGGTGAAAGAAAGAAAACTTTGAAGTACACTTACAAGGGTTTTAACTTAGATGACCTAAGGAGGTTGAGCACCTTGGTGACAGATCTAGAGGGCTTCCAAAGCAGGTATGGGAAGTCGTTGTTACTATTGAAGATAAAGATGGATAATGGACTTCTTTCTACACTTCTCCAATTCTATGATCCAATCTACCATTGTTTCACCTTTCCTAATTATCAGCTAGTACCCACGCGAGAAGAATACTTCTATTTGGTTGGATTGCCCATTCTTAATGAGTCTCCTTTTCCAATCATGGAGAAGGACCCTAAGGAGCAGGATATTTCCAAAGCTACACGTTTGGGTTTGATTGATATTAAAAAAAATGACTACAAAAGGAGGAGTTTTTGGGTTAAGTGCAGAATTTTTGGTTGAGAAAGCTCAATACTATGCAGATCATTTAAGCATGGATAGATTCGAGGCTATCCTTTCCTTGCTCATTTATGGTATCTTTTTGTTCCCTAGCTTCGAGAATTTTGTGGACCTCAATGCCATTAAAATCTTCTTGAAGAAGAACCCTGTGCCTACTTTGCTAGCAGATGCATATCATTCTGTTCATCTAAGAAACTTTCATAATGGAGGGATGATTACTTGTTGCGCTCCTTTATTATACAAATGGTTCATTTCACATTTGCCTAAAGCTAACACTTTTTGGGATCCGAAGAAAGGTTGGTGGTCACAGAAGATCATGGCTCTCATTCACTCCGATATCGATTGGTACAGTCGTGACTATGATGGAACAATGATCATTAACAATTGTAGAGATTTGGTAACTTACCTCTTCTTAGTATTAATGGAGGAATCAGTTATAATCCAGTTCTCGCTCATCGACAATTAGGATAATCTTTGAAGGACAAGCCCAATAGCGTTCACGTGGAAAGCATTTTCTTCAAAGAAGAGAAGAATAGCCAAGAGCTGAAAGAGAAGATTCTAAAAGCTTGGAGTCATCTGCACAAGAAAGGTCATGGTGTAGGACTTATATGATGTGCGTCTAAAGCCTTAATTAGGACTCCTGTGCAGTTGTAATACAGTTTTGTGTTGCTTATTCATTTCGAGATTTGGATTATTAGTGCAAGCAAAATTTCAAAGGAGAATTGAAGGATGATTCATGTTTAGCTCGTTTCTCACGAATTGATTCAAGGAAGAAATTCAAGAGCAACTTTAAATGTGATTTTGGAGTAGAAATGAAAATTCAATTTTAATCACTATTATTTTAATCAAGAGTTGAAGAATTGGATATAAGTGTGAGTTCAAGATCTTTCCACCTCATATTCAATTTTCATCATTCAAGTCCAAGCCCATTTCACTTGTTTAAAGCCAATTATTTATTTATTTTTTACAAAGGTTATCACAATGATCTACAAAAAAAGAAGTTCATTTCATTAATTCAATCAACAAGGCCCATGGACCTATGTTTTGTTTTTATCATTAAGCCCATGCATAAGGACTTTTGAATAAATGATAAAAAAGAAAATGTTCAAATCACACACTCCACACCAGCTTTTACAATACAAACAAGTTGTACCAGCCATAAA
Source organism: Lathyrus sativus (assembly GCA_963859935.3). Lineage (NCBI taxonomy): Eukaryota > Viridiplantae > Streptophyta > Magnoliopsida > Fabales > Fabaceae > Lathyrus > Lathyrus sativus. Next base: position 11,047,914 of record CAWUDS030002219.1, on the reverse strand, counting down.
AAGTAGCCGCACATGCTTTTGGTCTTTCACCCAAAATCGGTACAAACCAAGAGGACCCCACTCACGCCCCTGCACAAACCGACAAAAAAAGTTGGCAATCCTCTGCTACCACTTTCACGAAACTCAGCAACACAACCAGCTGGAAAAGCATCCAAAACGCAAGCCTCCAAAAAAAGCAGCCACTACCTAGAACCCTGGTACAATGTTGCAGTGGTACAGAGCAAAACCTATTGTAACAACCAAAACACAACCTCAATACCCACCTCTAAAACCGTACACCCTACAACCTGCTTTGTTAGAAACCTGCTTTTTACAAACACAACGATACTATATCTGCAGCTAGCCATCCACATCCAATGCAACACAAACCATTATTATGTACAAAATAACACAAACTTGCGGAAAAAAGCACAAGAAAACCAATACAAAACTTCAAAATCCCTATTGTTGTACGCACCAAGACTTGCACGCTAGATAATACTGTTAGTACGACCCTGCTCCTCCTGCTTCTTACTCCACAACAGAACAAAACAAAACCAACATTTTGCAACACCATTTCATAATAAACACACACAACAAAACCTTTCATCAACTTCATATACACTAAACCATAAAACTAACAAGACCAAAAAATCTTCAATCACCAACATTCAACAAAATGAGCCTCAAGAACTCACCCCTTCGGCACCTTCCTTCGAAACCTTCGCCGAATTCCTCCACAAGCAGTGGTCACAACAACTCAGTTTCCCATCTTTATAACAAAAACTCAGTTGCGGTGGTTCAAATTTGAAACATAAACAAAGTCATAGCTCACAACAAACTTCAGCAACAATAATCTCCGGCGAGTTCAGCAACAATAATCTCCGGCGAGTTCAGCAGCAACACAACTCGTTTGATAGTAACACAACGACACCACCGGTAGCGGAAAATGACAACCTACAGCCGTAAAGAAATCTTCAAACTGTAGCAGAACCACACTCGACCTCAGCTTCAACTCTCTTGCAAACTCCATCAAAAACCATTCAAACTCAGCTCTGACAACACCGAAAACCATTTCATTACCAACCACTTCCACTCCATCAACAACACCAAACTTTAAACTTCCACCTTCTTCGAACAACACTCAACCACTTCATCTCTTCACAAACCCAACACCTAGAAATTTCAACTGCTACCTAGCTTCAAACCACAACTATCTTCCATTTCCGTCACACCACCAACTTCTTCATGATGCGACCTCGACTCCATCTTCAACATAATGTGGATCCATTTTTGTTTCACATAAACCTCCCCAAGTTCACAAGCTGAAAATCACTTCCGACACCTCCAACACAAATCAAACACTACCAATAGCACGATCTCTCATATCTCTTCTCTATTTCTGGTAAAAAGGGAAACCTCTTCATCAAGGAACTAAAAGAGTAAGAGAGCAGAAGAAAAAAAACCCTTTCCGTCGCAAAAATCCGTCTGATTCACCTTCAACATCAAACTTCACTATCTTCATCTCGTCAAACAACCTCCACCGTATTTTTTCCGGTGAAACCCCAACAACCACTCATCTTCTCAAACCCATTCACCAAACCCATCTCTGAACCACCTTCCATCATCACCTTCGAACCCATACGTTCGCCACCCTCAGCCTTTGATTAGGAGAAATTCCGTCGCAAATCCAACATCATAGCATAAAAACCATTACTAACTATGATGACGGGTCTCTCAGAGTGACAATCGCTCGCCGCCGATGCCAACCAAGTGTCATTCGTGATACACAGAGGGAAGTTTGAGTTGTTCTTGATTTAGGTTTTTATGTTTTCAACTTGGGTTTGTTTTTTGTGGACAAATGATTCCCACCAAGATTCAGAGACGCATGACGAAATCGAAAGGCGGGTTGACGGGAGAAGCGGCGCGAAGAGAGATTGCAGAGAAGAAGGGTCATGTTTTGTACAAGTTGGGGGATTGATTTTCTAAGAATTTGATTCAATACAGGGCCGTGTTTTGATTCAGGTAGGTTTCTTTGGAATATTTCTTTTGGTCTAAAAATTAAACTGGGTTTGGGTCAAAACCCAATTTATATTGAGAAGATACCAACCACCGCCCCCTATTTCAGTTCTTTCCCTGTTTTGTTTAAATGTAAATTATTTAGTTATTGTAAATATATATATATATATATATATATATATATATATATATATATATATATATATATAATATATATATATATATATATATATATATATATATATATATATATATATATATATATATATATATATATATATATATATATATATATATATATATATATATATATATATATATATATATATATATATATATATATATATATATATTAGTTTTAAAATAGTTTGTAAATATATGTTATATGAGTTTTAAAAGAACATACTATTATTATGAGGATATATTATATATTAGTTAATTTTTTATTTTCCATTTAGAAGTTTTTATTATTTTCTTTTGGAACTATATTTATTTTAGAAGTCAGATTTTATTTCTCATTTGTTATTGGGCCTTTTATCCTA
>CAWUDS030002219.1:10990317-11044874 GCA_963859935.3 Lathyrus sativus | reverse complement strand
CACACCGAGTGCAATTTCAACTCATTTTCATAACAAAAACTTGAATGGTCGTGGAGTGGTTAGGCGTAGGCCTTCTCCTATCTCGAGTGCTGACATTTATTGTAGGGTTTACAGTCGCAAAACACTTACCATTCAAAACCAAAAACATTTTAATAAGAGAATGAAGTTCTCTTTGTGTTGAATTAAAAAGAGAGGATTGAGTGTAGACTTCTTCCTCTCCGAGTGTCAGGATACTCACTGTAGCGTGTGTGGTCTCGATACTCGTCTTTCAATACGAAGATGCTTGTATTCACCACACCTTTTCATAACAAAAACTTTGAGATAAAGAATTGGGTACTACCCGTAAGAGGGGTTACTATCCGAGGACCTATCTCGCCCCTAAAAACAACCCATACAATCAAATGTGACTTCTTGCCTCGAATGGCCGAAAACCAGTCTTTCAAAAAGGATATGTTACGTCCGTTCTACCGCAAACAGGTAAGGCTTAAGTCTCCTCACATGCAAGCAGCAAAACACCTAAACTGCTAGAATGCGCACGATAACATCATCCACAAAAACACCAGTTACCCATAGTAGCACGAACTACATTGCTCTGATTTCTCTTGCATGTTGAGAATACGTAGGTATAGGATTGCGACCAATCCTAGCGAGCACCCTTTTCTCTTTTTCACCCTTCCCAGAAAGGCATGCTACGTTCGTTCTACCGCAAACAGGTAACGCATAAGTCTCCTCACATGCGAGCAACAAAAACACCTAAATTGCTAGAATGCGCATAATAGCATCGTCTACCAGTACACCCGCTTTCCCCGCACATCGTAGGCCGAACTATGGTTGCTCTGATTCTTTACGTCTTTTAAATAAAGATACGTAGGCACAAGGGCTACAATCCTTGCCGAACATATTTCCCCCTATACCTGTAGTTCCCGAACTACGTCGACTCTGACTTTCTCATATCTGTTGAGAATACGTAGGCCTAGGACAGCAAAGTCGTACCGAGGTCTGTTCTTTCTCTCTTCTTCCCTCGTTACCTCTCTTTCCCCTGTTTCTAACCCTTTTCTCCCTATCTTTTGGAAAACTCTTTTATAGCATAATCTTTAAACAAATATTATCACACGTCGACAAACAAATGGTTCCCATCGAGTACGATGGATTGCGAGGGGTGCTAATACCTTCCCTTTGCATAACCGGCTTCTGAACCCGTTCTTTGGTCGCGAGACCATCTTATCCGTTTCTTTCTTAAGGTTTTCTCGATATTTTACTTTCCCCTCATGGGATAAATAAAGTTCGGCGGCGAATCTTTTTTCCTTTCTTTTCGCCTCCCCGTCGTTGCACGGTGCATTTTTCGAGTAGCGACACCACCTTCTGACCATAACACCGGTAGCTTGTTCTTCCTTCTTCTTTTGGAAATTCCCATAGAACTTCTTCACAACACTCAATGCCCTAGTAACATCAAGAATATTTTTGCAGCCCTTTCTTGATTCTTTCTCCAATGGTTATCAAGTTTTTGAATCCAGACGATACTCTATCAATCATTTTCTCAAAGAAGGGGGACTATAGGATATCCATGAACAAATCAACTAGCTCTCGTTCAGCTAGGGCTTGCTCAACTTTAGCAGCTAGCTCTCTCTAATGTTGAGCATACTCCCTGAAAGATTCTCTATCTTTCTTCGTCATGTTTTAAGCTTGTCTCATTCTAAAGCCATGTCTGCATTGTATTTGTATTGCTTCATGAAATCCTGTGTTAGATCCCTTCATGAGTGAATATGACCCTTCTCAAGATTTATGTACCATTCAAGAGATACCCCACTCAAGCTATCTTGAGAGCAGTGAATCATTAGCTTATCATTATGAGACCGTGACACCATCTTTCTACAACACATCACCAGGTGACCCTTTGAATAACTGAGTCCTTTAAAGTTTTCAAAGTCTGGTACTTATAATTTTGGAGGAAGGGTCACATCAGGGACCAAGCACATATCTATAACATCAAGATCGAATATGTTATGCCCTTCTATAGCTCTCAATATCTTCTCAAAGACTTGATATTTCCTTTTAGATTCATCATTCTTGATTATTAATTAAAAGGTGTCATTGAGACCTGCAACATGGAATACAAGATGATGATCCTCAAAAGGACCTTGGTGTGTTGAAAGTCCAGTGGGATGCACTTCAATAACTATTGGATTTTGCACAGGGCTGTTGATAGATGGTCCTCCATTGGCGGCATATGCAAATGGAGAAGTATAACCCTGAGGTAAACCAAAAATTGGGAATTTAACATTTTCTCCTTGAACTTGTTGGGGTCCTGCAGAGAACCTGATGAAATACCATTATCAGTATGCACATTCTACTATGGTTGATCTTCCTTGCTCATTAACACTACAACATCTCTAAGATTTTACCCAACGTGCCCTTGAGAGAATCCATCTCTTCTCTCATAATTTCCTGACCCTTTTCCAAGTTTTCCATCCTCCTTCTCGAGTTAGCATGAGTTTCGTAGGGATGTCGTAGAATCAACTTACCTTGTTAACCTTTTTATGGAAATAATGATGATTTTGTTGATTTGGAAAATGGTCATATATAATAATAAATGCAAATGCATGAAATCTTTTGTTTTTTTTGCTATGCAAAGATTTTACGAAAATGCAATGCAATGTCATCAATTTGTGGTGGCAAGGATCCAAGGTAACATTGGTAACACCATAAAAATTTATTTTAGGAGGATCCCTGCGATGGGACAATTTTAAGCTTCTACCCAAAAACCACTCACAAGTTAGATCTAGGGAGTTTAGGTAAAAGGTTCCTAGAGTCACGGGCCTTAGTCATACCTAAGTCATGCAATAGGCGTGCCATTTTATGAAAATATTTGTGAAAAAAGACCTACTATAGATGTATTTCTTCATATTATCCATTCAATGTGGGCACCTCGACGACTAACACTACACAACTTTCATACTCAAATTGGTTCAAATGGGTCCCTAGAATCATGGACCTTAGTTGGATCTGTGTCATGCAACGAGTGAGCCATTTTATGACGAGATTTTTGAAAGGTCTACTCTAGGAGAAATATTCATGTTTTCCATTTGAGGTGTGCACCTTAGGAGCAAACAATACGCAAATTCCATACTCAAACTGGTACTAATGGATCCCTAGAGTCATGAAGCTTAGTTGGATCTGCTCCATGCAACGAGCAAGCCATTTTATGACGATATTTGCGAAAAGATCTACTCTAGGAGGAGTCTTCATGGTATCCATTCGAGGTGTGCATCTTAAGGGATAACACTGCATAACTTCCAAACTTAAACTTACGGTTTTCCTCAAAGCTCGAGTATATAGCTTCTCTTAAATATGATTTCTCAATCTCACATATAAAAATATACATAAATGAGTATAATAACAATGCAAGATAAAAGGAAAACATAAAACATATGAAGAAACAACAAAGCAAACTAACATTCTTTGAAAGTTAGCTAAACTAGGCTTGACTCCCCCTCTAGTTGAGGGAGTCCCCCAACAGAGTCATCAGTTATCGCGGTGCAAAAAATATCTGGGTGCAACGAATGCTCGATATACAACATAATCACCAATTATGTTTATTTATTCCAAAAGGAAAGAGAAAACCCTTAAAATAAAACGAAAACGGTCATCGCAACCAAATTCAAGTTTGAGAGTTGATTATGTGAGGGGAAGGTATTAGCACCCCTCACATCTGTTGTACTCAATGGGAACCATTTAATCAATTTTGCGAATATGAGTGTTAGCTTTCGTTATTTTTTTTCTTCTAGTTACCATCAGTTTGAAAAGAAAAATAAAAAGACTTAAAAATATGTTTTTTATTAGAGTGCTGACAAGATTGTGAGTCTTGCTCTTACATATCCTCAGGTGCAATGAGAAATTTAAAGCTACATAGTTCTTTGCAAGAAAATAGGTATATTTGGATTTATTATTGTAGTGTTTGAGGAGACGTTGAATCTTGCTCTTACGTATTGTCTGGTACAATGAGGAATTCAAAGCTACGTAGTTCTAGATAGAAAATATTTGTGTGTGGTCGATTTTAGCGAAGGATGCTTACTTCGTATTCGAGCGGAAAAATATTGCTTTCTACCTAATCATAGAAGTAGGGAATGTTGGAGTCCATCGGGTCAGAATAGATAAAACATGATTTGGATTCTCACATATCATGTTTTAATCCCATTCGAGCAGACAATGTTGCTTGTTACTCGCACATGGGAGGATTGAAACGTTAGTTTGTGTTTTGCGTCGAAAAGGACAAAACATCATTCATTTGTGAAAAAGTTTTGCGATTTTATTGCACTTGGGAAAAATGTGTTTGATTGGTTGAGTTTATTTTAGGTGGAAAACAAATATTCAGTAAGACCAAGGTGTGTGCCCCAGGGCTGATTAATTGGGGTTTCAAAGGGGTGTGTATCCCAAGGACCTTTTTCATCCAATTGTTTATAGAATATTAATTATGGAAGATGAATGCTCGGTAAGGCCAAGATGTACGCCTCGGGGCCGACTATTCAGGGTTTCAAAGGGTGGTGCACCCCAATGTCCTTTCTCATCCTAATTTTGATCATATGTTTTATGGTGGAAAACAAATGCTCGATAAGACAAAGGTGTGTGTCCCAGGGCCAATTATTCGAAGTTTCAAAGAGGTGTGCACCCCAATGTCCTTTGTCATCCTAATTTGATTATGAAAAGGTTTTGAAGCACTTAAATTTGAAAAGGACTTGATGTTGATCAAGTGTTTGATTCGCGTTGTATGAGATTGGTTTGGTTATGAAATGATTTTGAATTTGATGAAAGAGTGATGAAATATTTTTTTGAAAATTACTTGATGTTGATCAAGTATCTTGATTTTATATTTGAAAGATTGATTTTAATTTGATTTTATTATTTTTATTTTATTATTTTGATTAATTACACAAATAACTAATTAAAAAGGGAAAAATAAAAGCATAAAAAATAAAATAATAAAAAAGGGAGGGGTGCATTATCAATACAATGATGTAAAAATAAAAAATAAACAAAGCCCAAAAACAATTAAAAAGATAAAGAAACAAAATAATAAAGGGGGTGCAGAAATTGATTCACGAGGTATAAAAGAAAAAACAAGTAAATGGGCCTTGAGCAAAAAAAAACAAAATAATAATAATAATAATAATAATAATAATAATAATAATAATAATAATAATAATAATAATAATAATAATAATAATAATAATAATAATAATAATAATAATAATAATAATAATAATAATAAATGTGGGCTGGAGGAAAAAATGGGGTGTGCGACGAGCAGTACCCCATGGCCCGCGTGGTCCCCACCAGTTCACCTTCTTCATGGAAAGGTGAAGTAACGTTACATCAACATCAACATGAAAATGCCACCATTTATCAACTTTAGACAACATGTAATTGTCTCAAAGTTTCACATAATTACAAAAATGAATAATGAAAATTCTTCCACTCAATCTCGCGAACACAATGACTTAAAAAAATCAACAAACAACAACTAAATTTGCAAAAGTTACTCGTTTATAGTGGGTTACAAATTTGTTTGATTTGGCCATTATAGCTGATTTCATCACAAATAAACCATGGATTAGTGCTCATTGTGATGTTGTGAAGCTACTGAGTATGTTATTTATGGAAAACAAGCATTAACTTTCCTTTTGAAAAAAAAATCACGAAGGTTCAAGAACACTCATTGCCATACCCCAATTTTGACACTGAATCGTCAAATCAATATCGTTATCATAGCACCTGCATCATATGCATAACATAGTGTTCGAATTGCAGTGAACTAGGGGGTTTTATATATCGTCTCCACAAGGATTGTCGTGATATCGCTTGTCGTTCTATAGTTTAAAATGTTTTAAGAAGGGTTTTTAAAGTTTGTTTGTTTTAGATCATAAGTTTGTTATAACTTTTGTAGCAAAGATTAAAAATTCTAAGAGATGTTTGTTTAACAAGATATATTAAAGATAGATTTCGTCAACCTAACTTGTATATATTTGATTAATTAGGCATCTAAACTCACTTTCAATTAATACAATCACGTATCCTCTCAATACCGTCTATGTCTAGAGCGGTGTCGTGAATATTATTGTATTCTTCATTATATGATGTCTCATGCTAGCAACCAATACAATAATCATTAAAAACAACACAAAGCAAATATCAAATCACAAATCTATGTCTATAGTTTGTTTGTTGGTAGATGAATATTTTAGATCAAGGTTTGTAAAATCTACGTCTATAGTGATACAAATCATATATAGATCATTAAGAGCAAAAGCATTCAACATATATTAATCATTCACTTGTTCATATACAAATAGATCAAAAGAAATATATACAAGCTAAGATAGACTACCTCTACCTTTGATACAAAGGATTTAGCTACCCATTGTCATGGTAGCTTGCTCTACAAGACAAGAAAGAAAATGAATGAGCACCTAAGATGAAGAGTCGATCTAGGATGCGAATCCAGCTTCTACTTTCAAAATATCAATTCTTGATGAAGAGATGATGAAAGTAGGGTTTTTTTCCTCCCCGAGCCAATGTTGCAATATCAAAAAAATAAGAGTTGGTAGGTTATGATCCACAAAAAGTGGAAAAAGGACATAAATATCTTTTCCAAATCTGTTATGTTCGCACTGTGAACTCTACTTATAGGAACTTCAAGTGACTCTTAACAGTTAAACCACCCCTGAAGTTTCCTTGACTTTACACTACGAACCTGCTCGCTCAGACCTCACATTGCCACCAACTAGGGGTTTAGCTACTGTCATCCAAAAGTTCTAGTTTGTTGTTCCTTTGCTATGAGCTCGCACTGCAAGCTCGCTTTGACCTTGCTACTCCTTCGCACAACGAACTTGCAGAATTCTTCCTCATTTCCTTAGCTTCCTTGTCCATTCAAATGTGTCTTGTTCAATCCAACCTATTTCCTACATAATAGCACACATATCAAGACATCCAAAGGTAAAATAAATTATAGTGAAGAATCACACAAGGACATGAAATAATTCAATTGACACTTGAGAAATGAGTTGAAAAATGCCTAGAATCATGGATTAAAATAAGGCATATTTTGAATTCAACACATAGTATGCATTTCATGCTGTATAATGCCAAATTATTAGCCAGAATAAACTTGTCGGATTTACAATCAAATCGGTCAAACTGAAAGTCAACTGTGCGTAAAATCAGTGGATGAATAGTTTAAAAATCGAGCATGCTGATGTTAGTTATATTAATATATGTTCGGCGTAGTATAACCTGACGTGCTTGTTTTAATTTTTAAATTGTTTTTCGGTCACATTTTGATCAATTTGAGCCTTTTAAAAGGGAAAAACTTATTTCAAAATTTGACTAAACGCTGTATTTTTCCGAGTCATTTTTTTCGCGCTGATCATTTTAGTGCATTCACTTTATTTTTTTGAGCACTTCGATACCAAACTGTTTATTCGTTTTTAACTAGTTTCATTTTTATTTTTATTTTTAGTTAATAATCATTTTCATTTAATAAGAGTTTAATTTAAATAGTTAATTTTTTTATATTTTTTTTATCACATTTTCTTTTTAAAATAATATAAAATTGTTTTTTATTTTTATTTCTTTTTTAGAAACACTTCTTTATTAAATTCTGGAAAGCACTTTGTCTTGTTTGCCTCATTTAGAACCTATGATATTATATTGGATTGGAAAGACATATAGAGAGGCAGAGAAACTCATCTCCCACTTTTGAAAAGGACTTTACTATTTTGCTTCATTTGGTAAAACTAGTATTATATTACATTACATAAAGGACAAGGGGAAAACAGAGACAAAACACACGCTGCATATTTACTCATATTTTCTTCCCCTTAAATCCAACCATCCCTCACGGCTAACCTCATGCATACTAGAAGAAAACCATATATTGAACTTTTCCTCTAAAAACACTTGCAGCTCACAAACAACAACACACTTGTTTTGTTTTTCTCATACTCACTCATACCTCTCTCCTTTTTCGTGTGAATACCATCTTTCACAAACAAAACCTCACCATAAAAACCACATTTCTTATAAATATTTTCTTGTATATATAAGGAGAAATGATATTATAAATAAAGAAAAAGGGGGCCAGCGCCCCATATGAGTTTTTTTATTATTTGTTTTTTTTTAATTTTTAACTTTAATAAAAATTAAGAAATTTTAGGTCTTGTTTTATACTTTGGGTTCAGCCTATTTTTTCCTTTTGATATGTACACCTCATGTTTATGTATGCACCCTTATTGTTACTTTTTTTTCCTTTCTTTTATTACTTCTTTTTTGATTTGATTAATATTATTAGTTGATTAATTGATTAGATTTTTAATTGATTAGTTGATTATTAGTCTTAATTAAATGGTTTAGTTTGATTATTTATTTAACCGATTTTGATGTATTCAGTTGATTAGTCTCTATCCACGTCCATATCCTCGCACATGTAAATAACCTTTCTCACATTAACTTCACTAACATTTTCAAAACCAAATTAAGCGTAATATTAAAAACTTTTCCTAAATAAAACATGAAATATAAAGACTGTTGGAATCTAGCATTCTAGTAGAACCCTTGAGTGATCGGTTCTGAGCCTCGCACATTGGGATAATTGTTCAATATTTTCTTTCATTCTTAAAACATTTAATAATTAAATTGGACAAATAAGGGCCATTGGTGTTGCACCCCAAATTTTGACCCCTTAGATCCTCATCATCATTGTAGGATCATATTTGCTTGATTAACTAACCTTAACACATTTTCAGTTTGTCTTTATTAAGATGCAGATGAATCAGGGTTCCGTACCGTCAAAATCGAAACTTCGAGGGTTTGATCAATCAATGTTTTGGATTGATACAACTTCAAACAAAATCAAGGATGATACATTGGATTAAGAATGAATTCAATTTGAGGTGGTCACCCGGGGATTGAGAACAGTGCAATTTGAGGCACCCGATTAGGGTTTTCGATTAGAAAAAGTCAATTGTAGTTTGACTTTTGATTCAAAGAGTATTCCAAGGGTGGGATCAAGGCCCATTAAGCTCCTATGGCTTAGTAAAGTCCATCCAAGGAGTTTCAAGTCCTCAGGATGTCCGGATCACCAACGGGCGGCTCGGTAGACACCGATCGATCGAACGGTTGACCGAAACGTCAACTCTCCAACAATAAGGAATTTGACTTCAAGGTGTGAACGAAAAATGTTCCTTATATCATATTACACCTCCCCATAAAATTTCATGACCATTGGATCAAGGGTTAGTAAGTAATTGCAAAAATCGGGAATTAGGGTTTCGAAAGGGGCAAGACCATAACTCCTCAACCACATATCCAATTGAAGTGGTTCTAAGCTTGTTTGAAAGGTCTTTACAAACCCTACAATAGTCCCACAGTGGTCCATATTCAAAAAATGCATGGAATTGGAGTTATAGCAAAAATCATTTTTCAAAGGTAAAGGACTTAGTGAAATTTCACAAATTCTGGCCATACAAACCACTTTTTCAGAACTTTGAAGGGTTTTTTAACCTAGTTTCATCAAGAATTTGGAAATTCCCAAAACATGAAAGTTGTAGAGCTACATGAGGGCTTTCTAAAAGTACAAGAACTCCTCAGGAGGATTTGTGAGCTAAGAGTTATGGTACATGGAAGTTGGGTCTGTCACACTTAAAATTACCTTGGCCAAGCTTCTCAAAATCAGTTTTTCACAACTTGGACTATCCTCAACCCTTGGATTTTAATTCAAACTGATAATGAGAGGTGTGGATGAGGAGAAAACCAGAAAATGAGTTAGTTTGGTAAGCATGGCAAGTTGTAACAAGTGGTATTAAAATAATTATTAAAAGGGAGGAAAGAGAAACTTTTCTCCAAAGATGTGGCAGCTGCAGTCCCATATCTCCATAGCCATCCCATCCTTCCCATCTCAACTGATATTGGCTCAACATTGGTCCATGGAGCTGCTACAAAGATTTGGCAAGATTCACTTGAAAATCTCAAATCTCCCTCCAAAAGTGGTGAAAAACCAAATCTGCCCCAAGCTCCTCATGGCCTATAAATAGAGGTCTCTCCACACTCTATTCCTCACACCAAAACTATCCCAAGAATCATAAACATATAGTTCTCCTTCTTTCCCTTCTTGCTTGTAAGTGAAGAAAAGTCACAAAAACACTAAATTAGCCACTTTCCATTTTTCACACCAATCCTTTGTCTAAGCCCAAAAACACTTCAAAAACCATTCATACAACTTTAAAATGGCCATTTGAAGTTGTTCTCATTGTTACATTTCTTAGAAAAGCCACCAATCTAAAAGTCAACCCTCACACCCCATATTTTGACTTTTATGCATTTTAAGAGCCAAATCACCACATAGACTTTTTCCAACTGTTTAAACCATTCACACACCTCATATTGTGTTTCAACTGTCCAAAACACAAAAAGTTAATTGGGAGGCTCATCACTCAAACTGTCCTAAAAATTGCATATTGCTTCAAGAGGAAGCAACCTTTAAGTTTGTGCTAAAGAAGAGGATCTTTGGGTTTCTAAGCTTCTTAGCTTGCTCAAGACTTGTCTACAAGAGGTATGTGATGTTTAAAAGCTTCATTTACCATACATTGTCATGTTTATCATTTTTTGAGGTGATTGTTATGAAATATACCATTTTTTGTCCCATACTAGTTCTTGGTCAAGAACTTAGGTTTTGAGGTTATGTTACTTGCTTGTGTTATGATATTTTCATTTGTCAATGATATATTGGAGATATGTTATAAAGATTATACCTAGATATCATGTACAACTTGTTTTTAAAGTTTTGGTCCATATGGTGTTTTTGATGATCTAACATGGAAATATGGTGTGTTCAGCCCTAGAACTGTCAAGCCTTGTTCATTAGCAAGATTTAGATAACTTGTAAGCTACTCATAGGATCCCCCTGCCCTAGATCATGTTTGAATCTTTTGGGGGCATTTGTTTCATACTTATGCTATTTTCATGTCATTCTAGCTTTACCCCTTTTGAGTTGTGTTTTTGTGCTTGTCATGGTCCTAAGTCATTGTCTATTGCTTACATCTTGTTTATCTGTTTTGGTTTGGTTGAATGATGAGAAACATGAAATGTAGCTTTTAGGGCCTGTCATGGTATTGTTGGTTTTGCTGTCAAGTTTGGATAGATGTACCATTTTTGGTTAGGAGCAGTTGTGATTTGTTTCTAAAGTGGAGAACCATTTGTTAACATGTTTTGAAAATGTATGATATGCCTATGACCTCAAAATCCCTTTGCTTGTTAAAAATGTTTTGTCATGCTTCACTTGCATTTTCCAAGATTGCATGATGCCAAACTATCACATTCTGTTTTAACTGGTTTGCATTTGATCTATGTACATAAAATCATTGTCATACTCATTTGAAACTTGTGTGTGCATTGAATCAACCATTTTGGTATGTTCCACTGTTCTGTCATAACAGTCCTTCCCCATATTCATGTTAACTGGCAGTTTGTGAACTCTTTTTTCATAATAGTCCCTTTCAAACTTGTTTTAGTGCTTAGATCCATTCAATACCATAAGTATGAGATGTGTGCATGTGTGAAATAATAGGAAAATGCTTAGAACTGAGATTGAACACCCTACTGCATCTCAAAGCCACCGAAATGCATTTTTGAAAACCATATCTCACCACAGTTTCTTTTTGATCTCAAATTGTGTTCAAACTCACTCAAAATCATGTATAAGTGCTGTGTGTGTGATTGTTTGAATCAGAATGTGCATAGAATTAGATTTTCACATCATCATGCATTGCCTTCATGTTATGTGCAACTCGGCATACCAATTTTTGTGACAGTCCCTTTGTGGCTTCAAAACCTGTTTGATATCATTCCTTATCATATTTATAATATGTGTGTGATGTTTGTTTCCACTTAAACCTCATAATTTAAAAAAAAAAACACCACCCACTGCCACACATTTGCCAAGACAGTTTTTTTTTCTCACTTCCTATCACATGCCTCTTTTTTAACCCAACTGTCATGTGCCTAATGTTTGAGTTGAAACTCATTTGTATGCTTGATTTTGATGTGTGTGTGTGTTATTGTATTAGTTTGAAACCTTACCACTTGAAGAAACCACCTGCTGCTACATTAATGTACCAAAACTGTTCCAAACAGCATGTCATGATTTTGTTCCAGCTGTTATGAATTTATTTTCAGTGAATGACCATGATCCTTGACATATTTAGGATGTGTGTGTGTTGTTATATTGATTAAAAAACCACTGCCTTGGAAAATCACATGCTGCCATATTTGTCTTGCCAAGACAGATTTTCACTTTCCATCCCAACACATCAATTTCCATTCTAATTGACACATGCTCTTTCTTGAAGTTAAGACATGTCCCTTATCATAGTAATGATATGTATGCTTGGTTTACTTGATCCATTCTTGCTTGTTTTCACAAATCCTCAAATTTCACTCACAATTGCATTTTTGCACCAAATTTACCATAATATACCATCTTTGCTATTCTGTTTGCATTGCATGTTGTCTTGAGTTGTAATTCACTTAGATACTTGATTCCAATGTGTAGTGATGATTGTTGTGATCAAAAATTGCTTGCTCTCTCATTTCATCATCAAGTTGCAACTTTGGGCTAAATTTACCACAACCATATGCCAATACCTTCCTTACTTGCAATGTGTATCATTTCTGAGTTGTGACTCATTCCCCTCTACATTTTTGGTGTGTGTATGTACTGTTTGTTCTCATAAGGCCAATTTGCAACTGAACCATGTTTGTACCCCATAGTTGTCAAACTGTTTTAAAAAAAGCCTTGAGCACACACTTCACTTTTTTATGATTTGTTTAGTTTTAAGTTAGTTCAGTCCTATTTAGATCTTTAATAGCATATGAAACTTGTATGTCCATAAATCCATCATTTCTGAGTACCTCTTGCCTCTGTCATAACAGCCTAGCTTTATCATACTTGACAAATTGCATTTTTTTGGTCATATCCTTGTGGTATGCATCTCATGACCACCCTAAGTGCTAAATTCGTTTATAATATCATTTGAAAGTTGTTGAATACATCCCTTGCACCTCTAACTGTCCCTTATTATTTTTGATCCAAAAGGTGCATTTTAGTGAATGTTTTGAGCAGTTGCTATATGGTTTTCAAATCCTTGTTGTTTGTAAACAATTTTAAGGTTTAAACACACCCTATGTGATGTTTTGAGGATGTACATGAGGTTCTTTCACTCTAATTGGACCTGTTTCACAAACTCACTACCCTACTTGCCATGACTTGTTTTTTACATCAGTTTTACATAACAGTTGGGTCTTCAACTCATAGACAGCCTGTTTGGATGCATGAGCATGATATGTATGACATTTGAATTATGTTTGAGCTTTTTCCCTAACCATAGCATGACTGGTCCAATCATTTGCTTCATAAATGCATTTTTTCACATAAGCAACTCTTATCGTGATTTTAGTTCAAGACATATTTTCAAAATTCTACCTGAACCATTCTATTCCTTGTTTAAAAATACCCAAAATTGATCTAAAGTTTGCTTGATTTGGTTGAGAAATGAGTAAGTTGCATATCAAAACATATGAGTAAACTTGCTTTGTTTTTGCTCCATTTTTGTGCCCAGAAAATTAACACACCATGCCACATATATTTATGGGGGTGGCTATATAAACGGATGTATAGCCACCCCAGTGGTAAGACCATATCCCTTAAACGCACCTTGCACCTGCATGACCTGGGTTCGACCCCTGAGGAGGGCAACCCTTTTATTTATTTTTGTAATTTTTCATCCAATCTTTGAAAATTCATAACTCACTCATTTTTAATCATTTTAAACCCATTCTTTTTGCATTATGTTTGTCTTGATGTCTACTTTCATGTGATATTTTTTAATTCCATTTTTGTTCAAATTTTCATGCCTTTTGGTTACTTACAAGTTGCCTTTGTATCGAGATCGTTATCTCCCGTATGCAGATGGATTTCTTTTTCATCATGATCATTTGTGTTAAGATATTTATTCATTCTCACTCCTTTCATGTTAGTAAACATGTTAGGGATTTCTCACTTGGTTGTTACCATAAAATATCCCTTTTATCTGTGTTTACTTTAAGGCGCAATCCGTCGATGCGTTCCTTACTTGACTACTTGCCTTGATTGTCATCCATACATTTTTACTTGTGACATATTCTTTTGTTGGTTATTACCTTTATACTTTCATCGTCTATACTTGGTTAAGCGATTTCATTTCCATGTCCCTTCCAAAATTATGAGGTTTAAACTGATTTAATTGTGTTTGATTGTTATTTATGCATTGTTGTTACATTTGCTATGTTTTGAACTTATGACTTGCCCATCTTCGAATTATGATTTGTTTATATAGTAATAACCTTCATCATGTTCCAATCTTTGTCAAGATGAACCCTCAATCTTTGTTAAGATGATTTATTGGTTGTAACCTTTGGTATCATTTAAAGTATGTGCTTATTGTAATATGCATGCTTACTTGTCTTGAATCTTATTTCATCTTGCTTTATTAAGTATTTCTTCCCCCAAGTGATGGAACTTTCTAGTTCTCATCCCAGTTGCCTCTCTATCTCTCTCCTTCCAAAGGAAAAGTTTCTCCCTTGACCCTTGTGTCATTGGATAACTCATTTATCCCTCTTGACTTTGTGAAGTCATCCTAACCCTAGCTTAGTTAAGTTAGAATATTTAAACCATTAGACTTTGCTTTAAGTCTAGAAAACTCACCTGCACTATGAGCGTTCTTCAATTAGAACCCTAGGATAGAGTTTGTTAACTCTATGTAAGAATCATAGTAATGATTACTTACTGCCCTCTTGAGTGTTATAACATAGATCTAGAGAGTTTTATGAAACTCTATACAAACATTGTTATGTTTGTTCCCCTTTGAACCTTGATCATAATCAAGTGTTCTTTAACCCTAGTGAGGTGAACTACGATTG
This sequence comes from Lathyrus sativus, assembly GCA_963859935.3. Taxonomy (NCBI): domain Eukaryota; kingdom Viridiplantae; phylum Streptophyta; class Magnoliopsida; order Fabales; family Fabaceae; genus Lathyrus; species Lathyrus sativus. The sequence goes on along the minus strand of CAWUDS030002219.1, from coordinate 11,029,868 downwards.
CTCTGATTCTATCCTAGTTAGGATACGTAGGCAGAGGACGCAATGTCTTTGCGAGAAAACTTAGAAACTATCGTTAGGTTTTAACCTACACCTTTTACCCAATCCCAATCCTTAGCAAACATTTACCAACTTAGCATGCAATCAAACAAAAGGTTCCTGTAGAGTACTACAGATGTTTAGGATGTGAAATACCTACCCTATGCATAACCAACCCCCGATCCCCGAATCTCTTAGCGTTGTTGTTACATCGCGAAAAGGGTTTTTCTTTCTTTAGACCTTTCCTTTGGATAAATTAAAGTCCGGTTGTGAATTTAAGAATTAAGATTCAAGTTAATGAATAGCTTGGTATCACGATTCTCACCGCAACAGAAATGGCAACTTCACTGGGGAATACTTACTTAACTTGAGGGTTTAGCCTAATTTGTTTTATTGCATGCTATATTTGTAAATATTTGCTTAACATGTATATTTTTCAGTATATTTGTTTAACTGTTGGGTATTGGGTGCTTTGAGTGGTGAGACGGTCCTATACCCGGACTCGAGTGCACTTTTGATAGGATGGTGGTATATTCAAGAAGGCTTATAGGGAGTTGATTCCCAACCAAGCTAACTTGAGAAACCACCGCTCAGTGTAGACCCTCTTGAGAGTTTAGTATTGTTGATCGAGTATTCGTGAAAACAATGCTACTTTCAACGAAGGAGCCCATGACACTGTGGACTTTTAGATCACATTTTACCCCACTTTGGCCTTATTAGGACGTAGTGCGATGACTATAAGGAAGTATTTCCGAAATAGTTGATACGCGATACTACACTCAAACGAGATTCTCTTGAGAATATTATCGATTACCAAGTAATTTGGGAAGTTGATAATATCTGAAGGATGGGTTGATGACTCTGGGAACTTTGTAGAACCCGTTTGACAAGTACAATTAATCCATAGTACAAATCTTTGGGGATGGGTAGACCCTTGGACTCATGCTTGTCCTTAAACCTAAGCTTGTGTTGTGTGCATATGCATTTGCTTGTGTTTGTGCATTCATATTATCATGTCATCATATCATCATATGGTTTCATGGAACTCAGACTTTGTTGTTTGTAAACATCAGAGATCGTCATGAACAGTGGAAGAAAGAAGACTTTGAAGTACACTTACAAGGGTTTTAACCTAGATGATTTGAAAAGGTTGAGCACCTTAGTGATAGATCCAGAGGGATTTCAAAGCCGATATGGAAAGCTGTTGCTACTCTTGAAGATAAAGATGGATAGTGGACTTCTTTCCACTCTCCTCCAGTTTTATGACCCGCTTTACCACTGTTTTACATTCCCTGATTATCAGCTAGTGCCCACGCTAGAAGAGTATTCTCAGTTAATTGGATTGCCTATTCTTGAAGATTCTCCTTTTTCGATTGCGGAAAAGGACCCTAAAGAGCAGGATATTGCCAAAGCTACACGTTTGGAAGTGGTTGATATAAAAAAGAATCTGATTACGAAAGGAGGAGTCTTTGGGTTAAAGGCAGAATTCTTGGTTGAAAAAGCTCAGTACTATGCAGACCATTTAAGTATGGATGCATTCGAGGCTATTCTTGCCTTACTCATCTATGGTATATTCTTGTTTCCAAGCTTTGAGAATTTTGTGGACCTCAATGCCATCAAAATTTTCTTGAAGAAGAATCATGTGCCTACCTTGTTAGCAGACATGTACCATTCTGTTCATCTGAGGAACTTCCAAAATGGGGGAATGATCACTTGTTGCGCTCCTTTATTGTACAAGTGGTTCACTTCACACTTGCCCAAAGCCAACGCTTTTTGGGATCCAAAGAAAGGATGGTGCTCGCAAAAAATCATGGCTCTTACCCATTCCGATATTGATTGGTATAGTCGTGATTACGATGGGACAATAATTATTGATAATTGTGGGGAATTTAGCAATGTAGCTCTTCTCGGCATAAATGGAGGGGTCAGCTACAATCCAATACTCGCTCGCCGACAATTGGGATACCCTCTAAAGGACAAACCCAAAAGTGTTCAAGTGGAAAGCATCTTCTTCAAAGAAGGGGAAGATAGCCAAGGACTAAAAGAGAAAATTCTAGAAGCTTGGAAGCATCTACACAAGAAAGGGAAGAAGGACCTTGGAAGACTCAACTGTGTCTCTTTGGAACCTTATCTTCAATGGGTTCGGAAAAGAGTCGTCACACTAAGGATGCCATATCCTAAGCAAGAGCCTATGTCCTTGAAGGAAGAACGCCAATTGGTCTTCATGTCTGAAGAAGAAAAGTTGAAAATTGCTTTGGTCAAAGCACAGCAAACTGAAGAAGCTTGGAAGCACAAGTATCAAATAGTCGTCGAAGAAAATGCGGAGCTCCAGAGACAACTCCAGTTGAAAGATGAAGAAATCCTCTCTTGTAAGAAGAGGAAAGCACTAGAAGAACCTTACGAGCCTCAGTCTAATCCATGGAAGATAATTGTGGACAGACTCATCTTCGAGAAGACTCAGATGGAAAGAAAGATCGAGAAGCTCAACCTCAGGCTGCTAGGAGAACCTTGATAGGATTCATTTAGTTGTTATTTAAAACTCTTGTAAGAGGAAACAATGTTTTGTAATCCGTTTTGTTAATCAATGAAATGGCGACATCTGATGTTCAAAAATATCTGAGTTCCATGACAATCATTTGCATTTGCATTTGCACTTCTTCTAATCATTCAAGGAAATTCATTACTTTTCTTTGCAGACAACAACATGGTAAGAAGAGACATGCTTCGAGTTCCAGATCTGAGATTGGGCCGTCTAAGGATGTTAACGAGACTTGTCCGAAACCCTGCTGGTTTTATAGTCAAATATGGCGACCTATTGCCATTGATAAGCGCTCCGATCAACGAGCCCATGTTGCAAGCCTTGGTGGAATTCTATCATACAACTTACCACTGCTTTGTGTTTCCAGACTTTCAATTACTCCCGACCCTCGAGGAGTATAATGCTTACTTGAAGATTCCATGGACTTTTACGCTCCCTTATGGAAAACCAAAGAAAAGGGACTTAGCTAAAGCCCTGCACATCAAACTGGAAGACTTACCACCGATGAGAGCGAAAGGAGGGTGGTATGGAATGGATGCCAGACCTCTAACGGAGATGGCTGAGTATCATTATGAAAGCAGAAACCTGGGCATTTTTGAGGCGATTCTGGCACTACTAATATATGGACTGTATCTGTTCCCAAGCAGTTACGACTTCATCAGCGAAGAAGCGATCTGCCTCTTCATCCTCAAAAACCCGGTCAACACAATAGTGGCTGACACTTATATAGTTATTCACTGTTTCGCCTTGTATGATTGTGGGTAATTCTCATGCTGTCTTGCGCTACTCGACCGATGGTTTACTTCTCATCTTCCAAGGACCCATATCCTTTGGAGGCTTCCTACCAAAAGCGCATGGGTTTCTAAACTTGTCACTCTCAGACACCATGATATCACATGGTATGATACCAGCATCGGTGACCAAGTCATGATTTCTAGCTACGGAGATTTCCCCAATGTGTCTCTCATTGGGATAGAAGGGATGATCACTTATAATCCTATTCTCGCTCGGCGTCAACATGGGTATCCTACCGGACCAGAACCTGAACCAGAACTGTTGAGGCCTCGCTTTTGTGAGACAGGTCGCAACCAAGAACTAGAAGAAAATGCTCAATACGCTCAAAGAGATCTACACCTCATGGGCCCAACTCCAATGGAATATGCAAGCTGTTTAACCACCAGGTGGTACCTGTTGTGGTCAAAAGAAATTTCCTTAAACATGTTCTACACTCATGACTATGAGATAACCATGGAGCCTGAGGTCCCCGCAACTAGGGAAGAGCTAAGATACGCTTTGGTCAAAGCGCAAAGAGAAAATGAAGACCTGTGGGAGAATATCCGCCAGGATCAAGTTCACGTCAGAGTCCAAGAAGGAGAAGGATCGTCTTGTTAGATTGATCTTTGCTTCACCATTTCCCTGCTTTCCCTAAAGAAGGATTGAAATCCTGTTTGTTGCATTTACTTTCATTTTCCTTGTAAGAAAGGTCTTGCTTTTTAGCAAGGGCCACTCTATTGTAATAGATTTCCAGCTATCAAATGAAAAAACGCTTTTTAAGCATGTCGTTACATGTTGGTCTATTTTTTTGTGTGTAAACGAAAGTTTTGAGTTTCCTTGAATGGTTTATGCATCCGCATTTGCATTTGCATGTCATACTGCATCAGTCCTGCATTTGGGTTCCGCAGCTCATTGTTTGTTCTTGTCCAGAGGAGATAAAGAGTCACGCTGAGTATCCACAGATATAACACACGGTCCCAAGCTCAAAAGAAGATGGCAGATAACGACCAAAGATTCGATCAAATGGATAATGACATTGAAGGGATCAAAGGGGACGTCAACCAGATCATGGAAGTCCTCAACATAATCAAAGAAAAAATGGATACACAACCTACAGTGATCTCCGAAGTTGCCCTGCTCCTGTTACTTCAGCAGAGTTTCCCTATGGCATGTCCTGGGATTTTGTGCCACCTTTCAACAACATGCAGTCTTCAGGTCTCAATCCTTTGTTCGACTCAACAATCAGAAACCCTATTTTCACTCAAGCGGGTGGACCTACCACAGTACGACCAGTTTTCTCCAATCAACAACCAATCTTTGATATACCCGATGGGTCTGAAGCTGAGGACAAAAAACACGAAAAATTAAGAGTAGAGATGGACATCATGGCCAAAAGGATGAGGGCCATTGAAGGAAATCATGTCTTTGGATCTGATGCCAAGGATTTATGTCTGGTATCTGGATTGGTGTTTCCTCAGAAATTTAAAATGCCAATCTTCGAAAAATATGAGGGGACCACCTGTCCTAAAGAACACCTAATCATGTACTGTAGGCGGATGGCTCCGCATATTGAAAATGATAAGCTGTTAGTACACAGTTTCCAAGATAGTCTTAAAGGGGCTTCGGCTAAGTGGTATCTCGGTTTAGATCAAGCTAAAATCCATAGTTTCCAAGACCTTTCAGATGCTTTTATTCAGCAGTACAAGTACAACATGGACTTAGCTCCCGACCGCCGTCAGCTTCTCAGCATGACGCAGAAAAATACTGAAACCTTCAAGGAGTATGCGCAAAGATAGCACGGAACTGCGGCACAAGTAGAGCCTCCCCTTATTGAGAAGGAGTTGGTAGACTGGATTGTGGATACAGTTCGACCAGAATTCTATGAACGTTTAATCAGCAGTGTTACAACAAATTTCTCTGATATTGTGGCAGTGGGAGTCAAGGTGGAAGCAGGTTTAAAGAGTGGAAAAGTGACCACTCCAAATATTACCTCAAGCGCCAGCACGGCAAAAAAGCCAGTCAGCACTTTCCATAAAAAGAAAGAGGGAGAAGTGAGTGCAATCACATATGGAAAGAAAGTACAAAGCTCACGAAGCCACCACCAACAGTACCAACCATCATATGTAGCGGCAGTGACCCCGGTTTTTCAACCTTCTTCACAGCATGGTCCCCTACCTGGGGCATTCAACAATCAACACCAGTATTAGCCTGGCAATCAGCAACATTACCGCGCCAATAATCAGCAACAATACCAGCAGCCTCAGGGTCAACAATCTCAGAACAGGGCCCCGAGTGTTGCACCCCAAAATTTGACCAACATTTATTCATTCATGGAATGTTTGAAAGTTGATACCTTCATCAGAAAGTTCAAGAGATCCTCAGAGGAGTTGGTTGAAACCAGGGTTGTGTGCTTCGCAGTTTGAGAGTTGTGAGTGCCCCTCAGATGATTCTGAGACTTTGAGAATGAACTTGATGTTTTGAAAGCTTATGAGATGCCTTGATAGCCTTCATAAAGCCCAGAGAAGTCATTATGTAAGAATTCAGAAGATTCAACCATGAATGGTAGAATTAGGGTTTTTGACTGGGTCAACCCTAGACCAGCTGAAGATTTGGAGAAGGTTGAGACTTAATCCAAGGGCCATGAGATCATGGAATGATGTATAGAGATGTTATAAATATGATTCCTAGACCAACTCATCATGATTGAGGAGTTTGAGAAGTTTTGAGTTAGGGTTTCTGAGGATTGTCAGTGGAAAAACCCTAATTTGATCCCTATCTTCCAGGCAGTTTTAGCACTAGATGTGTTTGATATCTCATTTTCCCCACAACATGAATGTTGTAGAGCTTGTTCTAAGCTTTAATTTGAGTGGTGGAAGTCCTTGATAGGAGTTACAGAGCTCAAGTTATGGTTTTGACAAATTACAGGTCAGCAGAGGTATGTGAATCTGGGTCCTTGAAAGTCACCCAACTTCCAGACAACTTTTGCCCTAGTAGGTTGATTCCTATGGTCTCTTGGTCAACATGAATGTTGAAGAGGATCTTCTTAGCTTTAATTTGAGTGGTAGAAGTCCTTGATTGGATTTGTGGAACTCAACTTATGGTTTGGACAAGGCAGGGGTATTTTGGTCATTTGTCAGTTATAGGTCATTTTAGCCAATGCCTAAAACTCCTATTTCCAAGCCTCAAATGGAAAAACTCAAAACATGAAAGTTGCTCAAAATGTGATTTTAAGTCTAGAAAGAAGGTCACAAATTGTTGAAAAGGCTCATAGCACAAGATTCCATGATTGGTCAAAAATGAACTAAAAATGACTTATAACTTTGAAAAGTTGAAATTGAAAAGTGTTTTGGGAGATCTACAAATCCAAAATAGGTCATCCAATATATCATTTTGATTGGAAAAAACATTTTGAGAAGATTGGTTTAAGTAGAATTTTCATTTGAGGCTTAAAAGATGAGGTTCCTTTGGAAATTTGTCACTTAAGAAAGAAGGCAATGTTGGAAAACTTAACATAAGGCAATTACAAGGCATGTGAGCTTCCTTACCATTTCATATTATCATGTGGTGAGATTTTAAAAGGTGTGTAAGTTGGTTAGAGGTGATATATCATGAGATAACCAATATGGCATAACATGAGATTTTAAGGAAACTTCCATCACATTCTAGATGATTCTAGAAACTTCCATTGATTGTTATAAAAGGAATGCATCAAGGAGTGTTAGAGGTTGGTGAAAGTGAAGCCAAGTCAGAGGAGAGAGAGAAGTGCATAGCCATTGGAGAAGTTTCTTCAAGTTGAAGAAAGTCAAGAGATCTTTCACTTCAAGCCACCACCTTCAAGGATTGTGCAAACAGAAGGTTATCCATCATCAAAGGATCATCCTGAAGGATTTGCAAGCTTGGAATCGTGCTCAAGCATCATACACCATAGTTCCTTGACAGGTTCTTTCTCCTCTCTTTTTCACCATAATTATGCATAGAGGGTTTAGATTCTAGGTGTATAATTGATGTGTTAGGGTAGAGGATTGATTCTAGAAAGCTAGGGCACGATCCATGATGGTTTGTAACAGGTGCATGATTCTTTAAGTTTCAAGAACTATCTGTTTAAAGAGTTTTAGGCAGTATGAATTGGTTTAGAATCACCAGGATAACATCAAGAACATCTGTGGATCATTATGCTGAAGTTTAATCTAGGTTGATATCAGTTGAAATTCATAACCGTGTTTGTACCATGATCTTCAAGGCTTCTGTTTGGATTATCCACGAGGAGTTAAGAGAAAGTGAACGTAGGGTTGTGTAGGGCTTGAGGCGTAGATGATTTTCCATGTTGGAGTCGTGTGGAGCCGTGGCCTGTAGAGGGAGCTAGAGGAGCTCGATTTTGTGTGCATGGCGTGAGGGTTCTGCAAAACCCTAGTTCGTTTGAAGACGATGAAGCCAAGCCGTTGGATCAATCCCATATGTTGACAAAATCATCTAATCTAGTGGCCAGGATTTAATCTGAAAAGAGAGGGAAAGTTTGAATTTAATGAAAACGCAGCGTTTCATTTTAAGACCGGTTCTGGGCTTGGATTTCTCTTCGCACCCCCCACCTTTGTTGGCCCAGTCAGTTTGAACTAGCGCTTTGTGCTATTCTGACCCCCCCCTTTCCTTAATTCATTTATTTCTTTTTCCTTTTAATATTTTCTGTTTTTGAATAATTCATATAAAATAGATAAAAAATGTTTTTTAATTTCTTCTTTTTTTCCTGAGTAGATTAAAATGAGTAGAAAATTATAAAAATAAAATTGAGATTTTATTTTTATGTTTGATATTTTTAGTAGATTTTTCAATTAAATAGCTTTTTAATTGGTTCATTTTGATATTTGATTTTGTAGGAATTGTTTTAGTACTTTCCATTAATCTTTTTTACCCATTCTTTTTTGTGCAATTAGATGGTTAGTCATGCTTCCCCATAGGATTTTTTCTAGATTTTTTAGAATTAATCTTGGTTAGTTTAATTAGGGTTGACTTAGGATAGTCTAATTAGGGTTTAGAATTGTGCATAGGTGATGATTCCCTTTCTTTGATTGAGTTTTATCTTGATTTTTAGGTAGAAACCTTTGTAGATGTCATGAGTAGGTGTTGAGAACCCTTATGAATATTTGTTAGAATTTTTCCCCATTAGTTTAGTATTTTTAGGTATTATCTGAAGATTGCCTGATGATTTGGCCTGTTCAGTGGGTTATCTGTTCATCTGTGGGGTTCTTTCTGAGGAATTTGATGAAGGGCTTGGGTTGCCTTGAGGATATTGATGGTGAGCATCATAAGGAGAAGCTTGTAGATCAAGATGCAGAGACCCAGAGCTTGGCTGATGCCCTGTTGGTGAGGTTTGAGAGCTTGAAGTTTGAAGGAAGTTCATGGTACTTTCCTGAGGAAGGTACTATGAATGCCTTTCATCCTTCCTTCTCACCTCTTCCTTAAGTATCCAATGATGTTGGAGCCAACTTGTGAGTTTAATTTCTCCTGAGGAGGAATGTAAACTGATCACATGTTGTTGAGCCACATGGGATACAGCTCCTAAGTGGAAGCCTCCTAGTACTTTCCTGAGGAAGGTCCTATGAGTCTGTTCACTTAGTTCCACTAGTTGATCTAGGATTTCTTAAGTATCCAATGATGTCGGAGCCGACTTGTGAGTTTAATTTCTCCTGAGGAGGAATATAAACTGATCACTTGTCGTTGAGCCACATGGGATACGACTCCTAAGTGGAAGCCTCCTAGTACTTTCCTGAGGAAGGTCCTATGGGTCTGTTCACTTAGCTCCACTAGCTTAAATAGGATTTCTTAAATATCCAGTGATGTTGGAGCCTGCTTGTGAGTTTAATCTCTCCTGAGGAGGGATGTAAACTGATCACAGTGGTTGAGCCACATAGGGTATGACTCCTGAGTATACACCTCCTAGTGTTCTCCTGAGGAAGACACTATGAGCTTGCTTGCTTAGCTCCCTTTCTTTGGTAAGCTTATTCTGAAGCTTGAAGGCTGGGAATGATTTCTCCTGTTTAGGGTTGTGCTTGAGAGTTTTGCTTAGGTTTGTTTAGATCCTGTGATTAGGGTTAGGGTTAGGGAATAGATGATTCTTTCTCATGTGAGTTTTGTTTGTCTGATAGCACTTCACTTCCTTTATCTGTTTATTGCTTGATAGCATGTTGATTATTTTCAGTATGATTGCTATTATTTCATGACTGGCTTGAGGTTGAGACGAGCTTGTGGAGGCTGAAACCCCACACACATTTCCTCCCTCACTTGCATTGCATGCATTTTACTGTTTAAACTGATGTTTTTGTCTGTATTCTATGTATCATTGACATGATCCCTTAGGACTCTCATTTCCTCTGATGAGGATTTGATGATAGACTTTTAGGTTGAAACCTATGCATGACAACATCTAGGAGTTCCCTGTTCAAACCTCAACCATAGGATGAATCCATGGCATGATAACAGTAGGACTTGATAGTCTCCCTCCTAGTTGAGCCATATTTTCAGTAGTTTCCCGAACTACGTTTGCTCTGATCTTTCATACCAGATGAAAGTACGTAGGCATAGGATGCGATATCCTAGCGAGCAACCTTTCCCCCCATAACCCGTAGTTAGCCGAACTACGTTGACTCTGATTTCTCATTCTCTGATGGGAATACGTAGGCATAAAGCGCGATGCTTTGCCGAGTCATTTTCTTTTCTTTTTCAGCCAGCCTTGATAGGTAGATAGATTATAACCAACCCTTCCAGGTAAACAAACAAGCGAGGATCCCGTCGAGTACGACGGACGTGAGGGGTGCTAATACCTTCCCCTTGCGTAACCGACTCCCGAACCCAGACAATGGTTGCGATGACCTTGTCTTACCCTTATTCGTCAGGTTTTTCCGATCGTTCCCTTTCCCGCTCTGAGGGATAAATAACGAAAGGTGGCGACTCTTCTGTCATGCCGGCACCTTATTTTCGCGCAAGCGACAGCTGGCGACTCTGCTGGGGAAGAGAGCATCTAGGGACTTTTCCCATCCCTTATGCTGGGACCGTTTCCCATCCCCTACGCGAGTCAATCCTATCGTTTGTGTGTTTGCTTGTTGGGTTGCGTTTGTTTATCGCATCTTTGCTTCTCGCGCTTTACTTCCTGCATTTTATTTCCCGCATTTTATTTCCAGTTTGATATGATTATCTGTGCTGCTGTGGGAGAGGGATGTTACTGTGAGCGAGAAGCCGGACCTGGGCTTGAGTACACACCTAGATATAGTTGTGGAGAAGTAGTAGACGAACCTGTCTGCTGAGCAGGCACAGTTCCCTACGAAAATCTGCGCTCAGACGAGATTCTTGCAGAGGTGCTCCTTTCCGGTCCTGAGGATCTGAGGGGAGTCCAGACGTGAGGATTGTCGACTCTGGGGACCGATCATTTGGAAGTCAGCTAAGAGAGGCCTCTTCATGACTTGACGATGCCACTCCTTCTGGGAATCGTATTGTCACTCGTGAAAGTCTGTGACGCTGACGACCGCATAGGATGCCGTACCTTTGTCCGTGGATTAGGTCCATCATACCTGTGAGTAGGGTTGGGATATTGCAGGAAACTTTGACCTCCAGACTACCTGGTTTTCTTGACAGTGAATCAGTTATGTTGGGTTCTCAGTGGCAGATATGTTCTTGATAGAGCAAGGGTTTGATCAGAGGATCTTATCGTCGGGTGTTTGTTTGTTCTTGATAGAGCAGGTTCCGATCAGAGTATTGTTATCAGAGGTTTGTTCTGGATGGAGCAGATTTTTGAGTGAGGTCTGAGGATCTTGTCAGCAGTTGTTGTTTGTTCTTGATAGGACAGATTTTGAGTGGGGTTTGAAGATCTCATCAGCAGCGGTGTATTTGTTCTTGAGAGGGCAGATTTGTGATTTGGGGTCTGAAGACTTTATCAACAGATATTCCTTGATCTTGCATCCGGGGTCTTTATTATCAGGCCTTCGTTCTTGTCAGGGCGGAATTTTGATCTCGATCCTACCAGATGGTTATTCACAGCAGATCAGATCAGTGATTTTACACCGGGGTTTCCTTCTCATCAGCGACTGTTGACATCGAATCTCCACAGCAGCCACCTGGATATATTATTGCATACCTGCATTTTGCATTAGCTTGCATAATCATTCCATTAGCGTGTGTCTGTGACAGGTACCATTTCCCTGATCCAAAATCTCTCATTGTGTTACTGCAGCCGTTCTCAGAAAGACTGATGCGTATGAGTTCTCGGTCCTTGATATGTCGAATCTGACTATTGCTATGTAAGGTTACTATTTCCATGATTGGGCCCAGATTCCTCTCCTTACTATTGTCAGCAGATGCCAGGATCGGGGGAAAATCTCTCAAGCACACGGACACACGCATGCATTTGCATGAAGCATTCTTGCATGACATACATTCTGTTGCTTTTCCTAACCTTTAATCTTGACAGGTTTTTCAGGTACTCAGGTTCCGAGCTGCTTTCAGGATTGATCAAAGATTCATCCACCGTTACTCAACTCGCGCCAATCAAACGAGAATCATGGACCAAGTACAATCAGATGTTCAGGAGCTTCGTGAAAGGATGGATCGTTTTATGGAGTTGATGCAAGTAGTTGCGAACGGGCAAGAGCAACTTCGTACTTTGGTTCAACCTCTCATCTCCAGGGTTGACAGCAATGGAATTCTTCACGGCGGGGCCGTACCCACTCCTCCTCCTCAAGTGGATACTCCTCAGAACGTTGTTCCTGCTGCCGGGGGCAACGGTAGTGCTAACGGCAATCTTATGAATAATCTCGGACTTAATGCGGCGGGCGCCGTCAATGGTGGTTTGGGAGCCAATGTTAATGTTGGTGCAGGAAATATGGTGGTGCCTCAACCGTGGCTGGAGGACCATCAAGACGACGTTTTCTCTCAGAGGGGTGTAGAGGCTGAGTTAACTGCTGAAGCTAGACTCAGGTTCAAGGCACTGGAAGATAAAATGAGAGACATAGAAAATCAGAACACATTGGGCGTTGACATGTCCAAACTTGGGCTGATTGCTGACTTTAAAGTACCTCACAAGTTTAAGGTGCCTATCTTTGAGAAGTATAGAGGCACTACTTGTCCCCGTGTTCACCTCCGATCGTATTACAGAAAGATGTCTGCTTACTCTGATGATGAGAAGTTGCTGATGCACTTCTTTCAGGATAGCCTTTCTGGCCCATCGCTTGAATGGTATATGGGTTTGGAACCCGCTGCTGTGCGAACGTGGAAAGATCTCGCTGAAGCATTTGTTCTCCACTATCAGTATAATAGCGACTTGGCTCCCAACCGAGTTCAGCTTCAGAACCTCTCGCAGCGGAGCAATGAAAGCTTCAAGGAGTATGCCCAGCGGTGGCGTGAATTGGCTGCTCGGGTTCAACCGCCGATGGTTGAGCGTGAGTTGGTACAGATGTTCGTGGCTACTCTTCCCGGAGTCTATTATGAGAAGTTGGTTAGTGGCATGTCCGGGACATTCTCGGCCCTCATCACTTTGGGCGAGCATGTTGAAAATGGAATAAAGATCGGCAAGATTCAAGGCGAATCATCCTCATCTGGAGGAGCCAGCAAGAAACCTTATACTGGCAAGCGTCGGGAGGGCGATGCCAGTGCAGTCTCTAATGCTAGGAGAAAGGGCAAGGGCCCTCAGTCTCAGATCGCTAGCATAAACATCCCAGCTGCTCCCCCGCAGCCGCAGCAGCAGCCTCAGCAACAGAATAATCCGGGATATAAGAAATATCAGCATCGGGGTCCCCTCGCAAACCGTCATTTGGAAACTCCTCCTATGTCGTATGCCCAGCTTCTGCAGACATTGCTTCAGCTCCAACTGGTTCAGAAAAGGACGCTAGCTCCCTTGACAGGGGCACCACCACCCGGGTACGATGCTAATGCTACATGTGAATTTCATTCCGGGGCACCTGGCCATACAGTTGAGAACTGCAAAGCTTTTAAGCATAAGGTCCAGGACATGATTGACGCCAAGATAATAAATTTTTCTGACAACGTGCCCAACGTCACCAAGAATCCGATGCCTCATCATAGGGGGGGCGGAGTAAATGCTATTATCTCTGAAGAGAATTCAGACCTGCTGACTGATGTCAGAGAGTTGAAGACGCCGTTGGTTTTTGTTAAAGCTAAGCTGCTGAAGAAAGGTTTCTTTCCCGGATGTGGGGAATTTTGCATGGAATGTGCTGCACTTCCTGACGGGTGTGAGCAGTTGAGTGAAGGTATCCAGAGTCTGATGACCGAGGGTATTTTGCAGTTTAGTCGAAGCGTTGAGAATGCGTCGGGAGAAGTCGTGCTGAAGCAGGCGGACGAAGTTGCTACTATCACCATTCCTCGCCACCCTATCACCATTTCTGCACCTCGTCCTCCTACTATTACCATCACCAGGGCTGGACCAATCCCATTTGAGAGTACCAATGCCGTTCCATGGCATTATGGTGCTGAAGTGTATTGTAATGGCCAGAAGGTAGAGATTGAGCCGCCCAGATCGATTGCGCAGAATCTTGCTGAGGCCAGTGGTATCACCAGAAGTGGCAGAGTGTTCGCGCCGGCGGAGGGTGCGGCAGAGAAGGTAGTCAGGGCTGATGCTGCTGATAAGGGCAAAGGTAAAGCCGTTGAAGAGGTTCCTGCGGGGGCAGAAAAAGACTTGTTGGTTAAAGACGCCGAAGAGTTCATGCGGCTGATCAGGAAAAGTGACTACAAGATTGTAGATCATCTTCACCAAACTCCGTCAAAGATCTCAATTCTCAACCTGTTGCTGTGTTCTGAAGCACACCGCAACGCATTGCTGAAAGTATTGAATGCTGCATACGTGCCGCAGGAGATATCAGTTAACCAACTTGAGGAAGTAGTAGCCCATGTCAACGCTGGTAATGGGCTGGGTTTTACAGATTTGGAGCTGACGCCCAAGGGAAGAGACCACAACCATGCCTTGCACATCTCGATAGAGTGCAGGGGCACCATTATGTCACATGTCCTAGTAGATACGGGCTCCTCGCTGAATGTGCTTCCGAAGAAAGCACTAATGAAGTTGGATACCCGGGGACTGCTGTGCACGCCCAGTGATCTGGTCGTAAAGGCTTTTGACGGAACCAAACGCCACGTCTTTGGAGAATTGACCCTGCCAATTCAGGTTGGACCAGAGACGTTTAATGCAGTGTTCTATATTATGGATATCATGCCCGCCTACAGTTGCCTCTTAGGTCGGCCGTGGATTCATTCTGCTGGTGCCGTAACGTCTACGTTGCATCAGAAGCTTAAATATGCTGTTGGGGGCAGCATAGTGACAGTTTGCGGAGAGGAGGACATCATGGTAAGCCACCTGTCGTCCTTCAAGTATGTCGAAATGGATGGCGAGATCCATGAGACTCTTTGCCAGGCGTTTGAGACCGTCAAGGTGAAGGAAGTAGCTCCCATTGTTGCAGAGAAGCAAGAGGTGAACCTCTCTTCGTTTAAGGAAGCTAGAGCCGTTGTCGAAGCTGGTTCTACCCCAGGCTGGGGGCACGTCTTGGATATACCATTCAAACAGGATAAGTTTGGATTGGGATATTCTCCTGAAGCTGAAGCTTCAACTTCTTCTGGTAGCTCATCTCGTGGAAAGGGGCCGATCCTATTCACCAAAGGAGGAGTAATATTCGAAAGTGTCAACGCAGCGTCGGAGGACAGCGGGGACAGTGACTGTGATCTCGATGCCTGGATTCAACCGAGCAAGCCAGGCGAGCGCCTTCACAACTGGACCACCAAGGAGATTATCGAGCTGACAAGTGAAGAGTAATGATTTGCTTTTTACAATCTTTTGTACAACCCTATGTCCTGCCCGGGGCATAGTGGTTTTACTGTCAGGGCCTTGTTGGATTATGTGTATACATTTTATCAATAAATAAAAAGGCGTTTTCTTCGTAATCAAATGTTGTGTTCTCTGTTATTCATATTTTATGTTTGTTTTGAAAAACAGCAAAATGGCAACGAGGTTCGTGCAAACCTGCATATTCCTGCTTTAAACTTAACCCTTGTTATTGCAGGATCCACGTAACAGACGACATCGACTCTGGACCCTCTACGGCTCACTACGACTTTGATTGCCCGATATATCAAGCCGAGGATGAGATTGATGAAGACGAAGACCTTCCGGAGGAATTGGCCCGCTTGTTGAAACAAGAAGAAAAGGTTATTCTGCCTCATGAGGAGGATATTGAGATCATAAATCTGGGTTCTGAGGAGCTTATCAGGAATGTCAGAGTTGGGGCTGCGCTGCAGAATGATGTCAAGCATAGACTGGTCGAGATGCTTCGAGAGTATAGTGACGTCTTTGCTTGGTCGTATGAGGATATGCCTGGACTTGACACAGATATCGTGGTTCATCGCTTGCCGTTGCGAGAAGATTGCCCTCCAGTCAAGCAGAAGCTCAGGAGGACGAGACCAGACATGGCTGTAAAAATCAAAGAAGAAGTCCAGAAGCAGTTGGACGCAGGATTTTTAGCCGTCACCACCTACCCTCCGTGGGTCGCCAACATAGTGCCTGTACCGAAGAAGGACGGCAAGGTACGCATGTGCGTCGATTATCGGGACTTGAATAGGGCGAGCCCTAAGGATGATTTCCCGTTGCCTCATATCGATGTGTTGGTCGACAATACAGCCCAGTTTTCCGTGTTTTCGTTCATGGATGGCTTCTCCGGTTACAATCAGATTAAGATGGCGCCGGAGGACATGGAGAAAACAACGTTTATTACCCCCTGGGGCACGTTTTGCTACAAGGTAATGCCCTTCGGTCTGAAGAACGCAGGGGCCACTTACCAGCGAGCAATGGTAACTTTGTTTCATGATATGATTCATCGCGAGATTGAAGTCTATGTTGATGACATGATTGCAAAGTCCCAAACGGAGGAGGAGCATCTGGTCAATTTGCTGAAGCTGTTTGAAAGGCTTAGGAAGTTCAAGCTGAGGCTGAATCCTAACAAGTGCACTTTCGGAGTGCGATCCGGAAAGTTATTGGGGTTTATCGTTAGTGAACGAGGTATCGAAGTTGATCCTGCAAAAATAAAAGCTATCCAAGAAATGCCAGCGCCGAAAACAGAAAAAGAAGTTCGTGGTTTCTTGGGCCGAATAAACTACATTGCGAGGTTTATCTCCCAGCTCACGTCCACTTGTGAACCGATGTTCAAGTTGTTAAAGAAAAATCAGGCGATTACTTGGAACGAAGATTGCCAGAAGGCATTCGATAAGATAAAGCAGTATCTTCAAGAACCTCCGATCTTGATACCCCCAGTGGCTGGACGGCCATTAATCATGTACTTGACAGTTCTGGAGAATAGCATGGGGTGTGTTCTCGGTCAGCACGACGAGACGGGCAGAAAGGAGCATGCCATTTATTATTTGAGTAAAAAGTTCACTGAGTGTGAATCTCGATACTCGATGCTGGAGAAGACGTGTTGTGCACTAGCTTGGGCTGCCAAACGTCTACGACAGTATATGCTCAATCACACCACTATGCTGATTTCGAAGATGGATCCGATCAAGTACGTCTTCGAGAAGCAGGCTCTTTCGGGTAGGATTGCCAGATGGCAAATGGTGTTAACAGAATATGATATTCAGTACGTCTCTCAGAAAGCCATCAAAGGGAGCGTATTGTCTGACTACCTTGCCGAACAGCCAATCGAAGACTATCAGCCGATGAAGTTCGAGTTCCCTGATGAGGACATTATGTTTCTCAAAGCAAAGGATTGCGAAGAGCCATTGCCCGACGAGGGGCCGGATAGGAAGTCTCAGTGGAAGTTGATATTCGACGGAGCAGTCAATTCCTATGGCAGTGGTATCGGGGCTATCATCACAACTCCTCACGGATCCCACATCCCGTTTACTGCGAGACTGACGTTTCCAGTTACCAACAACGAAGCCGAGTACGAAGCATGTATTATGGGTCTAGAAGAGGCAATTGATTTGAGAATCAAGAATCTAGACATATATGGTGACTCAGCGCTTGTGATCAATCAGATTAAAGGGGAGTGGGAAACTCGTCAACCGAATCTAGTGCCGTACATGAATTACGCCAGAAGGCTGCTTCCGTTCTTCGACCGAGTAGAACTTCATCATGTACCCCGGGCTGAAAATCAAATGGCTGATGCTTTAGCCACGTTGGCTTCTATGTATAAGGTCAATCTTTGGAATGAGGCTCCAAGCATTGTTCTTTCGCGTCTTGACAGACCAGCATATGTGTTCGCAATCGAGGATGCCACTGACGGCAAGCCATGGTTCCACGACATCCAGACCTTCCTTATGACTAAGGAGTATCCGGCGGGTGCGTCAACCCAGGATAAGAAGACTCTGAGGAGGCTATCTGGAAACTTTTATCTCAACCCTGATGGAGTGCTGTATAAGAGAAACCACGATCTCGTGCTACTCAGATGTGTAGATGAGAAAGAGGCCAGTATGCTCATGGAGGAAGTCCATGAGGGCACATTTGGTACGCACGCCGGCGGGCATGCCATGACGAGGAAGATCCTGAGAGCAGGATATTACTGGTTGACTATGGAGTCGGATTGCTTCCGATTCGCGAAGAAATGTCATAAATGCCAGATTTATGCTGATAGAGTTCATGTGCCGCCGTGCCCATTGAATGTCATGTCCTCCCCTTGGCCGTTCTCCATGTGGGGCATTGACATGATAGGCAAGATCGAGCCCACCGCATCCAATGGTCATCGTTTTATTCTGGTAGCTATCGACTACTTCACCAAGTGGGTGGAGGCAGCCTCGTACGCTAATGTGACCAAGCAGGTGGTTGCTAAATTCATTAAGAGGGACATCATCTGTCGCTATGGAATTCCCGAGCGGATCATTACTGATAATGGTTCGAATTTGAATAACAAGATGATGAAGGAGCTGTGCCAGAGCTTCAAGATTGAACACCACAACTCATCTCCTTATCGGCCGAAGATGAATGGCGCTGTTGAAGCGGCCAACAAGAACATCAAGAAGATTGTTCAGAAGATGGTTGTGACGTATAAAGATTGGCACGAGATGCTGCCGTTTGCCTTACACGGTTATCGTACGACGGTGCGTACGTCGACCGGGGCAACTCCTTTCTCCTTGGTGTACGGTATGGAAGCTGTCCTACCGCTAGAAGTGGAGATTCCCTCTTTGCGGGTTTTGGTTGATGTGAAACTTGATGAGGCAGAATGGGTGACGAATCGCCTGAACCAGCTCAGCCTGATGGACGAGAAGAGGCTAGCATCGATTGCATTTGGTCGCCTGTACCAAAGCCGAATGAAGAAAGCTTATGATAAGAAGGTGCGTCCTCGAAGCTTTCAGACGGGTGATCTCGTCCTGAAGAAGATTCTTCCGCCACACTCCGATCACCGGGGCAAGTGGACTCCGAATTACGAAGGGCCATATGTCGTCAGCAAGGTCTTCTCGGGAGGAGCTTTGCTGTTATCCACGATGGATGGTGAAGATTTTGCATCCCCGGTGAACGCGGACGCAGTTAAAAAATACTTTGCTTGAAAGCGACCCGCTGGACAAAAAAAAAAGAGAGTCCAGGCAAAAAAGGGGCATCCCGGCGAACCAAAAACAGAATAAAAGGTTCGGGCAAAAATTAGGGATATATCGAAAAAATGTACACCCGCGAAGTCGAAAACCTACACTGGGCGGCTTCGGCAAAAAAGGGTATCCCGGTGAACTGAAAACCCGGAAGGGCGGTTCACGCAAAAGTTAGGGATTTAAATAAGCAAATGACTGCGTTCCGCGTATGGACTTTCATTGTTTAGTGGTTCGGAAGACCTGAGGGCCGTTTATCTGAATCAATCTCTTCCAAAGCTGAAGCATCGGAGAAGTATCGAAGTCGAGTGGGTCTTAGAGGGATCAACTCATGGTGTTCGTCTACGCCTCGATTGCCGACATTTGTATATACTGATGTATATTTATGTTTTCTTTTTTGCGCGGCTTCCTCATTTCAGGAGCTTGCCTCTGTTGTAAAACATTTTTGCCCATTCAGGGGTCACCATCAATAAAATGCACATTATTCAGCAATTCTACTTGTCTGTTTTGCATTTATCTGTTTTGTTTGCGAATGATAACGCCGATGTGTTTTTTTGATAAAAGGCGCATACATAAACCTGCGGGCCTAAGCCTATTGATTGTTGAAACAATTAATTAATTGAACGTTGTCGCGAGATAATAACCCTGATAGGCCCCTTTGAGGAGGGTATCTTGTCTGTTTGTTTGTGTCGTTGCAGGTATAGCACCCGTCAGAAGATGTGTCGTGCGTATCCCCGAAGCAGGATAAGTCCTCCTTCTTCAGCAGAGTTCAGTAATCTCTCCTCCGTGGAATCAGAATCAGATAGTGGGCATTGATACGTCTTCCCCAGGTAGAGGTGATTCTCTTCCCCAAGCAGACGCATCCTGAAGGAACGTCACCTCATCGGCTGAGTCAAGCACCGAGGACTGATGTCGCATTTCCCCAGCACCGGGTCACAAGTGCAGAGTTCATAGAAGTGTTCGGGTGCCGAAACTCGTGTTTCCCCCAGTAAAGTCGCTGAAGCAGGATTTTCCCCCGCACCGGGTCACAAGTGCAGGTTTCGCAGGAAGCTAGTCGTATGCCGAAGTATGCAGTAACTGATAGTGCCAGACTGAAGTCTCCAGTGGAATTGAGATTCCTCACCAGAATCAGGATCTCTCCTGAAGACGGACGATTCCTTCTCCCCCAGTAGGGTGTTGGAGCAGCTGATGTTGTATTCCCCGGCAGAATTGTACTCTCCCCTGAAGTCAGATGATCCTTTCTTCCCCGGCGGAATTGAAATTCCCCATCAGAGTTGCACTCTCCAGCGAAGTAGAATGATTTCTATCCCCGGCTGAGTCCGCAGAAAAGCAGAATCCTTGGAAGTTGATCAGATCATGATCAATTTTCCCCAGCAGAGCGTGGGGCAGCTAATGCTGTGTTTCCCCAGAGTCGTACTCCCTTTGGCGAAGCAGAATGACTTCTCCTTCCTCAGCCGAGTTTGCAGGTGTCCAGGAGGACCGAGTCCTTGAAGGTTGATCAGATCATGATTGGTCTTTCCCCAGCGGAGTGTGGAGCAGCTGAAGTTGTTTCCCCATAGAGTTATCCTCCCCAGAAGAGTAGCCGAGACGGCCGCGCAGTTCATTCTCGCGATTGATATCAGCAGATCCAAGTTCTCGTAGAGCTTCATCCCCTGCAACAGTCAGCTGAAGTTGTTCCCCTGCAGCAGCTCGCGGAAGATCAATTCCCCAGACAGAGCCTAATTGATGTTGGCGTGTTTACATCCTCCTCAGCAGGACGATTCCTCCATCTGAGCGACTCTTTCTCCTTGACAGGAGGATTCCCCCTTCGGCATTTATTTTGCTGACGGGATCGCATTATTGTGCATGATTGCACGTCATTGTGCACGATTGCATAACATTGAGCACGATTGCATAACATTAAGCATGAGTGCATGGCATTGAGCGTGTGGGGCATAGTGCAGAAGCATACACATCATAAGCATGATCTAGGTCATTATCATCCTTGTTGAACAGGTGTATCCCCAAAAGACCAGTTGCTCAGGACGATTCCTGATATTCTCTCCAACAAGGTCGCTTTCTTAAGATGATTCTTAAAGACCCCGGTGTGATCCCCGCAGTCGCTCGCTCAAGATGATTTTTGAGATCCCCGGCGAAGTCTTCAGTTCAAGATGATTCTCGAATTCCTCAGCAGGGCCGTTTGTTTAAGGTGATTCTTAAGACCCCAGTACAGCTTCCCGAGTTGTTCGCTCAGGATGATACTTGAGCTCCCCAATAGCACCTCCAGTAAGAGTTGCCTAGGAAGATTCCTGGAATACCCAACAGAATGTTTGCTCCAGAAAGGTTATTAGTTCAGGACGATTCTTGAAGATGCCCGACGGATCTGTTTGTTCAAGTTGATTCTTGAAGTCCTTAGCGGCGTGATATGTTTGCTCCGACAACGGTGTCTAATCTGAAGATGGATTTCGTAAGCGCCCGATGGCGATATCAGAAGGTTCCGGTAAGTCCAGATTCCCGTGTTGAAGAATCAACAGGTAGCTGAAGACAAGGTTCCAGGGTTGTAGATACAACAGAGTGATTCGTGTGAGTCTGAAGACCAAGTCAGTTGTCCTGAGGTGATGATTGAGCGCGATCAAGTGAATGATACGTCTTCTGATTGAAGTCGAAGATGTTTTTCCAGCTGAAGCGGAGTTTTGCCTGTAGGCAAAGTGTTTGAATCCCCGTGGAGTCATGAATGGCTCAGGATATCATTTCTCTGACTAAAGTCACAGATTTCTTATGCTGAAGCAGAGGTGCCTAAAGGCAAGGTTATCCCCCAAGGTCGTGAAGGACCTAGGATTCATTATTCGGGCTGAAGGCCGAAGTATATCCCTGACTGAAGTCTCGGATGCTCTATAGCAGAGGTGGAGTTGCCTGAAGGCAGATTCATGTATCCTTGAAGGGCAAGGATCACTTTCTTCAGACTGAGGTCGAAGATACCTCCTGCAGAGTTGCCATCCTTGGAGGCCAAGGATGCTTAATCTTCATAAGTGCTTGAAGATCTTTTCTAGCTGAAGCTAGAGGTGGCCAGGGGCCAGGGTTTCATATATCTTTAATGTTGAAGTTCTACGGTGGGCAGTGTGCAGCAGTATTCCGATGTTCGTTATGGTTCTGAGGGTGAACCCCGGATCAGAGTGTGCTCGGTTAAGTCTCTCCTTCCCAGTGGAGTAGCTTCAGGTATGCAAGTGTATTCTGTGTTTCATTTACCAGGGGCGAACCCCAGGTCAGATGTGTTTGAAATCATGTTTGTTTCCGGCGGCGAGGTTGGATGTTTGTTTGACGGCAATGTCAGACCCTTTAAATCCCCAACAGAGATGATGTTTGGACGACGGCGATGTCGAGTGTCTCTCAGATTATGTTTGTTTCCGGCGGCGATGTCAGATCAGTATTTCTCCAGCTAGTTGTTGAGCAGCTAGTGTTGCAGTATTCAAAGATTTGTTCCCCGCAGAGTACCGTGTGCTTGTGCAGTTGGCAAATTTTCGGGTTTACCGATATTCAACCGTCTCGTACCTTGATTGGTTGAGAGCCGTTCGCTTCTCACCCAGTCAGGTCCAAGCCGTTTGAATAGGGGCAGCTGTTGCACCCCAAAATTTGACCAACATTTATTCATTCATGGAATGTTTGAAAGTTGATACCTTCATCAGAAAGTTCAAGAGATCCTCAGAGGAGTTGGTTGAAACCAGGGTTGTGTGCTTCGCAGTTTGAGAGTTGTGAGTGCCCCTCAGATGATTCTGAGACTTTGAGAATGAACTTGATGTTTTGAAAGCTTATGAGATGCCTTGATAGCCTTCATAAAGCCCAGAGAAGTCATTATGTAAGAATTCAGAAGATTCAACCATGAATGGTAGAATTAGGGTTTTTGACTGGGTCAACCCTAGACCAGCTGAAGATTTGGAGAAGGTTGAGACTTAATCCAAGGGCCATGAGATCATGGAATGATGTATAGAGATGTTATAAATATGATTCCTAGACCAACTCATCATGATTGAGGAGTTTGAGAAGTTTTGAGTTAGGGTTTCTGAGGATTGTCAGTGGAAAAACCCTAATTTGATCCCTATCTTCCAGGCAGTTTTAGCACTAGATGTGTTTGATATCTCATTTTCCCCACAACATGAATGTTGTAGAGCTTGTTCTAAGCTTTAATTTGAGTGGTGGAAGTCCTTGATAGGAGTTACAGAGCTCAAGTTATGGTTTTGACAAATTACAGGTCAGCAGAGGTATGTGAATCTGGGTCCTTGAAAGTCACCCAACTTCCAGACAACTTTTGCCCTAGTAGGTTGATTCCTATGGTCTCTTGGTCAACATGAATGTTGAAGAGGATCTTCTTAGCTTTAATTTGAGTGGTAGAAGTCCTTGATTGGATTTGTGGAACTCAACTTATGGTTTGGACAAGGCAGGGGTATTTTGGTCATTTGTCAGTTATAGGTCATTTTAGCCAATGCCTAAAACTCCTATTTCCAAGCCTCAAATGGAAAAACTCAAAACATGAAAGTTGCTCAAAATGTGATTTTAAGTCTAGAAAGAAGGTCACAAATTGTTGAAAAGGCTCATAGCACAAGATTCCATGATTGGTCAAAAATGAACTAAAAATGACTTATAACTTTGAAAAGTTGAAATTGAAAAGTGTTTTGGGAGATCTACAAATCCAAAATAGGTCATCCAATATATCATTTTGATTGGAAAAAACATTTTGAGAAGATTGGTTTAAGTAGAATTTTCATTTGAGGCTTAAAAGATGAGGTTCCTTTGGAAATTTGTCACTTAAGAAAGAAGGCAATGTTGGAAAACTTAACATAAGGCAATTACAAGGCATGTGAGCTTCCTTACCATTTCATATTATCATGTGGTGAGATTTTAAAAGGTGTGTAAGTTGGTTAGAGGTGATATATCATGAGATAACCAATATGGCATAACATGAGATTTTAAGGAAACTTCCATCACATTCTAGATGATTCTAGAAACTTCCATTGATTGTTATAAAAGGAATGCATCAAGGAGTGTTAGAGGTTGGTGAAAGTGAAGCCAAGTCAGAGGAGAGAGAGAAGTGCATAGCCATTGGAGAAGTTTCTTCAAGTTGAAGAAAGTCAAGAGATCTTTCACTTCAAGCCACCACCTTCAAGGATTGTGCAAACAGAAGGTTATCCATCATCAAAGGATCATCCTGAAGGATTTGCAAGCTTGGAATCGTGCTCAAGCATCATACACCATAGTTCCTTGACAGGTTCTTTCTCCTCTCTTTTTCACCATAATTATGCATAGAGGGTTTAGATTCTAGGTGTATAATTGATGTGTTAGGGTAGAGGATTGATTCTAGAAAGCTAGGGCACGATCCATGATGGTTTGTAACAGGTGCATGATTCTTTAAGTTTCAAGAACTATCTGTTTAAAGAGTTTTAGGCAGTATGAATTGGTTTAGAATCACCAGGATAACATCAAGAACATCTGTGGATCATTATGCTGAAGTTTAATCTAGGTTGATATCAGTTGAAATTCATAACCGTGTTTGTACCATGATCTTCAAGGCTTCTGTTTGGATTATCCACGAGGAGTTAAGAGAAAGTGAACGTAGGGTTGTGTAGGGCTTGAGGCGTAGATGATTTTCCATGTTGGAGTCGTGTGGAGCCGTGGCCTGTAGAGGGAGCTAGAGGAGCTCGATTTTGTGTGCATGGCGTGAGGGTTCTGCAAAACCCTAGTTCGTTTGAAGACGATGAAGCCAAGCCGTTGGATCAATCCCATATGTTGACAAAATCATCTAATCTAGTGGCCAGGATTTAATCTGAAAAGAGAGGGAAAGTTTGAATTTAATGAAAACGCAGCGTTTCATTTTAAGACCGGTTCTGGGCTTGGATTTCTCTTCGCACCCCCCACCTTTGTTGGCCCAGTCAGTTTGAACTAGCGCTTTGTGCTATTCTGACCCCCCCCTTTCCTTAATTCATTTATTTCTTTTTCCTTTTAATATTTTCTGTTTTTGAATAATTCATATAAAATAGATAAAAAATGTTTTTTAATTTCTTCTTTTTTTCCTGAGTAGATTAAAATGAGTAGAAAATTATAAAAATAAAATTGAGATTTTATTTTTATGTTTGATATTTTTAGTAGATTTTTCAATTAAATAGCTTTTTAATTGGTTCATTTTGATATTTGATTTTGTAGGAATTGTTTTAGTACTTTCCATTAATCTTTTTTACCCATTCTTTTTTGTGCAATTAGATGGTTAGTCATGCTTCCCCATAGGATTTTTTCTAGATTTTTTAGAATTAATCTTGGTTAGTTTAATTAGGGTTGACTTAGGATAGTCTAATTAGGGTTTAGAATTGTGCATAGGTGATGATTCCCTTTCTTTGATTGAGTTTTATCTTGATTTTTAGGTAGAAACCTTTGTAGATGTCATGAGTAGGTGTTGAGAACCCTTATGAATATTTGTTAGAATTTTTCCCCATTAGTTTAGTATTTTTAGGTATTATCTGAAGATTGCCTGATGATTTGGCCTGTTCAGTGGGTTATCTGTTCATCTGTGGGGTTCTTTCTGAGGAATTTGATGAAGGGCTTGGGTTGCCTTGAGGATATTGATGGTGAGCATCATAAGGAGAAGCTTGTAGATCAAGATGCAGAGACCCAGAGCTTGGCTGATGCCCTGTTGGTGAGGTTTGAGAGCTTGAAGTTTGAAGGAAGTTCATGGTACTTTCCTGAGGAAGGTACTATGAATGCCTTTCATCCTTCCTTCTCACCTCTTCCTTAAGTATCCAATGATGTTGGAGCCAACTTGTGAGTTTAATTTCTCCTGAGGAGGAATGTAAACTGATCACATGTTGTTGAGCCACATGGGATACAGCTCCTAAGTGGAAGCCTCCTAGTACTTTCCTGAGGAAGGTCCTATGAGTCTGTTCACTTAGTTCCACTAGTTGATCTAGGATTTCTTAAGTATCCAATGATGTCGGAGCCGACTTGTGAGTTTAATTTCTCCTGAGGAGGAATATAAACTGATCACTTGTCGTTGAGCCACATGGGATACGACTCCTAAGTGGAAGCCTCCTAGTACTTTCCTGAGGAAGGTCCTATGGGTCTGTTCACTTAGCTCCACTAGCTTAAATAGGATTTCTTAAATATCCAGTGATGTTGGAGCCTGCTTGTGAGTTTAATCTCTCCTGAGGAGGGATGTAAACTGATCACAGTGGTTGAGCCACATAGGGTATGACTCCTGAGTATACACCTCCTAGTGTTCTCCTGAGGAAGACACTATGAGCTTGCTTGCTTAGCTCCCTTTCTTTGGTAAGCTTATTCTGAAGCTTGAAGGCTGGGAATGATTTCTCCTGTTTAGGGTTGTGCTTGAGAGTTTTGCTTAGGTTTGTTTAGATCCTGTGATTAGGGTTAGGGTTAGGGAATAGATGATTCTTTCTCATGTGAGTTTTGTTTGTCTGATAGCACTTCACTTCCTTTATCTGTTTATTGCTTGATAGCATGTTGATTATTTTCAGTATGATTGCTATTATTTCATGACTGGCTTGAGGTTGAGACGAGCTTGTGGAGGCTGAAACCCCACACACATTTCCTCCCTCACTTGCATTGCATGCATTTTACTGTTTAAACTGATGTTTTTGTCTGTATTCTATGTATCATTGACATGATCCCTTAGGACTCTCATTTCCTCTGATGAGGATTTGATGATAGACTTTTAGGTTGAAACCTATGCATGACAACATCTAGGAGTTCCCTGTTCAAACCTCAACCATAGGATGAATCCATGGCATGATAACAGTAGGACTTGATAGTCTCCCTCCTAGTTGAGCCATATTTTCAGTAGTTTCCCGAACTACGTTTGCTCTGATCTTTCATACCAGATGAAAGTACGTAGGCATAGGATGCGATATCCTAGCGAGCAACCTTTCCCCCCATAACCCGTAGTTAGCCGAACTACGTTGACTCTGATTTCTCATTCTCTGATGGGAATACGTAGGCATAAAGCGCGATGCTTTGCCGAGTCATTTTCTTTTCTTTTTCAGCCAGCCTTGATAGGTAGATAGATTATAACCAACCCTTCCAGGTAAACAAACAAGCGAGGATCCCGTCGAGTACGACGGACGTGAGGGGTGCTAATACCTTCCCCTTGCGTAACCGACTCCCGAACCCAGACAATGGTTGCGATGACCTTGTCTTACCCTTATTCGTCAGGTTTTTCCGATCGTTCCCTTTCCCGCTCTGAGGGATAAATAACGAAAGGTGGCGACTCTTCTGTCATGCCGGCACCTTATTTTCGCGCAAGCGACACCGAGGGCGAATTATCAAGCAAATAGGCCAAAGATACAGCCTATTCCAATGAGTTACACCGACCTGTTTCCCATGCTAATAGAAAGAGGGCTGGTTAAAACAAGAAAATTAGGTGCTCCACCTAATCCACTCCCGTTCTATTACGATGCAAATGCTCGCTGTTGCACCCTAAAATTTGACCAACCGATTCTCCTATCTGACTCATGGTTTAATTTCATATTCACAGCTCAGATGTATGATTTTTGTGCACAAGCAGGGGATATCAGAGTTTACAGCTTGATTTTTGTCTATCAGATATGGCAGACCCAGTCCAGATTATCAGGGTTTTATTTTCGGGAAATTGTGCGCTCCTCGGTGATTTTTCAGTGATTTTGAGGATATTCTGATGCCCGGGGATCTCCGTTCGATTCGATCTGGTCTCGTGCGTTTTTATGGGGGTCATTTGCATTCATCTGCATTTTTAGGATTTTATAGACTTTTTGTGAATTTTTAACAGGCTTTATAGATTTTTTTGGAATTTAAATAGGGTTTTTTGAATATTTTAACAATTTAATTCTCTTTTTAGGATTTTATAAGAATTTTTAAATCATTTTTAGGAAATTTATATAGATTTTAAAATAGGTTTAATAGTTTTTTTAATATAGAAAATAATATAGTTTTCTTTTATCATGATAGATTTTAATTGATATTAAATAATATTAGATTGTTAATAGAAAATTAGATTGATGTAGAGTCAATTAGATCTTAACTAGATTTTTTAGGTTTAATTAGGATAATATAGAATTAATTAGACTTTTGATCATTTTTTAGAATTTGATTAGGTTAATTGATTCATTTTAGAGTTAATTAGGTTCTTAATTGTTTTCAGATTTAATTAGGATTATTAGTGTTAATTAGACATTAATCCAATTTAGTTAATTGTTTTTTATTCAGTTTTTTTTACAGTTCTGTTTTCATTTTCGAATGGGCCCCAGTGGGGTGTTTTTTTGTCTGTTAAGGCCCAGATCTCATCAATTCAGAAAAGTCCAAAAATGGTCCAAAAAGTCCACATTCGTCCAGCAGACTCCAGAAACTTCTGGAAAGTGCCAGCAAACTTCAGAGTAATAAATAAAGCTGACACGTGTTGCGCAGCACGAGGTCCCACATCTCTGCATCACGCACTGCCACGCCACACTTCACCCTCTCTCTCTCTCAGCCACGCGGGGAACGCGTGTCACACATGCAGAGAGTCCCTCCACCATAGCCCCCACGTGTCCACACCGTAACCATCATCAGAAGATTCCCACCGGCCGCCGTGCATGTACTCCGGCCGCCGCTAACCGTCGCCGGCGAATCCAAACACCTCCTTTCTTCATCTTCTTCCCAGATCTCCTCCGTCACCTTCCTCTTCTCATCGCCGGAAACATCATCGTCGCCGGAATCGTCAACCTTCACCCTCCACTTTTCCAGAAATCGTCCTCAACCTGCATCACCTTCATCCCCTAATTCCCAGAAACCACCATTGAACTTCATACTCCATCAATTTTTTCCAGAAACTAAACCTTCATACGCCATCAATTTTTTCCAGAATCCTTCGTTCACCAACATCAATTTTCATCCATCTTCATACAAATTTTTTCCAGAAATCATCTCAGATCTTCATCGTCCATCAAGATTTTTCCAGAATAATATCAATCCTCCATCAAATTTTTCCAGCACGCTCAGACATTCAACAATCTTCAAGCAATACCTCCAGATTTCTTCAGAAAGCGTTCAAACCTTCAAAGTCCGTTCAAGATCTTCAACAATATCCAGAGGCACACTCATCCACTCAGGATTCTTAGAACCTCGTCAAATTCTTCAGCAAGCGACGGATCCATCATCAGAAATCGCCTCCGCTCGAAGATCTTCAGCGAACGATCCACCTCTTCAAAGAACATCAACTAACATCCGTCGTTCCAGGTTTCTACAGCTTTCTTCCCTAAACTCCCCTATTTGCATGTGCGTGTTAGAGTTTGTAGGCTTAAGATCTTGAGGACTTTTAGTTTAAGAGCTTCCATTTGACAATACTTGTGAAGTTAGGCCGTGTTTCGTGTGAGGGATTGAGATGTTTGGGTGAGGATTTGTTTGTTTAGAGTTTGTTTGATTAAGTTGCAGAGAGAGTGAGTTTGGAGGAAGAAGATGGTGAAACGGCGCTTGATGAACAGTGCCAGAGGGAATTAGGAGGAATTAGTCTTGATTAGGGTTTGTCTTGGATTAGGGTTTAGACGTTGGGCTTAGGCCCAAACGTACTTTGCTGATGCACACCCTGTTTCACTCAATCTCTCCCCTCATGCGTGTGGAAACTGAATGGGTAAGTTGGGCCTTAGGCCCTATTCCTTTCTGCACCCCCTCGTTGGGGCCCATAGGGGATAACAACTGAAACCTTGCTAGTGCTGCACCCCCCCCATAGGTTTTTTCTGATTTGTAAGGTTTCTAACTTGGGCCTTATGCCCTCTGCTATTGGCACCCCCCAATCAGGGCCCAATGTAGAATAGGCTGGAATATCTTGCTGTTTAGACCCCCATGTCATTTTCTTTTATTTTTTTGATATTCTTTTATATTTTAATAGTTGTAAATAAATCATAAAAAATGTAAATAATTGTTTTTTCTAATAATTCTTTTTCTACCATTTCATGAAAATGTTAAGAAAATTAAATAAAAATAAAAAAGTCATTTTATTTTTATTTCCTATTTTTGTGCATACTTTCCAATTAATTGATTTTGTTTTCAATACATGCATATCATTAGAAAATTCATAAAAAATAGTAGATTTAGTCAAATAATTCCGTTCTTTTTTCTGTAGACTCGTAATTCAGTGTAGAATTTTATAGTGCAAAAATATTAGCTCAATCATGCATTTTCATTTTAATTGCATTTTTTCATTATTATTGATGTTGAGTAAATTGGTCTGTGGATATGTCTGTGTTGCTGATTCTATTTCTTTCATCTGGTGTTGAATTTTGTTTTGATTTTTCAGTATGCTGTCATAGAGCCATGTAGGTCTCCCATTAGATTTTTGATAGATTTTTGTAGGGTGTCCTGATGCGATTTGTCTGAGCCTGAAAATAGGAGAAGTTTTGATGACTTCTGACTGTGAAGTTCAACTGTGGTTGAACTTCAGAGATAGTCTTTTGTGGTTTGTTGGCCTGTGGGTTTCTTCTCAAGGTGGGAGCTGATTGAAGTCCTGTTGGAGCTTACAAGGATGCATTGGATTGAGGCTTAGTCTAGGAGCTTGTTGTCTGTTTGTGAGGTTCGAGATCCTGAAGTTTGAAGGGAGTTTATGGTACTTTCCTGAGGAAGGCACTATGAATGACTTTCATTCTTTCTTCTCACCTCTTTCTTAAGTATCCAACGATGTCGGAGCCGACTTGTGAGTTTAATTTCTCCTGAGGAGGGATGTAAACTGATCACATGTTGTTGAGCCACATGGGATACGATTCCTAAGTGGAAGCCCCTTAGTACTTTCCTGAGGAAGGTCCTATGGGTCTATTCACTTAGTTCCATTAGTTTATCTAGGATTTCGTAAGTATCCAGTGATGTTGGAGCCAACTTGTGAGTTTAATTTCTCCTGAGGAGAAATATAAACTGATCACAGTTGTTGAGCCACGTAGGATACGATTCCTAAGTGTCTGCCTCCTAGTACTTTCCTGAGGAAGGTCCTACGAGTCTGCTCACTTAGTTCCCCTAGTGCATATAGGTATTTCCCAAATATCCAGTGACGCCGGAGCCTTCATGTGAGTTTAATCTCTCCTGAGGAGGGATGTAAACTGATCACAGTTGTCGAGCCGCATAGGATACGACTCCTGAGTAGTAACCTCCTGGTACTTTCCTGAGGAAAGCACTATGAGCTTGTCTGCTTAGCTTCCTTTCTCTGGTAAGCTTGTTCTGAAGCTTGGAGATTGGGATTGATTCCTCCTGCTTAGGGTTTTGATTAGAGTTGTTGCTTAGATCTTTTGCTTAAGGTGCTGTGTAGAGTTTTGTTTAGAGAGTTATTAGGAGATTGTTTCAGGTTTGTTAGAGGCCCTGCTCAGGGTTAGTCTCTTTGATTTGTTTGACTTGTGTGATGTTATGTTGCATTAGACTTAGGTGTTCATCCAGATAGTTCTGAATAGGTGCATCTTAGAAGTAGACTTTGTGTGCATAAGAAGTTGAGGTGGTCCTCCTTCTGCTTGTTTGTTATTGCGTGGCTTTGCTTGTTGGTATTTGGTAGAGCTGAGCTCCCTTGCCTTTGTGGTTTGCGGCCTCTGTGCCTTGTTTGTTTGATTGTTGCATTCATGCATATTTTCAGTATTCATTTACGTTGCAGTTTCTTGTTTGTGGTTTAATCCTGTTGCCATGATCCCTTAGGAGCTCTGACTTCTCCGCTGCGGAGTTGTTATGATAGACATTAGGATGGTCAACCAGGTGTGAGAGTAGTAGGTAGATTCCCCTGTTTCTCAGCTATAGTTCTAGGGTTTCCCTTTCCTTTCTGTAGGAGCTTTTGAGTAGCTTGATCCGTAGTTAGCTGAACTACAGCTGCTCTGATTCTTCGTTCCAGACGAAGATATGTAGGCATGGGATGCGATATCCTAGCGAGCACACTAACGACTAACCTTTGTTCTCTCGCGGCTGTGCGATCGAGACTTTCCCGCTAATGACTAATTGTTATCCCTTTCTCCTGCCCGAGTGCATTTGAGACCAGATCGTATTTGTAGGTTCCCGAGCCTTTAGGACCAGTTTGTTTTCTCACTGCTGTGTGAGAACTCCTGTTTACCCGTAGTTAGCCGAACTACGTTTGCTCTGATCTTTCGTTCCCGATGAAAGTACGTAGGCACAGGACGCGATGTCCTGGCGAGCAACCTTTCCCCCGTTTAGACGTAGGAAGTCGAACTACGTTGACTCTGACTTTCCCATTGCACGAGGGAATACGTAGGCCCAGAACACCGTATGTTCTGTCGAGTCCTGTCCTTTTATTTTCTTTTCAGACCAGCCATTAGCGTAGATAGATAATACACCCTTTTACCTATAAACACCAAGCGTGGATCCCATCGAGTACGATGGACGTGAGGGGTGCTAATACCTTCCCCTTGCGTAACCGACTCCCGAATCCAGGTTTTGGTTGCGATGACCATACCTTTTCCCGTCTTTGCGAGGTTTACTTCGAGCGTTTCCTTTCCCGCTCCGAGGGATAAATAACGCACGGTGGCGACTCTCCTGTCAAGCCGGCGCCGATTTTCGCAGTAGCGACAGCTGGCGACTCTGCTGGGGACTTATAGCATCTAGGGACTTTTCCCATCCCTTATGCTGGGACCGTTTCCCATCCCCTACGCGAGTCAATCCTAGCGCTTGGGTGTTTATTGGTTGGGTGTTGTGCATATTGTGTTTTACTTTTCTGCACTTTACTTTCCTGTACCTTTACCTTTCTGCATTTATTTTCCAGCATTATATTATCATGATTATTGCTGTGGGCAAAGGGAGGTTACTGTGAGTGAAAGCCGGACCTGGGCTTGAGTACACACCTAGATATAGTTGTGGAGAAGTAGTAGACGAACCTGTCTGCTGAGCAGGCACAGTTCCCTACGAAAATCCGCGCTCAGACGAGATTCTTGCAGAGGTGCTCCTTTCCGGTCCTGAGGATCTGAGGGGAGTCCAGACGTGAGGATTGTCGACTCTGGGGACCGATCAATTGGAAGTCAGCTAAGTGAGGCCTCTTCATGACTTGATGATGCCACTCCTTCTGGGAATCGTATCGTCACTCATGAAAGTCTGTGACGCTGACAACCGCATAGGATGCCGTACCTTTGTCCGTGGATTAGGTTTATCCTACCTGTGAGAGGGACTGGGTTATTGCAGGAAAACTGGCCTTCAGAAACCATGATTCAATACCTTTATCAGATGGTGTTCTTGATTCATCTCCAGTTGTGTTGTCTGGGTCAGATGGGTTTCTTATCTGAGGTTGAGGCTATTATCAGATGGTATTTTCGTCAGATACAGAGGTTCAGATGGTTTTCTTACCAGGGGATTGATATTTTGAGTATCAGATGATAGTTAGTGGCATGAGATTCTGATGACCGTGATGGTTTTCTGTTCCTGATCACAGAGATATTCCTCTTCAGGCTACAGCATAGCCCCTGTGTTCGCAGATTGCATTATTTATCATATTGCATCATTGCATTACCATCTGCATTCAACTAACGTGTGTGTATTGCAGGTACATATTTTCCCTTCCAGTTCTGGTGTTTGTTCCTAGCAAGACATGGAAAACCTGAAGAGAGTATCGCCCTATAAGTTTCCGTCGCCGAATATCAGTCTATTGTTAGAATTGATGGCTATTGCTAAGAAGAGAGGAATGGGTGACTTCAGAAAGAGATATGGGAGGATTCTGACCTACGTTTATCAGCCATCTGTTTACGAGACCAGCGGCATCTATACTCTGTTACAGTTCTACGACGCGGAGCTCAGGTGTTTTGTATTTCCTGACTTTGTTTTGGCTCCTACCCTGGAGGAGTACTCTGCACTTCTGGATATACCGATCCGTGAGCAGATGCCTTTTTATCGTACGGACGCTGAGCCTAAGCTGGCTGAGCTTTCTGCCATCCTGTGCTTGAAAGAGTCTGAGTTGTCTGGGAAGATGATCAGAAGAGGAGATGTATGGGGATTTCCGTTGGATGTCTTAGTGGATAAGGCTCGAGAGTATGCCCAGAAGGGTAAATGGGATGTTTTTGACGTCATTCTTGCTGTATGTGTGTATGGCATTGTGTTATTCCCGAACATTCCTGATTTTGTTGATTCAGATGCCTTCTATATTTTGGCTGCGGGAAACCCAGTTCCTACTTTGCTGGGAGATATCCACCATTCAACTCATTATCAGAATGAAAAGCGACGAGGAAGGAATGTGTCTTGTTGTGTACCTCTCCTATGCAGGTGGTTCACCAGTCATTTGCCTAAGTCAGGCCCGTTTGTCACATCTATCAATTCTCTAGGATGGCCCGAGCGCTTAATGGGATTAACTGCTGAGAACGTGGTATGGGTCGTTAAAGAAGTATTTGGAGCTGAAGTCATACTCAAAGGCGAAGGATTCCCGAACGTTCCGTTAATAGGAAGGAAAGGTTGTGTCAACTATAACCCGTCCTTATTGATCAAGCAATTTGGGTACATACCTCATGGAGCGCCAAAGCCCGAGGAGATACAGGAATCTCTGTACCTCACCGGGGCAATTGGGAAAGAGATGCTGACCAAACTTGAGAAAGCCTGGAAAAACTTGCACAAGAGAGGGAAGCTTTCAGGTAGCAGAGGGGATACTCGAGTTCCTAGCCCATATGAAGAATGGATTCGTGAGCGAGCTGTGAAGTTCCATATGCCGTATCCAGCGGTTCAGCCATTGCATCCTCCTCCGGTAGAAGAACCTACCACTGTGGACATTCAGGTTTACAAGCAGCTGATGGCGGAGAAAGAAGAGCTAGCCAGGGCTAAAGAGGCTTTAAAGCAGGAGAATGCCCAGCTTCGGCATGAAAATATTGAAACAGGATATATTTCTAAGCAACAGGCTGAAACTCTGAAACATCTGAAGGCTACGCTATTGGAATTGACTAAAACCAAGAAGCGTCTAGAGTTAGATGTAGACTCAGTTAGTAGTGTGTTGGCCACCAAGAAGCAAGAGCTGGAAAGGGCCTACACAAAGCTAGCCAAGTTCAGAGAACACTGGGATCTCACTATGACCAAGCGCAAGGAGCGAGAAGAAGAGCTGAAGACACAGATTGCTCAGTTAGAAGAACAGGTCAAAGTGAAGAACGAAGAGCTTGAAGAAGAAGCCTGTCGCCGATACGAGGCCGAGCGTAAGCTGACAGATGCCATGAAGAATTTGGAAGATCTCCAGTATAGAGCAGATGCCAAGAGACCCAAACTTGGGGATGGTGCTAATGATAAAGGTTGGGAAGACTTTGTCAGAGACATCCAGGGGACAGTCAGGAAGAGGGATCGACTGATAGAAGGTTTGATTTATCAACCAGATCACGCAGAGACAAAGAAGATGGTCGAGGACTTCCGCAACCGTACCCGTATTTGATTTCTCTTGTATTCTGTATGTTGAGATCACCACCAGGCATGTTGGCTGGGATCCTCCCTATCATATCAGCTGTATGGAGCATAGTTATGTAACTTCTTGACAAGACTGTTATTCTAATCAATATATGAGGGTTTTTCCAAATATTGTCTCTATGGTTTACCTCGTCTTGCTACCACTGACACTGGAATTGGAGGGAAAATATCTCCAATGCACGCATGCACGTTAGCATTTTTGTATTTCTGTTTGCATAAATCATATTGCATAGCATTTAGCAGGTCAGAGCACTTATCCAACCTTTGTTTTCACCAGAAAGTGATTCTCGGAGAATTGTTTGAGGCAAGAGTGGAGTGTTGAAGACGACCAAGGGGCTGAAGCAGATTTGAGTAGAATCAAGCAGTAAAGGCAGTTACAGATAATTGGTAGCTATGTCTGAAGGCGATTTTCAGGCTCCTGACGCCCAGGCAGGGTTTACTATGGCGTCCAACCATCAGTATGATTCTATGGAAGGCTTCCCGCAAGCGAACAATCTAACTGCAGACCAAGTTGTGCAGCCAACTGTTGAGAACCGAGATCAGCATGAGCAGTTTATTGCCCGAAATGAACATTATCCTCCCGTTAACAATCAATGTGTTGCTTTCCCTGGGATGAATTCCCGGAGAGATATTCCAGTGACCGGGTTAGTAGATCCAAGAGCTCTTGACGATGGTAGAAGACTCCGAGTGTTGGAAGAGCAAATGAAAGCCTTGGAAGCGAAAGATGCCGTTAACCTGGATGCTGTAGCCATGTGTTTGGTCCCTGACCTCGTGTTACCGCACAAGTTCAAAATGCCGGAATTTGAAAAATACACAGGAGATAGCTGTCCGAAGCTGCATTTGATGATGTTTTGTCGAAGGATGACTTCGTTTGTGCGAAATGACAAATTGATGATCCATTGCTTTCAGTATAGCCTGACTGGGGCATCCCTGAGATGGTATGTGCAATTAGAAAGTAATCAGATTCGATCATGGGTGGATTTAGCCAGAGCTTTCATGAAGCAGTACGATTACAACTTGGATTTGACTCCTAGTCTCGTAGATCTGCAAGGATTGTCTCAAGCGGAGAATGAATCATTCAGAGCGTATTTGCAAAGATGGAAAGAATTGTCTGCTAGTGTTCGACCACCGCTTCCGGAAAGAGAACTGGTTGACATCTTCCTGGGTACTCTGAAAGGCCATTATTTTGACAAATTGTTCAGTTGCACAAACTTTGTGGGCCTGATGAGGCTGGGAGAGATTGTTGAGCGAGGACTCAGGAGTGGAAAGTTTCGAGGTGTTCCTTACGTCCCAGTTGATAAGATTGAGTCAGTTGTCAGTTCTCAAGAAGAGTGGGAAGGAGATGATGCCACCTCAGAATCTCTAGCATCTCAGGATCAGTTTTCAGACACTTCAAGTCAACGATCATCCTATCGCCGATCGCGTCAGCATGCTCCACGAAGACCAAGGAAACCTGAAAGACAGTTTACTCAGCTACCAGTGTCGTACAGTCAGTTGTTGCCAGATCTGGTTAGAAGTGGATTGATAGTACCGAAAGAGACTAAGCCGGTGATTCCACCGTATCCTCCAGGTTTTGATGCCAGCGCCCGCTGTGAGTACCACGCTGGGGCACAGGGGCATTCAACGAATGATTGTAAAGTGCTTAGAAGTCAGATTCAGGATCTGTTAGACTCTAGCCGTATTTGCATCACTCCTCAAGGTTGTGTTCAGATTAATGATTTTCCGTCTTCTAGTTGTGCGGGTTCGTCAGTTAATGTCATGGAAGACTCCACAGGAAGTGTGTGCTCTGAAGATTGCCAATCAGAAAGTTCGGTTGTATGGGAGAAATTTCTAGAGGTTTTCGCGTCGGATGCCGCATCTGTTTTCTCTGCTTAATCCGTTTAGCTTTTTGTGCATCAGTATTTGTCGACCACCACCAGGATTGTTGGCTGGGGTCGTTATAGTCATACTCATTTGTGCTTACCTGCTGATTTTGTTGGTTGTACATGTGTGGGAGATATTCGTCTGTGTGTTTATAGTTTGAGTTTCTCTTTGTCTCGTTATGAATGTGTGTTTGCTTTCTGCGCTGCATTATCATTTAACAGGTATATCAGAACCGTGCGTCTTATTTCCTCATCGTCCAGTTTATTGCAGGAACTCCTTCAGAGACATGGAACAGAATCAGATTGAATTGAGCGAAGTCCGAAGCCAGCTGGGGCAGATGATGAGAGACATGCAAGAGATGCGTCTGGAGCAGAAGATTCTCAAAGAGGAGAACAGTCAGCTGAAGACCCAAATGAGCTTGATCATGGAAGTAGTCAAGAATGTGCTTAGAAAAGAAGACGATCAGCTATTTGAAGCCGCAATGAAGAAGCTCGCGCCACCCGTGCATGTGGAACCTGAGCAGCAGCAACAGAAGATACATCCGGCTCAGCGAAAGATCCAGGAAGGGAAGCCAAGGAGAATATTTGAGGCACCACCTATGACATATGCTGAGCTCTTGCAGATCTTATTGAGGTTTAATCTGGTTGAAAAGAGAACGTTGACACAACCAACGAAAGCGTGTCCTCAAGGGTATGATGCCAGTAAGCAATGTGAATTTCATTCCGGGGCATTCGGACATGACATCGAGGGTTGTCATGCTTTCAAGCACAATGTTCAAGACCTGATTGACTCGCACGATATTGAATTCACGCCGGGCGGCGTAGCTGTGCACATTGCTCCTGTCTCGATCGATGTTAAAATGACAGATGTTTCCAAAGCTGTAGTGGGTCAGAAGCGTATCCTGGACTCCATGGTGTCAGAATCTCCAGGCCCACAATTGTTGCCTATTCCTGGGGCAGATCTGAGAAAGCAAATGGCTAAGCATAAGGAGAGCGTTAATCAATACATCGAAGATCAAGAAGCCGATGTTGCATTTGATACGAATGGTGCTCAAGGGTCAACCCGATACCGGCAGCAGCAGCCTCAGCAACAGAATAATCGGGGGTATAAAAGAGGTCAGAATCAAGGTCCTTTGGCAAGCCGTCATTTGGAAACTCCTCCTATACCATACGCACAGCTTCTGCAGACATTGCTTCAGCTCCAGTTGGTTCGTAAAAGGACATTGGCTCCCTTAACGGGACCACCACCACCGGGGTACGATGCTGACGCTACTTGCGAGTTCCATACCGGGGCACCAGGCCATACGGTTGAGAACTGTAAAGCATTTAAGCACAAAGTGCAGGATCTGCTTGATAGTGCAGCAATCAGCTTCGGGCCGGGAGGTCCCCACATCATCTGAATGAAGGAGAAAGGGCTCTATAATTTGGCTGGGTCGCTGAAGCAGATCAGGACAGCATTGGATTGCCCCTAATAAAGATAGCTGGTTCAGCAGCAGGGTAGATGCAAAAGCCCAGTTCTCGGGAGCTAGCATATTTTCTTTGTTTTAGCTTGTCATTTCTTTGCATTTGTAGTTGCTTTCCTGTTTGAATTTGTAAGCTTGTTTGTAAAACTTGTTGTTTTCATTCAAATTGATGATAATGAAATAAATATGCATGTTTTGATTGAATCCAGTCGTGTTCACTAACTGTTTTGCAAATAGCCAACGCTTGGTTAAGAAGAATTTGGGGAGGATGACGAAAATGACCGACATGCAACTACCGATATTGTATGCTTTTGAAATAAAACTTGCTGATGATGTACAGGCATTGTTTCAAATCCTTAAACACCGGAGATATAAGGAAGATAATCCCTTGTCAACCCCTTTGAGCCTTGTAGTAGGAGTTCTTTCTGAAAACGAAAAACCCTCAATCTTAACCTGGGGCAGGGTAGGTGTTAGCTGATTTGACCAAGCGTCCAAATTGCAAGAGGAGTGTCCGTTCGAGGATCAATCACACCCCTAGAGGTCGTGCCTGAAAGACCACAATGGTTCAATCAAGAGTGGGACAGCCCCATCATTTCCCAAAGAGTCAGACAACCAGTGTCACACGACTTGTTCAAAAGCAAAGAAGAATGAAAAAAAATCAAAAGCCCGCTAAGTCAAGAAAATTTCAAAACAAATGACTTAGGCAAAAATGAGGGCATCCCGCTGGACTAAAAAATCAAAAGAAACTCAAAAGGAGTCAGTCCAGGCAAAAGTTAGGGATATGAAAAGAAAAAAAATGAAAAGGATCAAAAGAAAAATCCTCGATGGAAATACGAGTCGTGTGACCACAAGTGTCAAAGACGAAAGGTGAGTGGCTGTCACTCCAAAATCCAAAAGTTTCTCGAACTATCATTCCTATCTTTCAACCTCTGAGAGGTG
>CAWUDS030002219.1:10965625-10989817 GCA_963859935.3 Lathyrus sativus | reverse complement strand
AAAAGATCTTCAAGTACTTATGAAGATTAGCATCCTTGGCCTTCAAGGATGGCAACTCTGCAGGAGGTATCCTCGACTTCAGTCTGAAGAAATGGTCTTTGTCCTTCAAGGATACATGGATCTGCCTTCAGGCAACTCCGCCTCTGCTATAGAGTATCCGTGACTTCATTCAGGGATATACTTCGGCCTTCAGTCCGAAAAAATGAATCCTAGGTCATTCATGACCTTGGGGGATAACCTTGCCCTGAGGCACCTTCGCTTCAGCTTGGGAAATCTGTGACTTCAGTCAGAGAAATGGTATCCTGAGCCATTCATGACTCTTCGGGGATTCAAACACTTTGCCCTCAGGCAAACTCCGCTTCAGCTGGAGAAACATCTTCGACTTCAGTCAGAAGAAACACTATTCACTTGATCGCGATCAATCATCACCTCAGGACAACTGACTTGGTCTTTAGACCAACACGGATCATCTTGCAAACAAAAGCTGTATCTACAAACTTTTGAACCTTGTCTTCAGACAAACGTTGATTCATCAACAAGGAAACCTGAATCCACAGGAACCTTCTGATATCGCCTTCAGGCGTTTACGAAGTTAATCTTCAGATTAGACATCACTGGTGGAGTAGACATGTCACGCTGCTAAGGACTTCAAGAATCATCTTGAACAAACAACTCCGTCGGGCACCTTCCAGAATCATCCTGAACCGATAACCATTCTGGAGACTTTATTCTACCGGGTATTCCAGGAATCTTCCTGGGCAACTCTTGCTGGGGGACGCTACCGGGGAGCTCAAGAATTATCCTAAGCAACCGACTCGGGAAACCGTGCTGAGGTCTTAAGAATCATCTTAAGCAAACGGCTCTGCTGAGGAATTCAATAATCGCTTTGAACTGCAGACTTCGCTGGGGATCTCAAAAATCATCTTGAGCGAGCGACTGTAGGGATTACACCGGGGTCTTAAGAATCATCTTAAGAAAGCGACCTCGTTGGGGAGAATATCAGGAATCATCCTGAGCAACTGGTCGTTTGGTGGAACAAGAATGATAGTAACCTAGATCATGCTTATGATGCGTATGCTTCGGCGCCATGCTCCACATGGTGGGAATGCTATGCATTTATGCTAAATGCCATGCAATCATGCAATATGCTATGCAATCCCATCAGCAAAATAAATGTCGGGGGGGAAAAATCCTCCTGTCAAGGAGAAAAGCACTACGCAGATAGAGGAATCTTCCTGCTGAGGAGAGCGTGGACACGCCAATATCCATCGGACTCTGCCTGGGGAAATGATCTTCGGTTGACTGCTGCAGGGGATGAAGCTCTACGAGAAAGTGACATCGATCGCGAGAACAAACTGCGTGGCCGTCTTGGCTACTCTTCTTGGGATAACAACTCTGTGGGGAAACAACTTCAGCTGCTCAACACTCCACTAGGGGAAGAACCAATCCTGATTTGATCAACTTCCAAGGATTCAGCCCCCTTGGACATCTGCAAACTCGGCTGGGGAAAGAGAAATTATTCTGCTTCGCTGGAGAGAGTGCGACTCTGGGGAAATACAGCATCAGCTGTTCAATATCTGCTGGGGAAGAAAGAATCATCTGACTTCGAGGGAGAGTGCAACTCTGCAGGGAAATACAACATCAGCTGTTCCAACACTCTACTGGGGAAGAGGGAATCATCCGGCTTCAGGAGAGAACACGGCTCTGGTGGGGAATCTCAATTCCGTTGGAGACTTCAGTCTGGCACCGTCAGTTGCTGCATATCTTGACGTACGATTAGCTTCCTACGAAACCTGCACTTGTGACCCGGTGCGGGGGAGAACACCTGTTGCGGTGACTTTACTGGGGGAAACACGAGCTTCGGCACGCGACTCAGCTGATGAGGTGACGTTCCTTCAGGATACGTCTGCTTGGGGAAGAGAATCATCTCTTCCTGGGGAGACATATCAATGCTCACTATTCTACGTTCGGATTCTGCGGTGGAGAGACCACTGAACACTGCTGGAGAAGGAGGGCTCGCCCTGCTTCGGGGATGCGCACGACACATCTTCTAGGAGATGCTACACCTGCAACAACACAAACAGACAGACAAGATACCCTCCTTAAAAGGGCCTATCCAGGTTATTATCTCGTGATAATATTCAGGTAATTAATTGTTTCAACAATCAATGGGCCTAGGCCCGTAAGTTTATGTATGCGCATTTTATCAAAAACATCGGCGTTTTCATTCGCAAACAAAACAGATAAATGCTAAGCAGGCAAGCAGAATGGCTGAATAACATGCATTTTATTGATGTTGAACCCCTGAATGGGCAAAAATGTTTTACAACAGAGGCAAGCTCCTGGAATGAGGAAGCCGCGCAAAAAGGAAACATAAATATACATCAGTATATACAAATGTCGGCAACGAGGCGTAGACGAACACCATGAGTTGATCCCTCTAAGACCCACTCGACTTCGATACTTCTCCGATGCTTCAGCTTCAGAAGAGATTGATTCAGATAAACGGCCCTCAGGTCCTCCAACCACTAAACAATGAAAGTCCACGCGGAACGCAGTCATTTGCTTATTCAAATCCCTAACTTTTGCGTGAACCGCCCTTTACGGGTTTTCAGTTCACCGGGATACCCTTTTTTGCCGAAGCCGCCCAGTGTAGGTTTTCGACTTCGCGGGTGTACATTTTTCAATATATCCCTAATTTTTGCCCGAACCTTTTATTCTGTTTTTGGTTCGCCGGGATGCCCCTTTTTTGCCTGGACTCTTTCTTTTTTTGTCCAGCAGGTCTCTTTCAAGCAAAGTATTTTTTAACTGCGTCCGCGTTCACCGGGGATGCAAAATCTTCACCATCCAACGTGGATAACAACAAAGCTCCTCCTGAGAAGACCTTGCTGACGACATACGGCCCTTCGTAATTCGGAGTCCACTTGCCCCGGTGATCGGAGTGTGGCGGAAGAATCTTCTTCAGGACGAGATCACCCGTCTGAAAGCTTCTAGGACGCACCTTCTTATCATAAGCTTTCTTCATTCGGCTTTGGTACAGGCGACCAAATGCAATCGACGCTAACCTCTTCTCGTCCATCAGGCTGAGTTGGTTCAAACGATTCGTAATCCATTCTGCCTCGTCGAGTTTCACATCAACCAAAACTCGCAAAGAAGGAATCTCCACTTCTAACGGCAGGACAACTTCCATACCGTACACCAAGGAGAAAGGAGTTGCCCCGGTCGACGTACGCACCATCGTACGATAACCGTGCAAGGCGAACGACAACATCTCGTGCCAATCTTTGTACGTCACAACCATCTTCTGAACAATCTTCTTGATGTTCTTGTTGGCCGCTTCAACAGCGCCATTCATCTTCGGCCGGTAAGGAGACGAGTTGTGGTGTTCAATCTTGAAGCTCTGGCACAGCTCCTTCATCATCTTGTTATTCAAATTCGAACCATTATCAGTAATGATCCGCTCGGGAATTCCATAGCGACAGATGATGTCCTTCTTTATGAATTTAGCTACCACCTGCTTGGTCACATTAGCGTACGAGGCTGCCTCCACCCATTTGGTGAAGTAGTCGATAGCTACCAGAATGAAACGATGACCATTGGATGCAGTGGGCTCGATCTTGCCTATCATGTCGATGCCCCACATGGAGAACGACCAAGGGGAGGACATGACATTCAATGGGCACGGCGGC
Source organism: Lathyrus sativus (assembly GCA_963859935.3). Classification (NCBI taxonomy): domain Eukaryota; kingdom Viridiplantae; phylum Streptophyta; class Magnoliopsida; order Fabales; family Fabaceae; genus Lathyrus; species Lathyrus sativus. The sequence continues at coordinate 10,986,128 of CAWUDS030002219.1, read as the reverse complement.
ACATGAACTTTATCCGCATAAATCTGGCATTTATGACATTTCTTCGCGAATCTGAAGCAATCCGACTCCATCGTCAGCCAGTAATACCCTGCTCTCAGGATCTTTCTCGTCATGGCATGCCCGCCGTCGTGCGTACCAAATGTGCCCTCATGGACTTCTTCCATGAGCATACTCGCCTCTTTCTCATCTACACATCTGAGTAGCACAAGATCGTGGTTTCTCTTATACAACACTCCATCGGGATTGAGATAAAAGTTTCCAGATAGCCTCCTTAGAGTCTTCTTATCCTGGGTAGACGCACCCGCAGGATACTCCTTAGTCATAAGGAAGGTCTGGATGTCGTGGAACCATGGCTTGCCGTCATTGGCATCCTCGATTGCAAAGACAAATGCCGGTCTGTCAATACGCGAAAGCACAATTCTTGGAGCCTCATTCCAAAAATTGACCTTATACATTGAAGCCAACATGGCTAAGGCATCAGCCATCTGATTTTCAGCCCTGGGTACATGATGAAGTTCCACTCGATCGAAGAACGGAAGCAGCCTCCTGGCATAATTCATGTACGACACCAAATTCGCTTGACGAGTTTCCCACTCCCCTTTAATCTGATTGATTACAAGCGCTGAGTCACCATATACGTCTAGATTCTTGATTCTCAAATCCACTGCCTCTTCTAGACCCATGATACATGCTTCATACTCTGCTTCATTGTTGGTAACTGGAAACGTCAGTCTCGCAGTAAACGGGATGTGGGATCCGTGAGGAGTCGTGATGATAGCCCCGATACCACTTCCATAGGAATTAACCGCTCCGTCGAATATCAACTTCCACTGAGACTTCCTATCTGGCCCCTCATCGGGCAGTGGCTCATCGCAATCCTTCGCTTTGATAAACATAATATCCTCGTCAGGGAATTCGAACTTCATCGGCTGGTAGTCTTCGATTGGCTGTTCGGCAAGGTAATCAGACAATACGCTTCCCTTAATGGCTTTCTGAGAGACGTACTGAATATCATATTCCGTTAACACCATTTGCCATCTGGAAATCCTGCCCGAAAGAGCCTGCTTCTCGAAGACGTACTTGATCGGATCCATCTTCGAAATTAGCATAGTGGTGTGGTTGAGCATATACTGTCGTAGACGTTTGGCGGCCCAAGCTAATGCACAACACGTCTTCTCCAGCATCGAGTATCGAGATTCACACTCAGTGAACTTTTTACTCAAATAATAAATGGCATGCTCCTTTCTGCCCGTCTCGTCGTGCTGACCGAGAACGCACCCCATACTATTCTCCAGAACCATCAGGTACATGATTAATGGCCGTCCAGCCACTGGGGGTATCAAGATTGGAGGTTCTTGAAGATACTGCTTTATTTTGTCGAATGCCTTCTGGCAATCCTCATTCCAAGTAATCGCCTGATCTTTCTTTAAAAGCTTGAACATCGGTTCACAAGTGGCCGTGAGCTGAGAGATAAACCTTGCAATGTAGTTTATTCGGCCCAGGAAACCACGAACTTCTTTTTCTGTTTTCGGCGCTGGCATTTCTTGGATAGCTTTTATTTTCGCAGGATCAACTTCAATCCCTCGTTCACTAACGATAAACCCCAATAACTTTCCGGACCGCACTCCGAAAGTGCACTTGTTAGGGTTCAGCCTCAGCCTGAATTTCCTAAGCCTCTCAAAAAGCTTCAATAAGTTGACCAGATGCTCTTCCTCCGTTTGGGACTTTGCAATCATGTCATCAACATAGACCTCGATCTCATGATGAATCATATCATGAAACAAAGTTACCATTGCTCGCTGGTAAGTGGCCCCTGCGTTCTTCAGACCGAAGGGCATTACCTTATAGCAAAATGTTCCCCAGGGGGTGATAAACATCGTTTTCTCCATGTCTTCCGGTGCCATCTTAATCTGATTGTAGCCGGAGAAGCCATCCATGAACGAAAACACGGAAAATTGGGCTGTGTTGTCGACCAACACATCGATATGAGGCAACGGGAAATCATCCTTAGGGCTCGCCCTATTCAAATCCCGATAATCGACGCACATGCGTACCTTACCGTCCTTCTTCGGTACAGGCACTATGTTGGCGACCCACGGAGGGTAAGTGGTAACGGCTAGAAATCCTGTGTCCAACTGCTTCTGGACTTCTTCTTTGATTTTTACATCCATGTCTGGTCTCGTCCTCCTAAGCTTCTGCTTGACTGGAGGGCAATCTTCTCGCAACGGCAAACGATGAACCACGATATCTGTGTCAAGTCCGGGCATATCTTCGTATGACCAAGCAAAGACGTCACTATACTCTCGAAGCATCTCGACCAGTCTATGCTTGACATCGTTCTGCAGCGCAACCCCTACTCTGACATTTCTGACGAGCTCTTCAGAACCCAGATTTATGATCTCAATATCCTCTTCGTGAGGCAGAATAACCTTTTCCTCTTGTCTCAACAAGCGGGCCAACTCTTCCGGAAGGTCTTCTTCTTCATCAATCTCATCCTCGGCTTGATAGATCGGGCAATCAAAGTCGTAGTGAGCCGTAGAGGGTCCAGAGTCGATGTCATCTGTTACGTGGATCCTGCAATAACAAGGGTTAAGTTTAAAGCAAGAATATGCAGGTTAGCACAAACCTCGTTGCCATTTTGCTGTTTTTCGAAATAAACATAAAACAGGAATAACAGAGAACACAATATTTGAGTACGAAGAAAACGCCTTTTATTTATTAACAAAATGCATGTACATAATCCAACAAGGCCCTGACAATAAAACCACTATGCCCCGGGCAGGACATAGGGTTGTACAAAGATTGTAAAAAGCAAATCATTACTCTTCACTTGTCAGCTGGATAATCTCCTTGATGGTCCAATTGTTGAGGCGCTCGCCCGGCTTGCTCGGTTGAATCCAGGCGTCAAGATCACAATCACTATCCCCGTTGTCCTCAGACGCTGCGTTGATGCTTTCGAAAATCACTCCGCCCTTGGTGAATAGGATCGGCCCTTTCCCGCGAGACGAACTGCTAGACGAAGAAGATGAAGCTTCAGCTTCAAGAGAGTACCCCAATCCAAACTTATCCTGCTTGATTGGTATATCCAAAACATGCCCCCAGCCTGGGGTGGAACCGGCTTCAACAACGGCCCGAGCTTCTTTAAACGAGGAGAGATTCATCTCTTGCTTCTCTACGACGACAGGAGCCACCTCTTTCACTTTGACGGTTTCAAATGCTTGGCAGAGAGTTTCATGGATTTCGCCATCCATTTCAATATACTTAAAGGATGACAAGTGGCTCACCATAATGTCCTCCTCACCACAGACGGTTACTATGCTGCCCCCGACAGCATATTTAAGCTTTTGATGCAGCGTGGACGTCACGGCACCAGCAGCATGGATCCATGGCCGACCTAAGAGGCAACTGTAGGCAGGCATGATATCCATGATATAGAAAACCGTATTGAACGTCTCCGGACCAACTTGAATTGGTAGGGTCAACTCTCCGAAGACGTGACGCTTAGTTCCATCAAAGGCCTTCACCGCCAGATCACTGGGTGTGCAAAGCAATCCACGAGTGTCCAATTTCATCAATGCCTTCTTCGGAAGCACATTAAGCGACGAACCCGTATCCACCAGGACATGCGACATGATAGTGCCTCTGCACTCTATCGAGACGTGCAAGGCGCTGTTGTGATCTCTCCCTTTAGGAGTCAGCTCTAAATCCGTGAATCCCAGCCCATTACCAGCATTGACATGGGCCACCACCTCTTCCAGCTGATTTACTGATATCTCCTGCGGCACGTAGGAAGTGTTCAATACCTTCAGTAATGCGTTGCGGTGCGCTTCAGAACACAGCAACAAGTTAAGAATAGAGATCTTCGACGGGGTCTGATGAAGATGATCTACAATCTTGTAGTCGCTCTTCTTGATTAATCGCATGAACTCTTCAGCATCTTTAACTAGCAAATCTTTTTCTGCCCCAGAAGGGACCTCCTCGACAGCTTTGCCTTTACCCTTATCTATAGCGTCAGCTCGGACCGCTTTCTCTGCTGCAACCTCTGCTGGCGCAAACACTCTACCGCTTCGAGTAATGCCACTGACTCCGGCAAGATTCTGCACCGTCGATCCGTACGGCTCAAGCTCTAACTTCTGACCATTGCAATAGACTTTGGCGCCGTAATGCCATGGAACGGCGTTAGTGCTTTCGAATGGGATTGGTCCGGCCCTGGTGATAGTAATTGTAGGCGGTCGGGGCGCAGAAATAGTAATAGGGTGACGAGGAATAGTGATGGTAGCAACTTCATCTGCCTGCTTCAGCACGACTTCCCCTGATGCACTTTCAACGCTCCGGCTGAACTGCAAAATACCCTCAGACATCAGACTTTGGATACCTTCGACTAGCTGCTCACACCCATCAGGAAGTGTAGCACAAGCCATACATAACTCTCCACATCCAGGGAAGAAGCCCTTCTTCAGCAACTTAGCCTTGACAAAACTAAGCGGCGTTTTCAAGTCTTTGACATCAGTCAGCAAGTCCGCACTCCCCTCAGTGATAACGGCATTCACTCCGCCCCCCTTATGATGAGGCATAGGGTTCTTGGTAACGTTGGGCACACTATCAGAAAAGTTAATAACCTTGGCGTCCACCAAGTCCTGCACTTTGTGCTTAAAAGCTTTACAATTCTCAATCGTATGGCCTGGTGCCCCAGTATGAAAATCACAAGTAGCATTGGCGTCATACCCCGGCGGCAGTGCCCCTGTTAAGGGAGCCATTGTCCTCTTTTGAACTAACTGAAGCTGAAGCAACGTTTGTAAGAGCTGTGCATACGACATAGGTGGAGTTTCAAAGTGACGATTTGTCAGAGGAGCCCGATTCTGATATCTTCTATACCCCTGCTGATTCTGCTGCTGAGGCTGCTGCTGCGGCTGCGGTGGAGCAGCTGGGATATTTATGCTAGCAATCTGAGGCTGAGGGCCCTTGCCCTTTCTCCGAGCATTAGTGACGGCACTGGCATCTCCCTCTCGACGCTTGCCAGCGTATGGTTTCTTACTACCTCCTCCAGCTGAGGATGATTCGCCTTGAATTTTTCCAATCTTTATACCGTTCTCGACATGCTCGCCCATAGTGATGAGAGCCGAGAATGTTCCAGACATGCCACTGACCAGCTTTTCATAGTAGATTCTAGGAAGGGTAGCCACGAACATTTGCACTAGCTCACGCTCAACCATCGGCGGTTGAACCCGAGCAGCCAATTCACGCCACCGCTGGGCGTACTCTTTAAAGCTTTCATTGTTCCGCTGTGAGAGATTCTGAAGCTGAACTCGGTTGGGAGCCAAGTCGCTATTGTATTGATAGTGGAGGACGAACGCTTCTGCGAGGTCTTTCCAGGTGCGCACAGTAGCAGGCTCCAAACCCATATACCATTCGAGTGATGGACCAGAAAGACTATCCTGAAAGAAGTGCATCAACAACTTCTCATCGTCAGAATAGGCGGACATCTTTCTATAATAAGATCGGAGGTGGACGCGGGGGCAAGTAGTACCCTTATACTTCTCAAAGACAGGCACCTTGAACTTATGAGGTACCTTGAAGTCAGCAATCAACCCGAGCTTGGACATATCAACGCCCAATGTGTTCTGATTTTCAATGTCTCTCATCTTGTCCTCCAGCGCTTTGAACCTGAGTCGAGCTTCAACATTCAACTCTGCTTCTACACCTCTCTGAGAGAATATGTCATCCTGATGGTCCTCCAGCCACGGTTGAGGCACCAACAGATTTCCTGCACCAGCATTGCCGTTGACCGGCCCTATGTTAACATTGGCTCCCAGACTACCATTGCCGCCGCCCGCCGCGTTGAGCCCGATATTAGTCATCAGATTGCCGTTAGCACTGCCGTTGCCCCCGGCAACAGGGACAACATTTTGTGGAGCGTCCACTGGAGGAGGAGTAGGCACAACCCCTCCATGAAGTATGCCATTACTGTCAACCCTGGAGATCAAAGGTTGAACCAAAGTGCGAAGCTGGTCCTGGCCATTAGCGACCACCTGCATCAGTTCCATGAAACGATCCATCCGTTCACGGAGCTCTTGAACATCTGACTGCACCTGGTCCATTATCCTTGTCTGATTAGCACGAGTTGAGTAGCGGTGGATGAGTCTTTGATCAATCCTGGAGACCGGAAACAGCTCGGAACCTGAAAAACCTGTCAACAATAAAGGTTAGGAAAAGCAATAAGATATACGCCATGCAAATATGCTTCATGCAGATGCATGCGTGTGTCTGTGTGCGTGGGAGATTTCCCCCGATCCTAGTGCCTTAGTGCCAGTGCTGATAATAATAAGAAGACGAAGAAATCCGAGCCCAATCATGGAAACATCAATCTCATATATATATGGAAAGGCCTGTCAAGGCAGTACACAGTATCAGCGAGTACAAACAAATCAACAGCATGACCTCAGCCAACAAGTCTGGTGATGGTCAGCATAAATCAAAGATCAAAACAACAGGAATACAACTAGTCAAGCATGGCCACGGGCGCGATACTCTGCTAATAACTCCTTCGTCTCTGGATGATCTGGCAAAGTGAGCAACCCCTCGACGAGTAGTTCCCTCTGCATGATGGTATGCTGAAGCCCCTGAACTGAACTCTCCCAAGCTCCTTCGCCAAAGCAATCCTCCAGTTTCCGCTTCTTAGACTCAAACATCAGCTTATGCTCCTTCAGGTTAGCAAGAGCTTTGTTGAGACGGGCTTCAGCGGCATACCTGCGGGCGGTCTCCTCATCAAACCTCCGCTCACTGTCCTTGACTTCGGTTTCCAGCTTAGAAATCTGCAGCATCAGTTTGTCCTCTCGCTCCTTCCTGGTGGCCATGGAGGTCTTCCAATGCTGGTCGAACTTAGATATCCTCCGATATGCCTCCTCCAGATGCTGCTTCTTCGTAGCTAGTACATCATTAACAGCCCTGAAGTCTTGACCCAAGCGTTCCCGATCAGCAATCTGCTTTGCCAAGTCTGCACCCAGTTGGTTTACCGACTCTGTTTGCTTTTTGAGAGCATGCACGACTTCATTCCGTTCACTTTGAAGCTGAGCTAACTCCTTCTCTAATTCTGCGTTTGCCCGCCTTAGTTCATCCCGCTCAGCTAATACCTGGTTGTGCTGATGAATAGACACAGTGGCAGGCTCTTCGACTGGTGGAGGACTCTCTGGCCTGATGTGAGGGAATGGCATCCCTATAGCGCCGGCTCTGGCTCTGATCCAATCTGAATAAGGAGGGTAGGCTTGGCTGTTGCTCTTTCCCAACAAAGGCTTTCCCCTCTTGCTGATACTGTTCCACGCATGCTGAAGCTTGAACAACAAATCCCCCTCTAGAGTACCCGTGAGGTACAGAGATTCCTGTACCTCTTCCTCCTTCGGCGGAGTCCTCAAAGCGTATGCGAACTGACGAACTAGCAATGATGGATTGTAGTTGATGCAACCCTTCCTACCTATCAGAGGTACGTTAGGAAACCCACTACAACTGAAGATCACCTCGGTGCCTAACCTGTCTTTGTCAACGAACCAATCAACGTCTTCTGCCGACAAACTCATCAGCCGCTCAGACCACTCAGCTGTGGCTGCAGACAAGACGAAAGAACCCCTCTTGGGGAAATGACTATCAAACCACCTGTACAACAACGGTACGCAGCATGAGACATTCTTCCCTCGCCGGTTCTCATTCTTGTAATGCACTGAATGATACACGTCTCCGATAAGAGTAGGGACTGGATTCCCTGAGGCGAAGATGTGGAATGCATCAAAGTCCACGAAATCAGGCATGTTGGGAACAGGATAATGCCATATATGCATAAAGCAAGGATGGCGTTGAATGCGTCCCAACATTTGTCCTTAGCACACTGTTGAGCCTTAGCTATCAGAAACTGCAGAGAGAACCCAAGAACCTTGTTCCAACTCGTCACCACTAACTCAGAGGCGCTCAAATGGAGTGAGGAAGCTAAACCAGCCAGATCAGGCTCAGCATCCATGTGGACAAAAGGCATCTGCCCTTTGATAGGCACACCTAGCATATCAGCATACTCTTCCAATGTCGGCGCGAGGACGAAGTCATGAAAAGTGAAACACCTCAAGGGAGGGTTATAGAACTGCAGAAGAGCATGCAACCCATTCAACTCGGACGTGGAAGGTTTGCAAACCAGACTAAGCAACCTGCCATAAGACTTCCTGAACCTATCCTTCACAGAATCCCCTGCCAGGGCTATCAAACCAGTCAGCTTCGACACATCGGGGGTCGGGAACTTGTACGCAACAGTCTTCCTGAGGGAGGCCATAATAAAAGCAGAAGGCGAGAAATCCGGGATTGGGGAAACAGTACTTGCAACACAGACACACGTTAATGGAATGCAGATGAAAATGCAATCTAATGCAAAATGCAGGCATGCAATAATATATCCGGATAGCTGCTGTGGAGATTCGGTGTCAACAATCACTGACGAGAAGAAAAACCCCGGTGTAAGACCACTAATCTGATCTGCTGAGAACAACCATCTGATAGGACCGAGATCAAAATTCCGCTCTGACAATAATAAGTGCCTGATAATAAGGACCCCGGGTGCAAGATCAAGGAACATCTGTTGATGAAGTCTTCAGACCCCAAATCAAAAATCTGCCCTATCAAGAACAAACACACAGCTGCTGATGAGATCTTCAGACCCCTACTCAAAACCTGCCCTATTAGGGACAAATAACATCTGCTGATGAGATCTTCAGACCCCACTCAAAATCTGCCCTATCAAGAACAACCCACTGATATTCTGATCAAAACCTGCTCTATCAAGAACAGACAAACACCCGACGATAAGATCCTCTGATCAAACCCTGCTCTATCGAGAACAAACGAGTCTGCAACTGAGAAACCCTGGTACCAACGTAACTGATTCACTGTCAAGAAAACTAGGTAGTCTGAAGGTCTAAGTTTCCTGCAATAAACCCAGTCCCACTCACAGGTATGGACCTAAACTGACTCAAGGTACGACATCCTATGCGTTCATCAGCGTCACAGACTTTCAAAACTGATGATACAATTCCTAGAAGGAGTGGCATCATCAAGTCTTGAAGAGGCCTCACTTAGCTGAATCACAAATGATCGGTCCCCAGAGTCGACAATCCACCAAACCAGCAACCGTCTCAACCCAAAGGGTTGAAAGTGAAGCCAACCGGATGAACCTCGTCTGAGCGTGGATTTCACGAGACACTAGTGCCTGCAAAGCAAGCACGCGCCCACTAATTTCCACTCTAAGTCTATAGTGCACTCAAGCCTGGGTCTGGCTTCTCACTCATCAGAACTCCCATCCCACAACTCCCATCCCACACAGCACAACTAATCATGTTATACTGGAAATAAAATGCGGGAAATAAAGTGCGAGAAGTAAAAAATGCGATAAATAAACGCAACCCAACAAGCAAACACACAAGCGGTAGATTGACTCTCTTAAGGGACGTTGGATCCCAAAACTGACTCGCTTTCGGGACGTTGGATCCCTAGGACACTATGAATTCCCCAGCAGAGTCGCCAGCTATCGCTTGTGCGAAAATAAGGTGCCGGCATGACAGAAGAGTCGCCATCTTTCGTTATTTATCCCTCAGAGCGGGAAAGGAAACGATCGGAAAACCTGACGAACAAGGGTAAGACAAGGTCATCGCAACCATTGTCTGGGTTCGGGAGTCGGTTACGCAAGGGGAAGGTATTAGCACCCCTCACGTCCGTCGTACTCGACGGGATCCTCGCTTGTTTGTTTACTTGGACGGGTTGGTTTTATTCTATCTACCTATCAAGGCTGGCTGAAAAAGAAAAGAAAAATGACTCGGCAAAGCGTCGCACTTTATGCCTACGTATTCTCATCAGAGAATGAGAAATCAGAGTCAACGTAGTTCGGCCTACGAAGGGTTATGGGGGAAGGTAGCTCGCCAAGACTTCGCCATCTTGTGCCTACGTACTCTCAACAGGCATGAGAGATCAGAGCTCACGTAGTTCGGGAAACTACGGCTATTTCCTGTTTTTACGAAAGAAGTGTTTTTTATTGTTTGCGATTTCAACCGCACTAGAGACTATGACCTGAGAGTGAATGCGTCGCATGTCACCCAAAGGGTACCATACTAAACATCCAGACTGTGGAAAAGGAACTTTCCCACAATCCTTTCTCTGATAGCTTAAGGCTCGTAACGTACGAAAGAAATCATTCATGATTACTGTATTTTAAGCTGTTTCGAGATGAGAAGAGAACAGGCCCAACTAGGAGGGAGACTATCAAGTCCTACTGTTATCATGCCATGGATTCATCCTATGGTTGAGGTTTGAACAGGGAACTCCTAGAAGTTGTCATGCATAGGTTTCAACATAAAAGTCTATCATCAAATCCTTATCAAAGGAATGAGAGTCCTAAGGATCATGTCAATGATACACCAAAACAGACAAAGCATCAGCTTAACAGTAAAATGCATGCAATGCAAGTGAGGGAGGAAATGTGTGTGGGGCTTCAGCCTCCACAAGCTCGTCTCGATCTCAAGCCAGTCATGAAATAACAGTAATCATACTGAAGAATAAACAACATGCTATCAAGCAATAAACAGTAAACTGCAGTCATACAGAAGAAAATGAAAACATGCTATCAAGCAAAATAAACACATGGGCAAGGAGCTGGGCTCTACCGAATACCCGCAAGCAAAGCCAAGCAATAACAATACAAACAGAGGAGCAACTCAACCTCTAATGCAACCATGCTCCTAGACTGAACTTATTTAGATGAACATAATCTAATGCAACAGACAAATCAAACAAAACAAACAATACAGAAAAGAAGACAGAAGAAAGCCTCAGCTCCTCCAGCAGCACTTCAGCCTTCAGACTTCAGAGATCACTTGCTTTCCAGGTATCAACCCTACAACATGAGTATCAACTCATCTTCTCCCTTAAGCTCCAGCTTCTTTGATCAGCTCCACCTTCAGGCTTCACTATCTTCAGGATCTTCAAGCATCAACTTGATCTTCACAAAGTCTTCAGACTTCAATAATCTTCAAGGAATCATCCTCTTTAAAGTTTCAGCTTCTATCTTCAATGGCTCAAATGCTCCAGCAAACAAGATTCAGTCAACATGATGAGGTGAGGATGTTACAATGCTTACTGACTTCCAAGGATGCCATCAAGGACTTAACATCAAAGGGAAAGGCTCTCTCAAAGTTCTACCTCAGAGGGAAGGTCACTAATCCCTCCAAAGGAGAGAGGTGAATACCCTTAGGGGACTTTATGTCACAGAGAAGGAAGGAGGTGAACAAGACACTCCTTGTTTATTGAAAGGAATTATTCTATCTAAAGCTCTACCTATGCACTTATGATCCTATAAACAGAACAAACAAAAGCTAAACTAAACTCCTCTGCAAAGTCTTCAAAGCTCTACTGATGATCCACAAGGTCTTCAACTCAATCTTCAAAGCTCACACACTCAAAGGAGAAGAAAAACAAGCACAACAATACAAACTATGCCTTCAAGCAACACACATACTAACCATACATTCAAAAATCAACTAAAAATACTAAAACACCATATAATATTCTAGCAAAATTCTAGGGGACTCTATACATACTTACCCTTAACCCAGTATATTCCCCATACACTAATTTAGCCTATAAACCCCAAAACAAAATGGTTCAAACCTACTTATGCAACCTAAAACCCTAATTTGAGCACCTAAATGTCAAACAAGCAAACTATATCAAATTTTAATCTACAAATTGAGAATTAAATCCTATATGATCTATGGTTCAATATCTAACTATGCCAAAAAGAATGGCTCAAAAATCCTAAGGGAAAGTCCTAAAACAAATCATACAAAATTGAGTATTAACCAAAATCAATTAAAAATACCATTTACAAGAAAATATGCTAAAAAATATTAAGAGGAAAATAAAATGGAATTTTATTTATTTACATTTTTCTAGACAAAATCATGAATATGTGAAAAAAAACAAGAAGTGAAAAATATTAATTTTTCTATTTTCTATGAATTTTTGAATATGCAAGAAAATATTAAAATGAGAAAATAAAAAGAATTGAATTAAAAGGGATGGGGGGTATCAAAAGTAAACACGCCCAGCTCATTTGATCATTGGGCCAGGAACATGGGGTGCAGATATTAAAATATTAAGGCCCACCTGTGCTCAGAAAATGAAATAAAAAACAAAAGAAAAAATGAGGAATGCGGTGCAGTAGCAACGAATCTTAGTTCAAAAGTGGATTGGGCTCCATGAGGGGGTGTGAGTAGCGAAGCTGATCCAGGCCCAGAGTTTCTCATTTATTTAAATGCGGCGTTTTGATGCTGGAATTTCCCTCCATTTTCAGAATTAAATCGTAACCGCTAGATTAGATGAAGAAGTCAATTAAACCAGGATGATCCAACGGTGGAGGGATCGTCTTCTCCAACTCAACCTAGGGTTTCAGAAAACCCTCCCTCCATGCAGGGATCTTCACCTTACTCGTTCTCCTTCGTGTGACCATGAAATCAAATAATTACAAAGCCAAAATTTCTCTATTACTCACCAGGAACATGATCATATGCATAGTTTCCACTGAAACATCTTGCATCATCCAAACAGAACGCGTGAAAGTTAGGGTTCCAACATGTTACACTGATATCAATCTCGATGAAACTTAAATCTAATGGTGTGATCTTGTTCCTTGTATTACCCTGACCATTCTAAGCCATACTATGTCCATCAATACCAACACACGACTCATTCTTGAAACTGGAAGAAACTAGGGTCTGTCATGGAACTTCATGAAACTTCCTCAAATTCTCAGAAAACAGTCCTCTATCTTATCTTAACCAGTCTAAACCTAGAACTATGATGGAATGCATATAAATAAGGTGATACGAGTAAAATCACCAACCTGTCAAGTTGTAATGGTGGATGTGGTTTCACTCCAATTCAATGCCTGCAACCTTCCCTGATTGATCTTCAATGGAAGATAAGAATTCTGTATGCAAAAAGATTGGTGAACAATGCTTGAATCTTGTGTTTGATATCAATATGCTTTTCTTGCAAATTCTTCAACAAAGCTTCAAATCTCCATGGATCTTCCTCTAACTCAGTATGCAAGTAATCATAAGGATCATAAAGATGTGTTTGTGAGAAGAAAAGAATGGAAATGGCAGAGAATGGAAGTTTGTTATGGAATTGCAAATGGAAGATTTTTCACTCTTTTGCACTCTAACCTCACCAATCACCAACAACCATCACCAACCTTTTCTTCATCATGATTCACTCAATATATAACCATCCATAGAATCATCTAGAACTTCCTAGAATGAGCTAGAATGTCATGGAAAATCTCTTGGAATGACATATGGTATATCTCATATCTCATGCATTAGGCCTTTGTTTTGTGTCAAAATCTCCTTACAAGAGATATTGGGGGTGGAATGAGTGAAAAACAAACACTTCCTTGCCTTTGGTGAAGTTTTGTCAAGTTGCCTTAATATGCAAGTAACAACATTACAAAGTAACCTTCATTTCTGAGCCTCAAATCAAAATTCTGTTTAAACCAAAGTTTTTAGAATGTTATTTGAATTCAAAATGGTATATTGGATGACCTATTTTGGATTCATAGATCTCCCAAACCAAATTTCAACTTGACTTGAATTAACTTATATGCCTTTTTTAGTTCAAATTTACCAAACTTTGTCATTCCATGATATGAGCTTTTCCAACAACTCATGACCTCTTTCTAGGCTTAAAATGCCATTTTGAACAACTTTCATGTTTTGAGTTTTTCCATTTGAGGCTTGGAAAGAGGAGATATGGCCTTTGCTTAAAATGACCTATAACTGCCAAATGACCAAATACCCCTGTCTTGTTCAAACCATAAGTTGAGTTCTACAAATCCTATCAACGACTTCTAGTACTCTCTAGAAAGCTAAGAAGATGCCCTTAAACATTAATGTTGACCAAGAAATCATAGGAATCATCCTACTAGGGCAAAAGTTGTCTGCAAGTTGGGTGACTTTCAAGGACCCAGATTCACACACCTCAGCTGACCTGCAATTTGTCAAAACCATAACTTGAGCTCTGCAACTCCTATCAAGGACTTCACCACTCAAATTAAATCTAAGAACAAGCTCTACAACATTCATGTTGTGGGGAGGATGAGATATCAATCACATCCTGAGCTAAAACTGCCTGGAAGATATGGATCAAACTAGGGTTTTTTCACTGACAATCCCTGGAAACCCTAACTCAAAACTTCTCAAACTCCTCAATCATGATGAGTTGGTCTAGGAATCATCTTTATAACATCTCCATACATCATTCCATGATATCATGGCCCTTGGATTAGGTCTCAACCTTCTCCAAATCTTCAGTTATCCTAGGGTTGACCCAGTCAAAACCCTAATTCTACCATTCATGGTTGAATCTTCTGAATTCTTGCATAATGACCTCTCTGGGCTTCATGATGACTTTCAAGACATCTCATAGACTTTCTCAAAGCTTCAAGTTCACTCTCAAAGTCTCAGAATCATCTGAGGAGCACCCACAACTCTCAAGCTATGAAGCACACAACCTTGGTTTCAACCAATTCCTCTGAGGATCTCTTGAACTTTCTGATGAAGGTATCAACCTTCAAACACTTGATAGGTAAATAATTGTTGGTCAAATTTTGGGGTGCAACAAAGATGTTAAGTGAAACTTCAGTGAGTTTTTGTTTATGCTTTAAGAGAACTTGAAGTACATAAGAGGAATCAACTGACAAGTTATTTAAACTTGGTCGCTGTTGCGGTTGTACCGGAGTTGGAGGCTTCAATTAGTTAGTGTGAGACTTGAAATGTTTGGTGACCTCAAGAGCTTAAGGTATTTATTTGATTTGGGAGAGTTGAATGTGAGGCAAAGGAAATAATTAGGACTCCGGAAGGAATTATGGTTTGGATTGAGTTTCCATTCTGGAAAGAAAAACGTGGTAGCCTATGCAGTGATTTGGAAATCTTTGCATATGCCAATGACGGTAGTGAAAAGAGTTAGGACTGATTGAGCAACTTTTGCGATATGAATTTGGTTTGTGAAGAGACTTCATATGGAGTTTAGCTTAGTATGTTGGACCTTACTAGTGGTATTCTGGACGAGATTCGATAAGGTCAGAACTCTGGTAGATTGGTTGAATCTGAGGGATTAAAGTTGAAGGGATGATTTTAAGATTAATGGAAATACTATCACGAGATGTCGTGATAGAGTTGTGTCCCAGATATTATTAAGTGGAATAAGAGTATTGAGGTAGATGGAGTATCCATCCCGGTGCTATGAGGATGTAACCGGATTTGAGGAAATTATTTTGAGGGTCATAGTTGAAGAGATAAGTGGTTGAGTTTGTATGTGTTGATTAGACTTGTTGGAAGTCGAAGAATAAACGTCAGAGACCGTTGGGTCCGATGCAACTATTGAATATTCCAGAGTGGAGATCGGATAGTATTCCCATGGATTTTGTATTGGGTTTTCGGAGAATTTGAGGGATATGATTTTCTTGGGTGATTTTGGATAGAATGACTAATTTGACTCTTTTCCTAACAAGTGAGATTAATCATTCTATGTTGAAGCTAGCTGAGATTATGCAAGAGACGACTGAAAGATCCAAAGGATCCAAGAAAGACGTGTTTTGAGAGTTACAAATGTAACTGGTGTTGGTCGAGCTTGAGGTCTCGTAAGCACACTATGTTTTGTAGTCTGTGGGAGAGTGGCATGGTGAGGTGCTGCAGGAGGCAGTGTGACCTGAGAATTGGAGAGCCGAATGCTAGGAGCGTATCCGGAATTGTTTCCATCAGGTAATTTTCGAGGACGAAAATAATTAAAGTGGGGGGGTGGGGGTGGGGGGAGTTGTAACACCCATTTTATTTATTTAGTCATTTTGGTGTTAATTTAATTATTTTATGTTGGTGTGCCCTTAGGTGGGGTGAGTTTGTATATGATTGGTGAGTATCCTTGATATATAAGGATTATTTGTGGAGATGTGGTGTTGAGATAATAATATAATAGTTAATAGTTATATTGGTGGTATTATTATTATATTATTATTATTATTATTATTATTATTATTATTATTATAATTATTATTATTATTATTATTATTATTATTATTATTATTACTATTAGTATTAATATTATTATTGGTGGAATATTATTACTATTATTATGAATACTATTATTAGTGGGAGAATAATATTTGTAGTATTATT
Organism: Lathyrus sativus; assembly: GCA_963859935.3. Classification (NCBI taxonomy): domain Eukaryota; kingdom Viridiplantae; phylum Streptophyta; class Magnoliopsida; order Fabales; family Fabaceae; genus Lathyrus; species Lathyrus sativus. The sequence goes on along the minus strand of CAWUDS030002219.1, from coordinate 10,969,875 downwards.
ATTATTGGATTTAAATAATAAATTAAGAAATAAGGGATTAAAGGAAATAGAGAAGTTTTTGGGAAAGAGGGGAGGACACGATAAACCGCGAGAGAAAGGATTTTTGGAGAAGAGAAAGGAAGTTACGATAAACAGTTGTGGGAGAAAGAGCAAAAGAACGATAAACTGCTCAGAAAACCAAAATTGAGGAAAAAGGTTGAAGAGAAGGAAAAAGGAACGTGACTGTGGAGAAAGTAAGAACAGAAGAACTTCCATCGGTGAAATTGGAAGAAAGTTGCAGGAGAGTTACCGTAGAACGGAACCAGAACCAGAAAACTTGGAATTGGCCTCTATTCAAGGTACGGGTGGGGTTCAATTCTATACCGTGAGTATGATCAATTTCATAGGAATTGAGTCACATTACTACGGGTTTTTCTATGTAAGAATGAATGTGTTATATACGATGCTCTAAGGTTTCCCTAATGGGGCAAATACGTAGTAACGTTACCGTAGTAATGTTTCCGTAGTAATGTCCCCGTAGTAACGTTACGTAGTAATGTTTCCCGTAGTTTGATAAATATTAAGGAATATTAAGGGTAATGTTCCCGTAGGTTGAGAAATATTAAGAGAATATTAAGGGTTAACGTTCCCGTAGTAACGTTCCCGTAGTAACGTTACCGTAGTAATGTTCCCGTAATGATGTTGTTATTATGTCCCTATTTAAGTAAATTAGAAGTTTGTAGTTATATTACCCGTATGAAAGTATATGAAAATGTGTTGAGTTCTTATTTGTAGTAATGATGTGTCAGTTGTTCTCTGACATGAAAATGTTGTTGAGTTCTCAATTGTAGAGACGAGGTTGTTTTTAATTGTTCTATGCGAAAATGTGTTAGAGTCTTATTCGTAGGAACGATACTGTTGGTAGTTCTCTGATATGAACAGATTGAAGTGGCGAGTACATGATGTATGCAACATGCGATGTTTCTGTTATGGATAATTGGTTTTAGGCGTGATGCCTTGTTGCAAGGTTGTTGCACAGTTGTTGTTGTTGTGTTATAGTCCATAATAGTTGCATCTCATAGCATATCATTTGGCGTGAATTGGCGACGGTTGCGTCTTTCATGACAAATAAAATGATTGTGGAGAGTTGTCTCCCGAATAATTATGGAGAGTTGTCTCCCGAATTATTGTGAAGAGTTGTCTCCCGAATTATTGTGAAGAGTTGTCTCCCGAATTATTGTGGAGAGTTGTCTCCCGAGTTATTGTGGAGTGTTGTCTCCCAAAATGGTACTACATGCATAAGTACAGTTGAGTTGCATTGTTGAGTCGCATCGATGAGTTGTGTTGTTGAGTTGTTTTGATGAGTTGCTGAGATATGATGATAATTGTTGTGGTTATGAATAAAGAGTTGTTGTAGTTTATTATTACTAATATTTATGCGAACTGCTGGAATTATAATGCTGTGATAATATTCTGACATGACTTTTATCATGCCTTATGTTATATTGTTGATATCTCACCCTTTACGTCGTATGTTACCTCCGTTGGTGGTAATTTGCAGGTAACTCGAAGAAAGTATCGCTTTACGTTTAAGGTCGTTGTCGCTCTGATACGTAGCACTCTTGGGGGGGGGGGGGGGGAATGAACGATTAATGTTATTGTTTTAATTGAATTCCTTTTTGCTGATTTTATTAAGTACTATGACAAATAGATTGGTTGTTTCTGATAATGCCAAATGTTGCTGGGATGCATAGTCGTTTTAGTGAATAGATGCAAGATAATTACTTGCTGATTTTTAATGGAATTTAATTAGTACGAATCGTTGGAAGTGTATTATAACATGGCGTTTATGATTAAAATGTTAAACAAGTTATAGTTGTTTGTTCATCCGAATTTTGTGCTACGTATGTTAGTAAATGATCTTTTGCAGGTGTATGTGTTTTGGTTAAGTGTAGAATGTGACACCTCTGCTGCGTCTGAGAATTTGGGAGTGTGACGGTCGTCACAGCTCCATGACGCTCGTCATGACCGTGACGATCGTGACATCCATGACGGTCGTCATGGGATTTTATTTGCTGCACTCTGAATTGTTTCTGTTGTTTATCTTATTTTTCCGCGATAGTTTAGAGTGGGGTGTTACAATTGGTATCAGAGCAGGTCGGTCCGTCCGGCCAAGTTGTTTAATGTTGCGTATTCCCTGGTATGCGACATGTGTGTGAAAACACTATCGGTACATGTTTTGTGGTGGAACCTTTGTCTGCAGGAGCAAGAATGGTTCAAGTGGGGGAGAAGCTTGTGCTTCTCCATGATGCTGCAAGTGAGGAGTTGTAGCTCAGTGTGTGGTTGAACTCTCTTATAGTTTGGTAAAGATGGTTTATACCCCATCATGATTTTCGACTGTCTATTGACAAATTGAGGCTCTGATCACCCTCAATCTCTTGTTGATAGTAGTTGGGATTATGTTGGATGGGATGGACGTGTCTTGCAAGCTTAGATGGCGTGAGAAGTGAATTGTCTCGAGTTAAGCTAAGTGCTTAAGAATGATTTTGATGATTCGGCGCAGGACGGTGTTGAGGTGTTTAATTTTGATGGAAATTTTTGAGTTATAATGAAAGTGAGAAGTTGGCGATTTGCCGATTAGTTGTGGTTGGCTGGAATTTATCCTGACAAGATAGTGATATACAGCCAGGACGTGAATTGGAGTTGTGACCGACTTAGTTACGACAACTAGTCTGAGAGTGAGAGCTCCATATTTCATGTCTGTTTGGATGATCAAGGAATTAAACTGATTAAGTAGCATTGAGACTTGTGTCTGGTGTGTGTGCTAAGGCAACAGAGTGTAAGGTTGAGTATGTAAAAGGTGGACAGTGACTCCGGATGATTAGTAAAGAAAGTAAGATACGGAATGCAATATTAGTATAATTAAACCTCTAGATATTCCAAGAGTTGAAGATGTGTTGAATGACCTTTTGAGTGTGAAATTATTGTCGTACGTCGAATTCCGAGATCGCAGCTTGTTACGGAATCAATGTTTTTACGAACGAAAGTTGGAATAGATTACGCTGTTGTGTCGGGTAATGTTAGGCCGTGATCGAGTATGCTTGTTTTATCGAATTTGATGGATTTTTGTAAGTTTTTGCATTTTTGGAGATTTGAGGATTTAAGATTCGGATTAAAATCGAAAGTCGTAGATTTCACATTTGATGGTTCTAAATCACTAATATATGTTTGATATCAATGAGTATATGTTTGTTTCGAAGAAAATAATTGAATCGGTCGGATTTTCGGGCGAAAATGCTTAAATCCGTAGCAGCCTTTATGCAAAAAAATTCTGTTTTGGAGAAACTTCGAAAATTCATATCTCTTGATCCGTAAGTCGGTTTTAGTCCCCGTTCGAAGCGTTAGAAACCTAACGAGATGCTCTTTCTAGGAAAAATTGTTTTGAGGTCTGTACCTGGTTCAATTATATCATAAAATTGAAAATGTATCGTGTGCTGATTTTTGCCGAACCCGACAGGACCATTTGTTGTATTTTGTGATGCCTTGTTGATATAATTAGGAGAGATGTTAAGTGAAACTTCAGTGAGTTTTTGTTATGCTTTAAAGGAACTTGAAGTACATAAGCGGAATCACCTGACAAGTTATTTAAACTTGGTCGCTGTTGCGGTTGTACCAGAGTTGAAGGCTTCAATTAGTTAGTGTGAGACTTGAAATGTTTGGTGACCTCAAGAGCTTAAGGTATTTATTTGATTTAGGAGAGTTGAATGTGAGGCAAAGGAAATAATTGGGACTCCGGAAGAATTATGGTTTCGATTGAGTTTCCATTCTGGAAAGAAAAAACGTGGTAGCCTATGCAGTGATTTGGAAATCTTTGCATATGCCAATGACGGTAGTGAAAAGAGTTAGGACTGATTGAGTAACTTTTGCGATATGAATTTGGTTTGTGAAGAGACTTCATATGGAGTTTAGCTTAGTATGTTGGACCTTACTAGTGGTATTCTGGACGAGATTCGATAAGGTCAGAACTCTGGTAGATTGGTTGAATCTGAGGGATTAAAGTTGAAGGGATGATTTTAAGATTAATGGAAATACTATCACGAGATGTCGTGATAGAGTTGTGTCCCAGATATTATTAAGTGGAATAAGAGTATTGAGGTAGATGGAGTATCCATCCCGGTGCTATGAGGATGTAACTGGATTTGAGGAAATTATTTTGAGGGCCATAGTTGAAGAGATAAGTGGTTGAGTTTGTATGTGTTGATTAGACTTGT
>CAWUDS030002219.1:10900174-10965125 GCA_963859935.3 Lathyrus sativus | reverse complement strand
GTATATGGAGAGATTAATCTTATTATGCAAGATTGGATCGAATTAATTTTAACCTGTATTCGGAGATATTTGACCGGTGAGGTTTAATCGGATGTTGAGGTGTTTGCAGCAAATTAAATCATGGAAAAGAAATTGAAAAGTGATTTTAGTAGAATATGTGAATTTTATTCATAATATTTTATTATTATTATTACAATTTGTAAAGAGAAAGTGAATTTGGATAGAACATTGGAAGTTTATTCATAATATTTTTATCATGATTTACAAAGAGGAAATAATTTGGATAAAGAATATTATTGAATTTATTCATAATACTTTTTATTACAAGTTACAAAAGAGAAATAAAAATTGCATTTCCTAAAGTTCTAAGTCATGTGGGCTTCGTGTTGATGCTTCGCGTTCGTCACTCGCTATCCGATTACCTGCACAATGAAAACAAAGAAAAGCAGAAGGAAATGTCAGAAGAAATAATTTGACACTCTCAGAACATCATCATCATCGAGTGCCGGGAGTGGCACAACCGAAGCTGCGTCCTACCCCCGTTACCGATCCGCGCCATTAGCGTCAGATCAGGTAACATCTGTTCTTATCTAAGGGGCAGCCGAGAGATAAAAGAGATAAAAGAAGCGGGATTGATTCGCTTTTGCCGTAATTGGATTCATTTCAAAATCATGTAAATCCCAATTTACTTTCCAAACTGATACAAGGGTAAAGCAGCACAATCAATTTGGTCATCAACCCGGATGCCGACGGGTATGAGCCACTTTGTGTTCAAAGTTTGTCAACACCTGAAATTCACCACAACAGCATCAGTATAAAGTGCATAACAGAACTCAACACCCAAAACAGTTCATAAGCTGCACCTAACCAAACAATTCACAGGATGCTCAAATTGAATGAAATTTCAATTCACAAGCCGCTGAACCAGTTCGAAAAAACAGAATGTCCCGGAAACAGGTTTAGTTCCAACCAACAGAAAGAGTATCCAACAAGATCAAAAAAGCAGACAGCATCAATTCAAAGAACAAGTTCAGCAGAAAAACCAGAAACATGGCATGATTCAGCAAACATCAAGCTCGGGCCAAGATCCATCAGCAGCAGGACAGGAATAACCACACCCAAACTGCATCAGACAAAACAGCCCAAATCATACCAGAAAAGTAAGATAGGTCCATAAATCATGCTCACGAATCAACCGAGGGTGCAAGTCACAATCAAACTGGAAAGTCTAAAGGCACAGGCCTGGGCTCAGTTCAAACATCACTGCCCAGGCAAGTAAGTGTATCCGTCAGGTTATGAATCTCCCACGGAAGTTTAACACAGGCATCAAGGATCAAAAAGCGTCAGGAGTCAGTATAACAGCAAGATTCCGCATCATACTCCGAATCGCATAGCAACCACACGATAGCAGTTCAGACCCTAAGGTCATCATCACCGCGTAACCTTCTCGGCAGTTTGGATTCGACCAAAGCCTTAGCATCAGTTCGCTGAAAAAAGAAGAGGAAAAGTTAATTCGAGGTGGAAAATACAAAAACCGTGAAGACCAAACCAGATATCAAAGAGTGAATCCGGAACCACATCCATGGATATCCAAATCTACGTCAAAACCAAATCATAATCCACAATAGGATCCAGATTTTAAGACAACAACCAATCCAAATACATATCTGATAAACCACAAAACAAAATCTGTATCAGAAAGGAAATAAGATCAAATATGAATCTACAAAGCCACAATTCCAATAATATCAGCAGCAAATCGTATCAGAAACAAATCACAAGTTAGCCAATCCAAACCCGTATCCAATCTGCAATCAGACAATATCAGAGTCATATCAGAAAATCCCAACCAAATCACATCAGATAAAATCATCAAATCAGAAAATAACGCAAATCCAACACAATCAAAGGCCCACAGATCAGAGAGAGTGATATATAAAGGAACAACTTCACCATGTTGAAACCCTAACGGACGAAAGCGGCGAAAACCCTAGAGGGAGAGGGTACAAAATCGCGAACAAAACCCTAACGGGGGAGAGTGTAGAACGCGGCCGCGAATAAAGAGCTGAGACCATCGTCAAAGTTCGTCTAGACTCAGAGGAAGCGGATCCCTCATCATCGTCGCCGTAACCGACAGAAACACCGCGAGGACGAAAAGAACCCACCGAAGGAGGTCCGCCGGCGCCGTTTCATTCAACGACGGGCAAACATCCGTTGAGGCTCAGATTTGCATCATCATCGCCTCGTTTTTTTACCGAAAGCCACCCACGGGATAAAACGTAAGCAAAAATAACACTATATCATCGTTGTTTAACGGATTTCGTGTTGATTTCAGGAGGAGATATCGAGGGAGAGACAAGAGTACGAGAGATGAAGGCAATGAAGGAGAAGAAACGGCACCGCGAAGGGGATAATAGGGTTCTGAAACCCTAAATTTGTGTTTTGGTTTTTGTTACTCACCAACCGGGTTGGGTCCGGAAGTGATTACCGGCCCAACCCCCTTTATTTTTCTTTTTTCATTCTTTATATTTAGTTAGTGTTAATTTTATTAAAAAATTTTTTTAATTAAATATTAAAATTGTTCTTTTTAAAAATAAATAAAAGAAAACCTTTTTTTCACATAATAAAATAAAAACCTTTTTTCAATAAATAACTTAAAATCTTTTTTAAAAACTTTTTCTCAATATAAGTGGAAACTTTTTTTCAAGATTAAATTTAAAATTTTTTTTAATTAACATTACTCTTTCATTTTTATAAATTCATTTAACATCTCTTTCAAAACAACAAAAACCTTCAACATTGCACTCTTGTCTCATGACTCGTCCAATTACCGTCTGACTTTGCCCATTAACGCGTGTGTTCATTTTGCAGCTCATTACATTGTGTCTTATTTAAGTTTCATCATTATTGTAATTGCTACTCGGTTGTAACCTCGCGAATCAATAATCGCGTTTACGTTTCTGCTTTTAAAATTTTGCTGCTTGCATGATTCAAGTCTCACACATTCATCAATCATTCTGTCACACTACACATATCCGAAGGTTAGGTCTAGCTTTTGGTCGCCGCGCCAATAGTCCTCAACTTCAAACCCTTACAACCTCACAAACCCTAATTTTCATACATGTCTCGCTGTGGACAAGATTACAAGTTTACCCCTAGCATTAGGTCAAAGAGCCGCCGCGCTCATTTTAGGGTTTCCCGCCGCGAAATCCCTAACCTAATTTAACCCTAATTACAACTTAACAATTCAACGTAGAGATTTGGAGTTTCTACACCCCACGTAAGCATGTCCTTAAGATGCGTTTATTCCCCATTGAAACCTTGGCCACAGTCAAGACGTTTCTAACCTCCCTTTTGAGGGGAACTACAGTTACTCTGATTCCATTCCCATAAGGATATATAGGCACAAGATGCGATGTCTTGCCGAGTAAACTTAGAATTAACCCCTTAGGTCTCTTTTCTCACTTTTAATTCCTTTGTATGTATACTTTAAGCAAATGAATAAAGCAAATAGTAAACATCTGAACAAAAGGGTCCTGTAGAGTACTACAGAAGTTTAGGATGCTAATACCTTCCCTAAATTTAATCAACCCCCGAACCCTAGATCTTTCCCCGCATTGTGTTTACGATGCAAAAATAGGTTTTCCCTCTTTTGACCTTTTCCTTCGGATAAATCAAAGAGCGGTTGTGAATTGAATTGCGATTCAAACTCATTAATAGTTTGTGATCCTATTTCCACCGCAACAGTAACCACTAACCTTTTGGTAGATCTCCACACAAGCTTGTTGTAGTATGGAATACCTTGAAAATACTTCAGCTGTTGTCCAACCAGAATTTTAATGAAAACAACTTTCTTGTACTTGAAGAAACTTGTGAAGAACTTGTGACAGACCTCAAAATAAATGAGGATGGACTTGATTTATGTTATAGACAGCTGAGGCATTATATATCAAAGGTGTGTGGATGGTTAGAATAAGGAAAACAACTCTGGTTAGTGGTTAGGCAAATTTTGAGCATATGGTCAAACTTGCTTGGTTTGAGAGTTGACTTTTGGGAGAATGGTATTTTTGAGTGGTTTAAGAGTATGAACACCTTCTACACAACATTTATTGATTGTGCAGATGGTTTTTGGTGGTTTGGAATGTGTGGAAATGAGTTTGAGAGGCCAACTGCCCAAGAGAGATTTTTGGTAAAACTTGAGATTTTGAAAATGAGGTAAGTGAGAAATGAGTGAGAGCTGTGGTTTCCTCTTGGTTATAAGAGTACTCTGGTGTGTAAATGACATAGGGGAAACCTCTTTATAGGAAAATGAAGGATGAGGACATATTTGTAATCTTGGCACTTTTGGAGGGATTTTGAAAAGGGTAACCCTTGGCTTGAGGTTTGGTACAGATGCATACATCAGATCCTTGGCTCAATGTGAGGAGAAAATCAAGTGGAATGAGATACATGAGATGACTGAATAGGGCATAGAGTGCAGATGTCAAAAAGTTTCTCTTTCCTCTCTTGAATTCTTTGATTATTTTAATGCCACTTGCTTGCAACTTGCTATTCCCTCAAATCCTTCACTTCTTCTGCATTTTCCTTCACTATACTCTCTAAATATCAGATACAAACATGATCCAAGGGCTGAGAATAGGTCAAGTGATCAAAGGATGAGTTTGTGAAAAATTGTCAATGTGGGACTCAAGTGTTAAAAGCACATCTTGGTAAATACATAACTCTCAACTTACAAGGGCTATGGAGGAGTTCTAATACATTTTGGAAAGCCCTCATGTATCTCTACAACTTTCATGTTTTCATGAGTTTCAGATTCCCAAAGGAACTTGGCCAAAAATCCTCTCAAAGTTGCTGAAAAACAAGCCTAAAAGTGAAAATTTTCGAAGTTACTTTTCCCTCTTCTAATGAATTTGATCATAACTCCAAATCTATGCATTTTATGATCATGGGCCACTTTGTGAATTTTGTAGGACTTTGCAAGAGCTTTCCAATGAGCTTTGAACCAACTCAATTGGATGTGTGGTTAAGGAGTTATGGTCTTGCCCCGTTTAAAACCCTAATTCCCGACTTTTACGATTACTTCTCAACCCTTGATCCAATGTTCATGAAATTTTATGGGCAGGTGCAATATGTCATTAGGAACATTTTTGATTCACATCTTGAGGTCAAATTCCTTATGAGTGAAGAGTTGACTTTTCGGTCAACCGAACGATCGATTGGTGACTACCGAGTCGACTGTTGATGCTCCGGGCCTTTTGAAGCCTTGGAAGTCTTTGAATGGACTTTGCCAAGCCATATGAACTTCATGGACCATGATCCCATCATTGTAGCACCTTTTAAATCAAAAGTAAAACCACAGTTGACTTTTCCCTCTCGAAAACCCTAATCGGGTATCCTGAACTTCACTGTTTTTGATTCCTGGGTGACAACCTCAAATTGGATTCATACTTGATCCAATGGAATATACTTGATGATGTGGAGACCTATCTCAAAGAGAACCAATCCAAAACATTGACTGGTTAACCCTCGAAACCTCGATTTCGGCTGTACAAAACCCTGATTCTCCTGTAACTTGACAAAGACAACTTGAAACAGGTTAAGGTTAGATAATCAAATGAGTATGATCCTAAAATGATGATGAAGATCTAAGGGGTCAAAATTTGGGGTATGACAGTTGCCCCTATTTAAATATCTTTCACTGGATGGCGGTGAAAGATGACAATCCTCGCGGAATCGTAGTGAAAGGTATTTAAATACAACAAACCAAAAACTTTGTCCCTTAGATCCGGTGGTATGCAAAAGGACACATGCGAGTATGCCATGAATCTAAATGATGCTTTATGATGCTTGAATGCAAGACAGATGCAGACACGCGAGCAAAGATAAAAGAATGGAAATACAATGAGTAACTACTCATGGGGGAACCCAACACACCGGGGAAAGACCTAGACAAAATAGTTCAAACGTGACTAAAGATGTTGCTCAGGGGGAATCTCTCACACAGGGGACGCAAACTCCAACAGGGAAGACAACACTTCATTGGGGAAAAGGAGACAACACTCTGCTGGGGAAGAAGGCAATTCTCCACCGGGGAAACGAAAGAAAAGAGACGCAAATCTCACTGGAGATAATCAGATAAGGAATTTCTTATAACGAAGAGTTCGAATGAGATCTTCAGGAAAAGAACAGAAACAAGACCAGACGCACCGGGGATGCTAGTATCCACTAGATCTCCGAGACTCGAATGGGAAAGCAACGTTTTGCTGGGTACAGTGGTGACGACCAGAACAACAAACATTCAAAGGGTGACGACCAAACCAAATAATTGGGATCTCCGAATTACATTGATACAATACAGGACTCCGGCCGGGGAAATAGGTAACAACCAACTCTCGGTACTAATAACGATTAGCTTTCAAGCAATGCCAGTAACCACTGGACCTTTAAAAGATATGGGGACGACCAAAGCAATGATACCAATAACGATTGGATTTTAAACAGTGCCAGTTACCACTGGTCTTTCAAAAGATATGGTGACGACCAAAGCTACAATACCAATAACGATTGGATTTTGAACAGTGCCAGTTACCACTGGACCTTCAAGAGATATGGTGACGATCAAAGCTACAATGCCAATAACGATTGGATTTTAAACAGCGCCAGTTACCATTGGACCTTCAAAAGAACTGCCAATTACGATTGGACTTTAAACAATGGGGATCACTAGTAACGACTAGACTTCCAGGAGAGAAACTGGTGACGACCAGGCAAACAATATCAGTAACAACATGGGGACACCCAAAGGTACTAGTAACAAGTAGGAACAACGGGGTACAGGTGACGACCTATAACCATAAACAAATTAGTAACAACTGAAGTAGAGAAATTGGTGACGACCAACACCCTAAAAAAGACGGAGGATACCCAGAGAATAACAAGCAAGACCACTGGTAACAACTGAGAAACAATCAAGACAAAAGGTAACATCCAAAGACAACAGAGTCAAAACAGATGCACATGATATGCCATGATACTAATGATTAATGATATGCAGGAGCCGACTCTGATGAGAGACTGAAAAATCTAGAGACTCAAGGGGAAGATAGATAAGCATTTCAGTCTCACTGGGGACGCAATGAATCACACTGAATTCAAAAAACAAAGGTGTCTGTAGATTCTTTTGGGAAATAAACCCACTTCGCTTGGGGAATAAGGCTTCAGGGAATCTCGCTTGGATTGACAACGTAACTTAAAATAGAGGCTCTGAATGTTTCCACTGAGGCTGAGTCCACCATCACAAGAACGTATCTCATAAAGAAACCTGGGGAAAGGGTCTTCAATCTTGGTGACTACATACGACCGAATGAGCAGCCTAACAAATCAAATTAGCTGACGTTTAATGGGAGATGCATTGAGATTGCACTTCAAAGCTTATGCCACGTTAAGACTTTTGAGAGGTATGATTTCCACCGAATCTTTCTATGAGCCAAAGTATTTTATGTTTTGTTAATCTTCAAAAGTTATTTTAAATTCGAACCTGGTGCTTTCAAAATTATCACTGATTTAATAAACGATATTTTGCATAACAAAAGAAATAAAGACAATAGTAAACTGCAAAAGAAAGGTCCAAAAACTGATTTCATTTAATAATGGAAGTTTGTCAATGACAGAACCCAATGGAACTTTTACAATCGAAAATGGCAATATGAAAAAGGGTTACATTGAATCCACTGACAATTCTACCCCTAATGACTAAAACTTTCCAAAACCTTGCTTCTGACAAGAGCGGTTGAAATGAACTTCTTGTAAAAGTCTTCTGCAGAGGTGACAACCCATCTAATGCAGTGAGATGCCTTTGTCCCTAACTTTTGCCTGGATTGCCCTTTCAGGTTTTCAATCCACCGGGACGCTCTTTTTCGCCTAAGCCGCCCTTTCGGGTTTTCAACTTAGCGAGCTCATCATTTTTTATCTCATCCCTAACTTTTGCCTGGACCTCCTTCATAGGTTATGATCAAGCGGGATACCCATTATTGCATAAGCCGCCCTTGCGGGTTTTCGACTTATCGGGTTCTTTAGGCGTAATATTTTCGTACTGCATCAGAATTCACTGGGTGTGCAAGTTGTTCACCATCCATTGTTGCGAGGATTAATGAGCCTCCTGAGAAGATTGTTTTTACAACAAACGGGCCATCATAATTGGACATCCATTTTCCCCTTGCATCTTTTTGAACTGGCAAAATCTTTTTGAGCACAAGCTCTCCTTCTCGGATTTTTCGGACACGAACTTTCTTGTCAAAAGCTCTCTTGATCCTTTTCTGATATAACTGGCTGTGACATACCGCAGTCATGCGCTTTTCATCAATAAGGTTCAACTGATCAAATCTTTCCCTTACCCATTCAGCTTCTTCAAGTTTGGTTTGCATTATGACTCTTAAGGAAGGTATCTCAACCTCAATAGGAAGTACCGCATCCATCCCATATACCAAGGAAAAAGAGGCTGCCCCTGTTGAAGTGCGAACGGACGTTCTATATCCATGCAAGGTAAATGGCAGCATCTCATGCCAATCCTTATATGTTTTCACCAACTTTTGCAAAATCTTCTTGATATTCTTATTTGCAGCTTCGACCGCTTCATTCATCTTGGGACGATAAGGAGAAGAATTATGATGTTCAATCTTGAAGTCACCACACAGCTCTTTCATGGTTTTGTTATTCAGATTAGTACCGTTATCTATTATGATTCGGCTTGGGATTCCGTATCGGCAGATAATCTCCTTTTTGATAAAACGGGCCACCACTTGCCGAGTAACATTGGCGTAGGATGTAGCTTCAACCCACTTTGTGAAGTAATCAATAGCGACCAGAATGAAACGGTGTCCGTTAGAAGCCTTTGGTTCGATTGCCCCAATCATATCAATGCCCCACATAGGGAACGGCCAAGGCGATGTCAACACATTTAACAACGTTGGAGGCACATGCATCTTATCCGCATAAATCTGGCATTTGTGACATTTCCTGGCATATTGAATACAGTCAGTTTCCAAAGTCAACCAATAATACCCAACCCTTAAAATCTTCTTGGACATGGCATATCCATTGGCGTGAGTGCCAAATGTTCCTTCATGAATATCTTGCATTAACAAATCTGCTTCTCGTCTGTCGACACATCTAAGCAGGACCATATCATGATTTCTTTTATAGAGCACGTCATTACTGAGAAAGAACTTAGTTGCCAATCTTCTCAAGGTTTTCTTGTCAAGTGATGTGGCATCAACTGGATACTCTTGCTTTAACAGATAATTCTTTATGTCGTGGAACCATGGCTTGTTATCACTTTCTTCTTCAACCATCTGACAGTAGGCAGGCTTAGTCTTGCGTTCAATTTGAATGAGAGTAGCATCATTGAGATACCTGACTTTCCACATTGAGGCTAACATGGCTAGAGCATCGACAATATGATTTTCAGATCTCGAAACATGCTTGAAAGTGATCTCATCAAAGTATTCAATCATTTCAACGATGTAGGCTCTGTAAGGGATCAAATTCTCATGTCTGGTCTCCCATTCACCTGTAACTTGATAAATAACTAAAGTTGAATCTACACTTACTTCAAGAAGTTTGATTCTTAGGTCAATAGCCGCTTCGAGGCCAAGAATGCATGCTTCATATTCGGCAATATTGTTTGTACATTCAAAGTCTAATGTTGCTGTAAATGGAGTATAACCACCTTCTGGATTCATCAGAATGGCACCTACGCCATGCCCACTGTAATTTGAGGAACCATCAAACATCATTTTCCACCAAAGACCCGGCTCGGGACCTTCATCAGGACCTGGATCTTCATAATCTTTTACCAAGATAATATCCTCGTCCGGAAAATCAAACTTGAGAGACTCGTAATCTTCAACTGGTTGATCTGCGAGATAATCTGATAAGACACTGCCTTTGATAGACTTATGGGACACATATTGGATGTTGTATTCTGATAACAACATATGCCAACGGGCGAGCCTTCCTGTCTGAGCGGGCTTCTCAAAGATATACTTTATCGGGTGTCGCACCTCGAAAAAAATCACTGAGACATTTCGGAGAAACGACCCTCGCGCGAAAGGCGCGGAAATGCGGTTCGACAGAGTCGCCACCGAACTTTATTTATCCCGAATAAACGGGAGAGGAAAATATCGAGAAAACCTCTTAAAACGAAAGGATAGGAACAGGGCTGTCGCAACCATGTTCCGGGTTCGGGAGTCGGTTACGTGAGGGGAAGGTATTAACACCCCTCACGTCCGTCGTACTCGACGGGAACCTCTTAAGGTAAATGCGGGGAGAAAAAAAAAAGAAATATGCTCGCCAAGATCATCGCAATCTTGTGCCTACGTATCTTACATTTGGACGAGAATGAAGAATCAGAGCAGTCGTAGTTCGTGGTAACAACCACGAAAATATGAGGTTGAATAGGTTGGAAGTTTGAGTTTGAGACGAAAGGGTGACTGACAAGCAACCCAAAAGCGCGTCTCAAGAGCTTGTCACTCAAGAATTCAAGGAATGCGAGATTCCAAGAACTCAGTTCTTTCGGGAATTGACTGAATAAGTTAAAGATAAAGAGTTGGATGTTTTGAAATCGAAAGAATGAACTAATAACAAACTCAAGGGCGCGCCTCGAGAGTTACTCATTAGAATATTCAAAGAATGCGAGATTCTGAGAATATCCCTCTTTCGTAAGTTTTAAAAAATGTTTGTGAAAAGATCGAATCGAAAAAATGGCATGTGAGGCAAAAAGGAAGTTGTTTTGAAGTGGCTCGACGACGTGTCGAGGATTTGATTGAAAATGAAACTGACTTGACAACGTGTCAAGGGTTAAGATTGTGAGAAACGATATTAGTCCCTGAGGGTGCCCCTAATATCAAAACCACGAGGAATTGTGAAGTGTGTGCGAAATGTCGATGGTTGCGAATGCGTACGAGCTTTTGACTTAGGAGAACATTGGAAAATGATTGAGTTCGAAAAAGTCGAAAGGTTGAGTAAATAACAACTTAAGAGCGTGCCTCGAGAATTATTTACTCGGAAATTCAAGGAATGCTAGATTCCAAGTACTTCCTTCTTTCGGAGTTTTAATCGATAAAATGTTTTGAAAATAATTTGAAGTGAACGAGGTATGAAAATAATTTAGGAGAAGTGATAATTATTTGATAAATGAGACGTCGGCCTCACAACCAATTAATTGAGGTATTATCGAAATGCTATATCTCGATGACACTTTTTCCAATTGGAGAATATTTGAATGAACGACGAAACTATCATACATAATTGCTGGATTCTTATGATATATTATATTTTTTTTGTCTAAATAAGAGAACGAAACGTTGAACAAAACATTATTTAAGGTGTACACCTCAATAATATCCCTTCGAAAACTCAAGAAGTGCTAGACTTCAAGAGTTTAATTTTTCGTAATTTGGTTTAAAAATAAATTAATATTTAAAAAGAAGTTAGATGAAGATTAGAAAAAGAAATTATTAGTTTTGAGAATGATTTATCTGAGAAAGTAATTTGTATTGAAAAATTTATTGGAATGGAAACAGAAAAATGATGTCAGTTTTGAAAATAAAGTATGAAAATAGTTTGAAGTTTTATTTAGAAAATAATTTAGGATTGTCTTAAAATAACTATCTATTAAATCGAATATAAAGCAATTTTTGATTTAAAAAAAGATAATTATTGGTATTTGGAAATGCTTAATGAAATATTATTTGCTTCAAAGTTTTTTCTTTAAAATAGAATCTCTTTTGAAATTGCCTTATTAAATAAATTACTTAAAAAAAGAAGAATAATTTCGATTTAATTTATAAAATATTGTTTTAATGAACAACAAAAGTATCACGTGGAATGCTAGACTCCAATGATATTTTCTTGTCTAAATAATTAAAGGGCGTATTTTATAATGAAAAGTCGAATGATACATTATTTAAGGTGTACACCTTAATAACAATTGTCCAAAAATCCAAGAAGTGCTAGACTTTAAAGATTTAGTTTTTTCATAATTTGATTGAAAAATAATTTAGTAGTAAAAATAAGTATTTTAAAAATATTATTTATTGTTTCAAAATTTATTAATTAGATAATGATGCTAAAAATTATCGTTCATAAACCATATAAGATTCTAACTAACAGGTCATTAATAACTTATCATTTTTAATTAGATAATGATGCTAACTTTTTAATTATTTTAAACTAGCATGAAGATGACTCGCACACAGCCAATTATTAATGAAAACAAAAACTACCCAAAGTATCCACATATGATTAACAATATAAAACTAACAGCATAAAACACATCCTATTTCCAAACCAAAATTTACAAAATTGCGATGAAATTGTGAACACAGGAACCTGCCATGGAACACAAACAACAGGTCGCAGTAGGCGAAAAACCAACATATACTTCACCAGGCTATTAACTGAAAACGAATGTGCAATCGAAAATAATTAACCGTAACACAAAATCAGAACACAATAGCGCAACTAAATTGGAAGGAAAATCACATACGCAATCAAAACCAGAACATGCGAATGAAACCGTTACGTATTGAGGCTGCCGGCGATAACTTATTGTATACACGACCATTTTAGCATACAATAGCTATGTTTTGTTGCTATATTGAATAAAGGATAGTGCTGTAACAATTAGACCATCAGAATCCAAAAAGAACATGGATCAAAACATGATTTGCTGTAGAGTTGCAATTCAATTACATCAATCTTGCGACAGAATCTCAGAACAGCAAACACTAGTTCGTCGAGACCTCATAAACTAAACCTAAAATTCAATCTATACAATAACCATATGATATACCACCCTATAATCAAATGTAATTGTACTAATGCTCATAACAGACTAGAAAAAAAAAACAGCATCCCTGCAACGGTTTTAAAATCATTAACCACAACCGTGAAGTCACAACCAAACGATATGCACGATCGAAACTCACAATACAACAAATACATAACATACCCAAATTGAAATATAAACCAATATCATCATATATTCGAACTTCAAATGAAGGAAATATTTTCAAATGCGTCAAAGAAAACTAGAAGTTCGATATGCATAGTGTGGGTGAACCGCAAAATCATACACTAAAAATGAAGCCATTACCGTACATTTACATGATATAAATGAGTGAAAATAGTCTGCGGTACCGAAGCGTATCTGCTATCCACATAACATCGAAACACCCTTGATGATAATTTGAAATTACACACATATACAAACAGAGTTTTTGAACTGGATGGGTTGTTGGATTAAAGCGAAATTTGCAGCAAACACATCAAGAAAACATAGGGGTAGTCGAAGCAACCAAAGTTCAGACATGTTTATGGTTTTCACCATTGATTCGAACTGAAACAATGTTTAATACAATCTAATTTGAAGCCAGCAAGCACAGAAAAACGATCACAACAACTCTCACAATTATACCAATCTCAACAACCATATCACCTATATATTATCCTAGAAACTTATTCATAGTTTGTTTGAGTGGTCCTTATTAGCAAACAACATGGCATGTCAATTAAACAGGCTATCTCATTCAAAACAGGTTACAGAAATATCATGAAACCATGCTCAAGAACTCTGAATCTAAACTGCACTGCGTAATCTCAACATAATGCTAAAATCGGACAATGTAAATGAATTGGGCAGAAATCGAATACATGAAGAAAGTAATATTGCCGAAACCGATTTTGCAATGTGAATGATGCTACATAGCCACAACACTTAACATTCGTTCATAATCAGCAGAAAAAATTTATTAAAAGGAAACAACTGGACCAAAATCTAAATACAGGTAGAACACAAACAACAACAAGTGTTCCTAAAATGCAAACATTTAAAGAAAACATAGATGGGATGTATGAAACTTCCATTTCGAAATATTACCCAAACGCCAAATGCCTTGTTGTATGCAATGTATCTAGACCCGGTGATGTTTGGAGGAGATAAGACAGTGTTCTTCGCTGTTGGATCTGACTTGGTCTAGATGTTCGTTACGGCGGCGGAGTCGCGGCAAGCTTCATGACATCAGCATCTCCTTTTTTGAGCTTGAACAAGGAATGGTGAACAAGAACCACAAAACTCGTCGTATTCGTCTAACACCTTCACCAATGTTGAGAACTCAACACAGCAGCAGCTGACGGAGAAGTTGTTACCGGTGAGGTCGAGATACCGGAGGTTAGGGAGAATGGAGAGAGACTTCGGGAGGGAACCGGTGAGGAGATCCTGGGAGAAGTCGAGGTGGAGGAGAAGATCGATGGTGAGGGTTATGTTTGGTGAGAAATCGGTGAAAGGTTTTGTCATTCAAAATGATGATGGTGGCGGAGAAAATGGAAGTTTAACGGCGGAAAATGAAATTGGCTGGTTCAGGTGGAGGGTATTTGGATGATGAAATCGGCATAGGATTTGGTTAGGGTTTTTTTCCTAGTGAATTGGGGCGGCCGTCTTTTTTCTGAAAGAAAGAGAGGATGAACAGTAGTTTTCGGTTTCTTTACTCATGGAAACCACTCTCTTAAATGCTTGGTGAATCTAAAACCCTAACGGGTCGTTGCATATGGGCCTCACTTCAATCCTGTTTTTTTTTATTTTCTTTTCATTATCTTATTAACAACCATTAACAAATATAATAACTAAATTAAACTAAATTAATAACTATTTAAATATATAAATATTAAATATAAAAAAAATAGATATTAACAAATATATATGTAAAGCAAACTAAAAAAAACAAAAATTTAATATTTACAAATAAAAGAGCTAAATATGTGCATAAAATATTATTATTAATAATATTTTAAAAAGAAAAAAGGTTTAGGAAATTAAGAAAAGAATTAATATTCATAAAAATGCTTTTTTTTAGGCCACGTGTCACGCTTTAATTGGTCAAAAAGAAAAAATTAAAAAACGCCCAATTTCGGGTGGTCACGTGTCTAAACGGCATGAAACAATAAATGCGAAACTACTTACGAAAGGGGTAGGATAAATTTAGGGTATGACAGATGCCCCTATCTAATGGGCTTTAACCTAAGGAAATAAACTACTACAGCGTTCGTTTTCCTGAGGTATAAGTCAATTAGATATAAAGAAGACCCTGAATTTGTCCGAAAGAAAGAGAGATGCCTGAGAGTTAAAAAAGTTGGATGAGGTAAACCTCTGAGTAAACTGTAAATAATAGGCAAAAGGTCGTCATCACCAAAAGGATGATGGAATGAAACACACCTGGCTACTACTATAAAAAGGATGGTAGAGCAAAACACAATCGCACAATCTGACATTAATGACTATGACAGACCCCCCACCAAAAGGATGACGGAGCGAAACACAACAAACTATCGCACAATCTATCATAAATGATTATGATAGACCCCTCACCAAAAGGATGACAGAGTGAAACTCACACCAGCCACTACCACCAAAAGGATGATAGGGCAAACACAATCGCACAATCTGAGATCGACGAAATGCCAGACCCACCACCAAAAGGATGACGGAGAGAAACACACACCAGTCACTACCACCAAAAGGATGATAGGACAAACACAATCGCACAATCTGACATCGATGAAATGCCAGACCCACCACCAAAAGGATGACGGAGCGAAACTCACACCAACCACTACCACCAAAAGGATGATAGGGAAAACATAATCGCACAATCTGACATCGACGAAATGCCAGACCCACCACCAAAAGGATGACGGAGCAAAACTCACACCAGCCACTACCACCAAAAGGATAATAGGGCAAACACAATCGCATAATCTGGCATCGACGAAATGCCAGACCCACCACCAAAAGGATGACGGAGCGAAACTCTCACCGGCCACTACCACCAAAAGGATGATAGGGAAAACACAATCGCACAATCTGGCATCGACGAAATGCCAGACCCACCACCAAAAGGATGACGGAGCGAAACTCACACCAGCCACTACCACCAAAAGGATGATAGGGCAAACACAATCGCACAATCTGGCATCGACGAAATGCCAGACCCACCACCAAAAGGATGACGGAGCGAAACTCACACCGGCCACTACCACCAAAAGGATGATAGGGAAAACACAATCGCACAATCTGACATCGACGAAATGCCAGACCCACCACCAAAAGGATGACGGAGCGAAACTCACACCAGCCACTATCACCAAAAGGATGATAGGGCAAACACAAATTGAAGGTTACCAACATCGAAAGGATGCAGGCTATGTTGAACCGACGAAGTTCGGCTATCACCAAAAGGATGATAGTAAGGCAATTGACAATGGTCACGCTTGCTGGGTACAACTAAATGGGGAACACCTAAGAGGAAGATTGAATTGAAATGAGTCAACGGGGTACGCCCACCATCTTTGTTTGGAGATCATAGTTTTGCTGAAATGATTTCATGGTTACGCCCATGAATTCTGAAGAGGATGCCCCTGACTGGGCTGAGTTTGTCTTGGAACTTTGTCTCGTCTTGCTCAATAAAAGGCTGAACAACTTCATGAGGTACGCTCACGGTTTTGCTGAAGATGCCCCTGCTCGGGCTGGATCTTGCATTAAACTTCTTGGATTTGCCCAACAAAAGGTTGAACAACTTCGTGGAGAACGCCCACGGTCTTGAATGGTATGCCCCTGGCTGGGATGTATATTAACTTGAAGATCTGATCAACCACGAGGTTGAAATACGTCATGGGAAATACCCATGGTATTGAAAAGACTGCCCCTGACTAGGCTGAATCTTGCTTTGAATATTTTGAAACTTGGTGGGAGAAACCCACAATCGCAGAAGATTGCCCCTGACTGGGCTGATGATTTCTTTGAAGCTCTTGATATTCGTGGGAGAAATCCACGACCTTTGTGGAAGATGCCCCTGACCGGGCTGATGATGGTATTGGAAAATCTTCAAGATTGATCCTGGACCTTGACTTGCATATATGAATGCTGGATGTAAAATGATGTTCCATAACGAATGAAAGTGCAAATGCAAATGCTGACAAGCGGAGATGCAAGAGCTTGGGGAAGTATGGTATGATTGGGGTATGCATATGATGCAGGATACTTATGAGGATGAATGCAATGCATATGATGCATATGATGCAGACGGGTGATTGGAAATGTAAGTGGAGACGCCAGCGTGGTGGATTTTTGGTAGTTGCCAACGCAGATTGGATTTCGGGTGGTGGGAGGGATGGACTGCCTCGACACGCTGTCCGTTGAAGACGTCACAATTGAAGCAGAAGATGATGCTCTAGATGCCCCAAGTCTGGATACTTTGTGGTTTACTGTGAATTTGCTTCAGAGAAGGTTGCAGCTCTGCTTGATGGTCAGGATGACCTGGTCTTGCCCCAGTTTGAACATGGAAATGGTATGCCCCAGATCGAGCTGTTGAATGGTTTGCTCCAGCCTGTGGGTTTTGAGGTAGTCTTGCTTCGTGACAGCCACTAAAAGTCAAGTTCCTCCTTGATTTCCTTTTGTTGAAATGTCTTTGAATACCTAACACTGTTTTGCAATTAAAATTGTACATTCACAAATGGTAATATTAATGCAAAGTTTGATGCCAGATTTGAAAAAGTATCGCTTTATTGAAGTGTCGTGGTAGTGAGACGAATGGATCATCAGCCAAAACGTTGTGTTGTTTGATTGGTATAGAAGATATTGCAAGGATAACGACACCAATGCTGATGATTAACAATCGTATGAGGAGTCAGGTTACGCAACCTTGCGACAATATGCTTTCAGAATAAACCTCGTCTCAATTAGGTCTTTCGAGGGTTGTAACGTGGCCTGGTTCATGGTTATGAAACAAAGGATATTAGGCTCAAAGTATGATTTGTACCCACCCCTTCTTCTTAATGATCTCCAGTCCTACGCTCAGTTAATTCTACACTTGTCTAGACGGTGTAAGCTTCAAGGTTCAAGGTTTGCTTGACGTGGCAGTTGCTTTATTTTGATGGATGCCAGTGCCCCTTTGATTTAGGTGGCCACTGAATATTATTTTGTTTTTGTTGAGGGTTTCGGGGTCCTCTTTTACTTTTGTTTTGATCCCTAACTTTTGCATGGATTGACTTTACTTGTCAGATCCATCGGGATTGCCTTGATTTTGCCTAAGTCCCCTCTGAGGTGTTTGACTTAGCAGACTTTTGATTTTTTTTTTTATTTAGTTGGAGGATTGTGACTGTCATGGGTCATTGATGAACGACCGTCTTCTGGATTTTACCTTTTTTTTATTTGAGTGCGGGATTGGATTAACTGAACACTACCTTACCCCAGGTTGAGTGTAAAAGGTTTGAATATCCAAAGGAAACTGTTACTTCTAGGCTCGAAGTGGTTTACTAGGGATTAACTCCTTATATCTCCAGTGTTTGGGGAATTGAAGCAATGCCTGTGCATCATTGACGAGATCTGGTCTGAAAGCATACGATTTGCAATTATGGATATCTCGTTTTCATCGTCCTCCCTCAAATCATGCTAAACAACAGTGAATAGAGTGGAGTGAATAAATGTGTCGGTGATAAGTGAAAATGAGTGAATACGACATAACTAATTCAAAACACGCATAAACAATATATTAATGAAAACCAAATATGAATGACAATTGTTCAAAGCATACAGTACTTAAACAAACAAAGACAAAACATAAGGAAAATGAAAGATTAAATGGCAGCATGACGACCTTCTTCAGAGAATGGACTTGACTGGACTTGATCTGATGTTAGCACTAGTTGGCTGATGGCATCGGATCGTTGATGATATTCTGAGACTTTCCATTGAAGTTGATAGCATCCCTGTCGATCATGTCTTGAATTATGTGCTTGAAAGCTCTACAGTCCTCAATGGTATGACCTGGAGCGCCCTTATGAAACTCACAATGAGCATTTGCATCGTAATCGGCAGGAATGACAGTTGGAGGGGCCAGATCTCTCGGAACAACAGCTTTCTTCTCCAACATCTGAGCAAAGATTTTAGCATATGTCATTGGTAAACGGTCAAAGACCCTATCTGGCCTCCAGGTTCTCTGCTGACGCTGAGGGCGAGTACCTTGTCGTTGTTGAGTAGCTTGCATTTGTTGTTGCTGAGGAGGATACCCATATCCTTGCTGGTTGTAGGCTTGTTGCTGAGGAGCCTGTTGCTGTGGCATCTGAGCTTGCACTGCTTGAACAGCTGGCTGATAAGGCATTGGAGCATATTGCACAGCAGCAACATACGGATACTGGTAGTAAGGAACCTGATAAGGCATAGGAGCGGGAGCTTGTTGAGAAGCTTGCCCTTTCTGCAAAGAGATGGCATTTGTTTCGCCCTCTTTCTTCTTGTATCCGTTGAAAGGCTTCTTGACATTGACTTGGCTATTAGAACCTCCTGGGATCTTTCCACTCTTCAGCCCTTCTTCAATTCTCTCACCGACGATCACCAAGTCAGAGAATCCAGCGGAGACACTACCGATCAACTTTTCGTAGTATTGGCCTTGTAAAGTACCCATGAAGATGTCAATCAGTTCACGGTCAACAAGAGGTGGATGCACCCTTGCGGCTAGCTCTCTCCATCATTGCGCGTATCCTTGAAGGATTCACTATCTTTCTGAGTCATACTCTGAAGCTGAGTACGATTTGGGGCGAGATCGGTGTTGTACTTATACTGCTTGACAAATGCATCGGCTAGCTCGGCCCAAGTGCGCACACTGTTACGTTCCAACTGCATATACCATTCGAGTGATGCCCCAGACAAGCTGTCTTGGAAGCAATGAATCATGAGCTTTTCATCTCTGGCATAGGCAGCCATCTTGCGAAATACATCTTCAGATGAATATTCGGGCAACTGAGACCTTTGTACTTCGAAAATTCGGGCACCTTGAACTTGGGAGGAATGACAACATCAGGCACCAAGCACAATTCCGAAGCACTGAAAGAGTTTGAGTTATGCCCCTCCATGGCTCGGAGTTTCTCGGCTAGATCTCGGCACATCTTCATGGCTTCAGAATCCTGAGCAGCAACAGGACTGGCAATGGGGATAGCAGCATGATAGTTCTGAACGTCGTCATACTGATCCATCAGAGTATCTTCGATATGAGGCACTGAGATTTGCACAGCAGTAGGTTGGGCCTGCGGTATAGCTCCAATGGTAACTCCGGGCGCTGGGATTGGCTGAGAAGTGTTCCCTTCGGCTGCGTTATTGAAGTTCAACGGCGTCCCATGAGGATTTGGAATTGGAACCAAAGGGATGGCAGTAGACCCTTGTCCTTGACCATTGTTGTTGACGACAGCGGCGGCTTCACGCTGTTCTTCCTCTCTTCTGGCCGCGAGGATGGCTTCGAGGATCTGGTCGATCTTTCCTTTCATAGAATCCAACTCTTCCCTGAAGGCGGCTTGCTCCTGTTGAATCTGCTCCATCATTCGTCTGGTATTGGCTCTAGTTGCGTACTGGTGTCGGGGAATCAGCTTGATTTACTGGAGAGGAAGGAAAGAAGACATAAGATTCTGTTGAAGGACTGGAAATGCAAAAATGCACAACATATGAAATGCAATGCAAATGATATGCAAGATGCAATGCAAGATACAAGATCCAGGATCACAGGATCACAATCAAACAATTTTGGAGCTGATAACTGTAGCAGATCCACAACCACGATTTCTGATCAAAAAAACTGACAGGTACAACCTATACGGGAAGGTCTAAACATTCTACCCATAAACCCACTTACGGGATGGTTTCTATGTTTGGTTCCCAGGATCACGGACACTAGTCGTATTAGCGTCACGCAACAGGCTGGCTGTATTACGACGATAATGACGATAAGGTCTCTCCTGAGCGGGGTCCTCATGCTAGGCGCACAAGGAGCGAGTCCTTGGAGACTGACACTACACGACCACCAAAATCAGAACTGGTGCTAACAAAAGGTTCCCAGAATCACGGACCCTTCATTAATCAAGTCGTGCAACAGGCTAGCTGTGTTACAACGAGATCTACGAATAGGTCTCCTCTGGAGGAGCTTTCATGCTAGGCACACAAGGAGCGAATCCTCGGTGACTAACACTACTCGACTACCAATTCTAAACTAAGTGTTCTCTCTGCTTTTACCAAAGCTCGGGCGTAGAGCCTTACTCATGATGTCATCCAAAGAACCAACAGGCAACCAAGATAACAAGCACGAATAAAATCCATAAGAGAAAAAATACATAAACAAGAAGAAAACAAAAAACAAACACTCCTCACAAACCAAAAGATAGGCTCGACTCTCTCTTTGCATGGAGCAATGTCCCCAGCACAATCGCCACCTGTCGCACCTCAAAAAAAATCACGGAGACATTTCGGAGAAACGACCCTCGCGCGAAAGGCGCGGAAATGCGGTTCGATAGAGTCGCCACCGAACTTTATTTATCCCGAATAAACGTGAGAGGAAAATATCGAGAAAACCTCTTAAAACGAAAGGATAGGAACAGGGCTGTCGCAACCATGTTCCGGGTTCGGGAGTCGGTTACGTGAGGGGAAGGTATTAGCACCCCTCACGTCCGTCGTACTCGACGGGAACCTCTTAAGGTAAATGTGGGGAGAAAAAAAAAAGAAATGTGCTCGCCAAGATCATCGCAATCTTGTGCCTACGTATCTTACATTCGGATGAGAATGAAGAATCAGAGCAGTCGTAGTTCGTGGTAACAACCATGAAAATATGAGGTTGAATAGGTTGGAAGTTTGAGTTTGAGACGAAAGGGTGACTGACAAGCAACCCAAGAGCGCGTCTCAAGAGCTTGTCACTCAAGAATTCAAGGAATGCGAGATTCCAAGAACTCAGTTCTTTCGGGAATTGACTGAATAAGTTGAAGATAAAGAGTTGGATGTTTTGAAATCGAAAGAATGAACTAATAACAAACTCAAGGGCGCGCCTCGAGAGTTACTCATTCGAATATTCAAAGAATGCTAGATTTTGAGAATATCCCTCTTTCGTAAGTTTTAAAAAATGTTTGTGAAAAGATCGAATCGAAAAAATGGCATGTGAGGCAAAAAGGAAGTTGTTTTGAAGTGGCTCGACGACGTGTCGAGGATTTGATTGAAAATGAAACCGACTTGACGACGTGTCAAGGGTTAAGATTGTGAGAAACGATATTAGTCCCTGAGGGTGCCCCTAATATCGAAACCACGAGGAATTGTGAAGTGTGTGCGAAATGTCGATGGTTGCGAATGCGTACGAGCTTTCGACTTAGGAGAACATTGGAAAATGATTGAGTTCGAAAAAGTCGAAAGGTTGAGTAAATAAAAACTCAAGAGCGTGCCTCGAGAATTATTTACTCGGAAATTCAAGGAATGCTAGATTCCAAGTACTTCCTTCTTTCGGAGTTTTAATCGATAAAATGTTTTGAAAATAATTTGAAGTGAACGAGGTATGAAAATAATTTAGGAGAAGTGATAATTATTTGATAAATGAGACGTCGGCCTCACAACCAATTAATTGAGGTATTATCGAAATGCTATATCTCGACGACACTTTTTCCAATTGGAGAATATTTGAATGAACAACGAAACTATCATACAGAGTTGCTGGATTCTTATGATATATTATATTTTTTTTTGTCTAAATAAGAGAACGAAACGTTGAACAAAATATTATTTAAGGTGTACACCTCAATAATATCCCTTCGAAAACTCAAGAAGTGCTAGACTTCAAGAGTTTAATTTTTCGTAATTTGGTTTAAAAATAAATTAATATTTAAAAAGAAGTTAGATGAAGATTAGAAAAAGAAATTATTAGTTTTGAGAATGATTTATCTGAGAAAGTAATTTGTATTGAAAAATTTATTGGAATGGAAACAGAAAAATGATGTCAGTTTTGAAAATAAAGTATGAAAATAGTTTGAAGTTTTATTTAGAAAATAATTTAGGATTGTCTTAAAATAACTATCTATTAAATCGAATATAAAGCAATTTTTGATTTAAAAAAAGATAATTATTGGTATTTGGAAATGCTTAATGAAATATTATTTGCTTCAAAGTTTTTTCTTTAAAATAGAATCTCTTTTGAAATTGCCTTATTAAATAAATTACTTAAAAAAAAGAAGAATAATTTCGATTTAATTTATAAAATATTGTTTTAATGAACAATAAAAGTATCACGTGGAATGCTAGACTCCAATGATATTTTCTTGTCTAAATAATTAAAGGGCGTATTTTATAATGAAAAGTTGAATGATACATTATTTAAGGTGTACAGCTTAATAACGATTGTCCAAAAATCCAAGAAGTGCTAGACTTCAAAGATTTAGTTTTTTCATAATTTGATTGAAAAATAATTTAGTAGTAAAAATAAGTATTTTAAAAATATTATTTATTGTTTCAAAATTTATTAATTAGATAATGATGCTAAAAATTATCGTTCATAAACCATATAAGATTCTAACTAACAGGTCATTAATAACTTATCATTTTTAATTAGATAATGATGCTAACTTTTTAATTATTTTAAACTAGCATGAAGGTGACTCGCACACAGCCAATTATTAATGAAAACAAAAACTACCCAAAGTATCCACATATGATTAACAATATAAAACTAACAGCATAAAACACAGCCTATTTCCAAACCAAAATTTACAAAATTGCGATGAAATTGTGAACACAGGAACCTGCCATGGAACACAAACAACAGGTCGCAGTAGGCGAACAACCAACATATACTTCACCAGGCTATTAACTGAAAACGAATGTGCAATCGAAAACAATTAACCGTAACACAAAATCAGAACACAACAGCGCAACTAAATTGGAAGGAAAATCACATACGCAATCAAAACCAGAACATGTGAATGAAACCGTTACGTATTGAGGCTGTCGGCGATAACTTATTGTATACACGACCATTTTAGCATACAATAGCTATGTTTTGTTGCTATATTGAATAAAGGATAGTGCTGTAACAATTAGACCATCAGAATCCAAAAAGAACATGGATCAAAACATGATTTGCTGTAGAGTTGCAATTCAATTACATCAATCTTGCGACAAAATCTCAGAACAGCAAACACTAGTTCGTCGAGACCTCATAAACTAAACCTAAAATTCAATCTATACAATAACCATATGATATACCACCCTATAATCAAATGTAATTGTACTAATGCTCATAACAGACTGGAAAAAAAAACAGCATCCCTGCAACGGTTTTAAAATCATTAACCACAACCGTGAAGTCACAACCAAACGATATGCACGATCGAAACTCACAATACAACAAATACATAACATACCCAAATTGAAATACAAACCAATATCACCATATATTCGAACTTCGAATGAAGGAAATATTTTCAAATGCGTCAAAGAAAACTAGAAGTTCGATATGCATAGTGTGGGTGAACCGCAAAATCATACACTAAAACTGAAGCCATTACCGTACATTTACATGATATAAATGAGTGAAAATAGTCTACGGTACCGAAGCGTATCTGCTATCCACATAACATCGAAACACCCTTGATGATAATTTGAAATTACACACATATACAAACAAAGTTTTTGAACTGGATGGGTTGTTAGATTAAAGCGAAATTTGCAGCAAACACATCAAGAAAACATAGGGGTAGTCGAAGCAACCAAAGTTCAGACATGTTTATGGTTTTCACCGTTGATTCGAACTGAAACAAAGTTTAATACAATCTAATTTGAAGCCAGCAAGCACAGAAAAACGATCACAACAGCTCTCACAATTATACCAATCTCAACAACCATATCACCTATATATTATCCTAGAAACTTGTTCATAGTTTGTTTGAGTGGTCCTTATTAGCAAACAACATGGCATGTCAATTAAACAGGATATCTCATTCAAAACAGGTTACAGAAATATCATGAAACCATGCTCAAGAACTCTGAATCTAAACTGCACTGCGTAATCTCAACATAATGCTAAAATCGGACAATGTAAATGAATTGGGCAGAAATCGAATACATGAAGAAAGTAATATTGTCGAAACCGATTTTGCAATGTGAATGATGCTACATAGCCACAACACTTAACATCCGTTCATAATCAGCAGAAAAAATTTATTAAAAGGAAACAACTGGACCAAAATCTAAATATAGGTAGAACACAAACAACAACAAGTGTTCCTAAAATGCAAACATTTAAAGAAAACATAGATGGGATGTATGAAACTTCCATTTCGAAATATTACCCAAACGCCAAATGCCTTGTTGTATGCAATGTATCTAGACCTGGTGATGTTTGGAGGAGATAAGACAGTGTTCTTCGCTGTTGGATCTGACTTGGTCTAGATGTTCGTTACGGCGGCGGAGTCGCGGCAAGCTTCATGACATCAGCATCTCCCTTTTTGAGCTTGAACAAGGAATGGTGAACAAGAACCACAAAACTCGTCGTATTCGTCTAACACCTTCACCAATGTTGAGAACTCAACAGAGCAGCAGTTGACGAAGAAGTTGTTACCGGTGAGGTCGAGATACCGGAGGTTAGGGAGAATGGAGAGAGACTCCGGGAGGGAACTAGTGAGGAGATCCTGGGAGAAGTCAAGGTGGAGGAGAAGATCGATGGTGAGGGTTATGTTTGGTGAGAAATCGGTGAAAGGTTTTATCATTCAAAATGATGATGGTGGCGGAGAAAATGGAAGTTTAACGGCGGAAAATGAAATCGGCTGGTTCAGGTGGAGGGTATTTGGATGATGATGATGCATAGGATTTGGTTAGGGTTTTTCCTAGTGAATTGGGGCGGTCGTCTTTTTTCTAAAAGAAAGAGAGGATGAACAGTAGTTTTCGGTTTCTTTACTCATGGAAACCACTCTCTTAAATGCTTGGTGAATCTAAAACCCTAACGGGTCGTTGCATATGGGCCTCACTTCAATCCTGTTTTTTTTTTATTTTCTTTTCATTATCTTATTAACAACCATTAACAAATATAATAACTAAATTAAACTAAATTAATAACTATTTAAATATATAAA
Organism: Lathyrus sativus; assembly: GCA_963859935.3. Taxonomy (NCBI): domain Eukaryota; kingdom Viridiplantae; phylum Streptophyta; class Magnoliopsida; order Fabales; family Fabaceae; genus Lathyrus; species Lathyrus sativus. Next base: position 10,939,151 of record CAWUDS030002219.1, on the reverse strand, counting down.
TATTAAATATAAAAAAAATAGATATTAAAAAATATATATGTAAAGCAAACTAAAAAAAACAAAAATTTAATATTTACAAATAAAAGAGCTAAATATGTGCATAAAATATTATTATTAATAATATTTTAAAAAGAAAAAGGGTTTAGGAAATTAAGAAAAGAATTAATATTCACAAAAATGCTTTTTTTTAGGCCACGTGTCACGCTTTAATTGGTCAAAAAGAAAAAATTAAAAAACGCCCAATTTCGGGTGGTCACGTGTCTAAACGGCATGAAACAATAAATGCGAAAATACTTACGAAAGGGGTAGGACAAATTTAGGGTATGACATCGGGTCCATTTTTGAAATCAATAAAGTAGTATGACAAATCATGTATTACCTCAACCGTCTGGCAGCCCATGCCAAAGCACAACAAGTTTTCTCTAAAAGTGAATATCGACTCTCACAGTCGGTGAATTTCTTGCTCAAATAATAGATGGCATGTTCCTTTCATCCGGACTCATCCTGCTGACCCAACACGCAACCCATTGAATTCTCGAGTACTGTTAAATACATGAAAAGAGGTCTTCCCGGAATAGGAGGTATTAAGATTCGAGGCTCTTGAAGGTAGCCTTTAATCTTATCAAAAGCTTGTTGACAATCTGAATTCCAAACAACTGTCTGATTTTTTTGTAACAATTTGAAAATGGGCTCGCAAGTAAGAGTCATATTGAAAATAAATCTGGATATATAGTTGAATCTTCCAAGGAAACCTCTGGCTTGTTTCTCAGTTTGCGGAGCCGACATATCTTGAATGGCTCAAACTTTATCTGGATCTACCTCAATCCCTTGGTGGCTAACAATGAAACCGAGTAATTTCCCAGATCTCACTCCAAAAGTACACTTGGCTGGGTTTGTCTCAACTGATAATTTCTGAGTCTCTGAAACAACTTCAACAAATGATTCAAATGGTCTTCTTCATTCTGAGATTTGGCGATCATATCATCAACATACACTTCTATCTCCTTATGCATCATGTCATGAAACAGGGTCACCATGGCTCTTTAATAAGTGGCACCATCATTCCTCAAACCGAAAGGCATGACTTTGTAACAGTAAGTTCCCCAAGGAGTAATGAAAGTGGTTTTTTCCTTATCATCTAGATCCATCTTGATTTGGTTGTATCCGGAGAAACCGTCCATAAACGAGAAAACTGTAAAGCGAGTCGTATTATCCACCAATGTATCAATATGCGGCAAAGGGAAATCGTCCTTTGGACTGGCCTTATTCAGATCCCTATAATCCACACACATTTTGACCTTCCCATCTTTCTTCGGCACAGGTACAATATTAGCCACCCATTCAGGGTACTTGGATACTGCCAAGAAACCTGCATCAATCTGCTTTTTCACCTCATCTTGAATCTTAAGAGGCATATCAGGTCTAGTTCTTCGGAGCTTTTATTTGACTAGTGTGCATTCTGGTCGGAGCGGTAACTTGTGGACCACTATGTCTGTGTCCAAACCTGGCATATCATGATATGACCAAGCAAATACATCCACATACTCTTTTAAAAGCTTCACCAATTGCTGCTTGACCTCTGCCCCAAGTGTTGCCCCAATCTTGACCTCTCTCTTGTCTTCTTCGATGCTAAGATTAATAACATCTACCTGCTCCTTGTGAGGTTGAAACTCTGGGTGCTCGTAACATGCCATTTTTTCCAGTTCATCAGGGATCTCAAAATCTTCGTCCTCATCTTTGGCTTGGTATATTGGTGAGTCAAAGTCACGAGGGAAAGCAAAGTCAATGGATTCAACAGGTTTTGGGGTGCCACTGCATGTTGGAATGGCTTAATTTATTAAAACACACAAGGACAAATGCAGCAATGAAAAAATGTTTTGATGATTTTTTAGAAAAATGCCATTTTCTTTTTAAGCATGGAAACAAAAACAGTTAAGGAAACAAACAACGAAGGATTTAACAAAATAGTTCATTAATCATAATATTCTTGAAAGCATGGGGCCCTTATAAAATGCATCCTATAGCCTTGGGCACGACTATGGAGGTTTAAAGATAAAAACAACAACAACAAGTAAAGAAAAACAAATGAATTACCTCGACACAGGAAAGATCACAGGAATCTCAACAGTCTCCCAATTGCCTAAAGCAGCTTCACAATGATATACCAAATGTTCAATGTCTTCGTCTTCAAAATCTTCTCCCATGGCATTGACTTGGAATCCTCCACTGATGAACACCTCTTGGATAGTCTTCGAACGTCCTTCGGCGTGTGTTGATGCTTTGACATGAGTTGGTTTGTAACCCATCCCTTGGCGTCCCAATATTTCTTTCACTTCAATAACCTCTCCCCAAACTGCAGGCGTACCCTCTTCTAATATATACATGATGCTCTGAGCGGATGCAAAAGATGGACCACTCTTTGCCACTGTGCTTTCTATCATTACTGCATTAGCTATTTCAAGCGCTTGGAAAGAAGTTTCCAACGCATCCTCATCTGCCTCAATATACCTGAATGACGATAAACTACTCACCATCAGGTCCTCTTCGCCATGCACAATTACCAGTTTGTTGTTTACAACAAATTTCATCCTTTGATGCAAAGTGGAAGTCACTGCCCCTGTTGTGTGGATCCAAGGCCGTCCCAACAAACATCTGTAAGCCGGGTTAATGTCCATTACCTGAAATGTGATATCTAACACGTGAAGGCCTATCATAATTGGCAATTCCACTTCCCCAACAACCGTTCTTCCTAAACCGTCAAAAGCCTTCACAATCAATGACGTCGGCTTCATCTCTGCCCCTGCATATGCTAACTTTGCGAGCGACCTTTTGGGCAATACATTCAACGAAGATCCAGTATCAACCAAAACTCGCGCCAACATGTCCTCTTGACATTTGATAGATACGTGCAAAGCATGGTTATGATTACGTCCTCCTCTTGGCAACTCTTCATCACTGAAACTCAGAGTATTGCAGGCTGTAATATTGGCTATCACCGAATCAAACTGGCAAGGGGTTATATCCTTCATCACATGTGCTTGCATTAACACCTTTTGTAGAGCCTCCCTATGGGCCGGGGAATTCATCAGGAGATACAAAATCGATATTTTTGAGGGGGTTTGATGGAGATGATCCACAACCTTGTAATCGCTTTTTCGGATAATCCTTAAGAACTCTTCAGCATCTCCTTTTGTGATGGATATTTCTTTGTCGTTGGCCGTCACGGCAGGGGTAACCTCTTTTGGGGACACCACTGTTATCTTGGGTTGATATATTCGACCACTACGGGTCATCTTCCTCGTTCCTGCAATATTTGTCACATCACCCCGGTCATCCTTCACCTTCTCATTCTGAATAACCTTCCCAGATCTCTGGTCTAACACAACCATATCGTACTTCCACAGGACTGCCTTTGTATTCTCAAAAGGAAACGATCTCGGCTTCTGAATAACAACTGGTCGAGGCTGATCAACAACAGATTTGTCAAAAACAGGCTTCGCATTTTTGCTGATCATATTGAACACAGGGACTTTCTCGCTTTTCTTTGGTAGATTGAAAACAGGCTCAACCACCGAAACTTCCTCCTTCTTTACCTTGATACCTACTTGCAATAATCCATCATCAGTCAGACTTTGTACGTCTTTTTGTACCACATCACACCCTTTAGGATTAACAAAACATTCTTCACAATCATTATGGGTACCTTTAATCAGTCCTGCTTTTAACAGTTTCTCATGAAGTGACCTCAACTGAGTCTTGATTTCTGACACATCACAAACCATCCTTTCATCTGAAGCCTATTCTATAGCATTAACTCCTCCATGATTTGGCAATGGGTTACTTTTAACATTAGGCGGTGCATCATCAAAAGACAAAATCTTCTTCTCTATGAGTTCCCTGACAATATGTTTTAAGGCAAGACACCCCTCTAAGTCATGGCCGGCGGCGACACCTTCATGAAAGGCACAATGAGCATTTGGATTGTAATGAGGTGATGAAGTGTCTGAGGGTGTATTCAATGGTCGCGTTGTTACTAACCCTTGTTGCACCAAAGCCGGGTACAACTCTGTATAAGTCATTGGTATCTGAGGAAATGGAGGCCTCGTTGCTGGTCTTCGATTTTGGTAATTTTGCCTTGGTGTCTGAGCCCTAGGCTGCTGATATTGCTGATAGGGTGGAGCATTGGGCGCTCGTTGATACCCTTGTTATTGAACTGGTTGATACATGGGTGCTGGTTGGACTGTCTGATAACTCGGAACAAGGTGATTGAAAGCAGGCGTTATAGCTGCCACATATGGTTGTTGAGCATACTGTAGTAGATACATCGGTTGTTGTGTCAGATTTTGCTGAGGTTGCTGAACATAGCCTTGTGGAGGCTGCTGAATATAACTTTGTGGAGGCCGTTGATATCGTTAGTAAGGCTGCTTCTGATTCCTTTTCCCCACTGTTATGGCGTTTGTTTCTCCCTCTTTCTTTTTATGAAAATTACCACTGAACTTCTTGACATTGTTGTTGTTGGAACCACTGGAACTACTAGTCATTTTTCCATTCTTCAATCCCAATTCCACTCTCACCCCTACAGCCACTATATCGGAGAAACTCGACGTTGTTGCACCCTAAAATTTGACCAACCGATTCTTGTATTTAGCTTATGTTTCGATTCATTTTGCATTTTGCATCCGCATAGCGCATTCATTGCATTTTTCAGTCAAATTGATTTTATCGGGATTACAGCTCTTTCGTGCTTCAAGCGTGTCTAGCAAGTTCGAATACGAAGATTTATTTTGGAGTGGTACACTTCCCGGTGTTTTCAACTTTTGCTGTTGTTTTGAGGATATTTCGGTGTCCGTATTTTTACCGGTTATCTCGTTGCGTGCTCGCAGTTTGGCTCACCGATTTAATTGATGTTTTTGTTCCTTATGGAATTATTGGCTTTTTCCTGGGGTTTATTTTGTTAATTGGTTAGCTTAGAAATTATTTCAAATTTTAAATGATTTTTCTTTAGAAATTAATTGGGCTTTTAGATATTAGAATATCATATTGTTTTAATAGCGTCTCTTTTTAGATTTTTAGAATGTCTTTGGAGATTTTAAATTGTTTTTCTAGAATGTTAATAGTTTTTTTTCTATTTTTCATAGTTTTTATTTCTAGATATTAATTTGTTTAGAAATTAATAGATTTAATTCTTTCCTAGATATTAATTGAGTTTTTAGAATTTAATAGATTAGTTTAATTCTTTTTAGAATTTAATAGATTTTAAATTGGTCTAGGTAATTAGGATTAATGAATTAGAATACTATTAGTTTTAGTAAGTGATAATCATTTTTTAATTAGGATTAATTAGGAATATTAATTAGCTTTGATTAGTTTTGTTAATGGGACTTTAAGCATTTTCGTTTAGTATTAAGTGCAGCTTTTAATCATTCATTTTAGCTTTAATCATCATTAGTTTAGCATTAATTGAGTGAATTAATTGGAGTCAGAATTAATTGGGTTTTTTAATCATGTTTAATCCATTTTCGTGGGCCAGATGTCCACCAATCAAGCCCATAGTTCAGGTCCAGCGCCACATGTCCGTATAAAAGGCAACCCACATTTCTCTCTCTCTTTCCGCCACCTCACTCTCCCACCTCACCACACGTGGACACCTCACACCATCACACACCTCTCTCCGTGCCACCTGTCCCACTCAGCCTCTCTCTCTTCCAGTGCACGACACCTCATCACCACACGCGTCCCACTTCACCCCTCTCTCTCCGGCCACGCAAACACACCGGGAACTCGTCGGAGAAATCACCACAGTGGTTCACACGGCCAAGACCTCACCGGAATCAGTAACCGTCACCGGAAAATTCATATGATCTTCATTGTTTTTTCCAGTTTCCCTCAATCTTCATCTTCCCCGTATGATTTTTTCTTCCAGAAATCCATAGAACCTCCACCGTGTTCTTCGTGTTCTTCACCTCATTTCCAGATTTCATGAAGATTCAATCACCTCCGTCCAGATTTCTCAGAAGTTCATGATGTTCATCATCGTCTTCATAGGTTTTTTCAGAAACCTTCATCTATCAAGAAAACTTCATCCAAACCTTCAACAACTTTTTCCGGCGAGGATCTTCATCAAGATTCAACCGTTCGTAATCATCCTCCAGATTTCCAGAAACCTTCTTGATTTCTTCCCAGATCTTCATCAACGCGATGTTCTACATCACGACCATCAACCTTCAATAATTTTCCGGTAACACTATTCTCTGTTCTCAGTTAGCTTTAAGAAACCTCCATTATTCTCTTGGATATACACGAGTTCGTCATAGCTTCGTAGTCGTCTTCCAGAAAATCATCACCATCAGATCTTCGTCGTTATGCGTCACGAACAACAACAACAACGAATCCTTCAGATTTCACTCATGATCAACATCGAACATCAATGACCTGCAAGGCTTTTCCAAACTTCTTCGCAATATCCAGATTCAAGAAGTCACTCCTTCAGGTTTAGGGATTTTTAATAGGTTTGTGTTGCTTAGTTGAACGAAGGAGATGAGCAAGATTGACGAGGTTTCGTGTGAGGAATTTTGAGATGGAGGCAAAGCAAAGCAGAGAGAAGTTGGGAGATTGAGAGTGGGAGACGGAGACAGCGGCGACGGAAGTTAAGGAAGAAGGCATTCTAGGGTTTTTGTCCAGAAGGAATGAGGAAGACGAAGGGGGTTCCTGATTGGATCATTGGGCTTTGGCCCGTTCATTTCCTAGACTTGCACCGTTCATTTCCTTCCTACACCCCCCGCCTTTTTTTTTCTTTTTTGGCTGAGGGATTCCCCCTGACGGGCTGTGCCCAACTTGCATTTGCTGATCTCACCACTCCGTTTCTATGTGCACCCCTCGTCCCCCTAGTTTTTTGTTTGTTTTTTAGCTGTTGTATTGTGGGCTGGGCCCAATTGTCTTTTGCTGCATTACACTCCTGTTCTGCTATTGTACCCCCCTTCCCTTTTATTTTTGTTTTTTGTATTGGATATTTGTTTGTAATAGATCCTAGTTTTATTTTCCATTTTCTTTTTAGGAAGTTATAGGTTATTTTCCTTTAGAATATTATTACATATTTTTCAGCATAGAATTTATATTCTATTTTTTAGGTATTATTTTCTTTGTAGGGAATTATAGAATATATAGATATTATATATAGAATTTTCATTTTTATTTTCTTTTTAGGAGATTATAGCATATTATAGAGTTTTACATAGGATTTTATATTCTGTTTTTTTTGTATGCAATTTCCTTAGAATTTCTTTTGAGTTTCTATTAAGAGTTTATTGCCTATTTTAGGAGTAGAATATTATTTCCATTTGTTATTGGATTTCTCTCCTCATATCTCTTCTGCTATCTGATTGTTACTTTGATTTTATTCTGTGTTGGTCGTGTAACATGATTCAATCGGAGAATGATTTTCAATATCATTTCTCTATCTTGTCTTTGACACGGATATCAATACGCTATCTCTTAGAGTTTGATTTATCGTATAAGTCAAATTATGACGGTTTAGCGTTACATTGGTTCTGATTCGAGACGTCATCATCAAGGATCCAGAGAGGAGAAGATTGGAATGGAGCTTGCACACAATGTCGAGGGCCAACGGAGCTGCTTCGTTCGATAACATCTTTCTTATTCAAGTTTTCGTGCAACCGTCGAGTGTTGTGAGCTGTAGCGTTAGATACGTAGGAAATGACAATTGAGCGGTCTCCCCTCGATCGTATAGAGTGTTTAGTGTAGCACCCTTTGGATGATATACGACGCATTCGCTCCTACGCCTTAGGTTCTCGCGTGTGTGTCCCGAGTTCCTTCCCGTTTAGGCGTGTTAGGCCTGCTTCCTCTTTGTTTTTGCCCCCGCGCGATCGAAACCCTTTTCTCTCGCATCCTGGCGATTGATACCCCTTCTCTTGCCCCTGTGCAATCGAGACTCGTTTTCCGCGTTAGCCGAACTATGTTTGCTCTAATCTCTCGTACCAGACGAGAGTACGTAGGCATAGGATTGCGATGATCCTAGCGAGCTCCCTTTTTCCCCTTTTCTGTAGTTGGCCGAACTACAGATGCTCTGATTCCTCGTACCAGACGAGAATATGTAGGCATATGATACGATATCCTAGCGAGCACACTAACAACTAAATTCTCTATTCTCTCGCTGCCGTGCGATCGAGACTTTTCCGCTAACGGCTAATTTTCCCTTTCTCTTCCCCTAGCGCAATTGAGACTAAACCGTAGTTCTAGTTCTCGTAGGTTCCCATACCTCTAAACCCTGACATACTACGTCTGTTCTACCGCAAATAGGTAACACCTAAGTCTCCAATGGTCGAGCAGCATACACCTAACTGCTAGAATGCGTACGCTAGTATCGTCAATCCTTTCTCTCACCCCTGTGTGATCGAGAACACCCCGGTTACCCGTAGTCAGCCCGAACTATGTTTGCTCTGATCTTTCGTGCCGTGTGAAAGTACGTAGGCACGAGATGCGCTATCTCGGCGAGAAACCTTCCCTTTTAACCCGTAGTTAGGCGAACTACGTTGACTCTGGTTTCTCGTTCCATACGGGAATACGTAGGCATAGAACTGCTGTGTTCTGCCGAGTCATTTTCTTTTCTTTTCAGACCAGACCTTTTAGCGTAGATAGTTAAACCAACCCGCCAGATAAACACAACAAGCGTGGATCCCATCGAGTACGATGGACGTGAGGGGTGCTAATACCTTCCCCTTGCGTAACCGACTCCCGAATCCACACATGGTTGCGATGACCTTGTCTTATACCTTTTCGTCAGGTTTTTCCGATCGTTCCCTTTCCCTTTCTGTGGGATCAATAACGAAAGGTGGCGACTCTTCTGTTTTGCCGGCACCTTATTTTCGCGGTAGCGATAGCTGGCGACTCTGCTGGGGAAGAAGCGTCCCCCATGCGAGACAATATGGGGATCCAACGTCCCCTACGAGAGTCAATCCTAGAGCTTGTTTGCTTGTTTGTGGGTGTTTATTTTTGTGTTGTATGTTGTATATTATTGTATTTACATTTCCCACACTATATTATTGCCTGTTGTTGTTGTGCTGTTGCGGGAGGGGTGCTCTGATGAGTGATAAGCCAGACCTAGGATCGAGTATATACCTAGCACTAGAAGCCGATTAGCGGTGAACCTGTATGTTAGGCATGCACTAGTTCCCACAAAATCTGCGCTCAGACGAGATTCTTTGAGATGATTTCCATTTCTAGCCCAGTGGACCGTTGAAAGGATTTCAGATCTAAGGATTGTCGACTCTGGGAACCGATCATTTGTGACTCATTTGAGTGAGGCCGCTTCAAGAGATGATGATGCCACACCTTCCTGGGTATCGTATCATCATTTCTTGAAAGTCTGTGACGCTGATGAACGCATAGGATGTCGAACCTTTGTCAGTTTAGGTCCATACCCGTGAGTGAAGGGTTTTTGCAGGAAACTTGACTTCCAGCCGACCCGGTATTTTGGTTTTCTCTCGTCAGAGCGAACTTATCCCGTCAGCAGCGCAGCAGTATTCAGAGCTTTGTGGGGGTTGTGATCCTGTGTTTGTTGCATTTTTGCATTACATTTCATGTGCATCTCATGCTTGCATGTCCATCCTCGGCCGGAACAGAAAGCTTACCCGTCTTTTCCCCAAATTGCAGTTGATTTCCCGACATTTGCTCTGGACTTGAATTAGTTTCTGGAAGGATCATGAACTCAGAAGAGCAGAATCAGGTGGTTACCAGAGCAGAGTTTGAATTGTTGAAGAACTAGTTGAGTCAATTCATGGAAGCCATAACAACTCTGACTAGAGGAGAGGAAAATGTTCAGAGGACTCCGGTGAATAATGTTGCTCAAGCCCAGCCTGTGCAGATTCCTGTCAGAGACAAAGATGCATCTCCTCTTCATGACACCGATTATCAGAATTTCACTTTCCCTATGACAGATCATCAGAGGATTGTTCTGAAGGTTAATGCCAAGGACCCACAGACTGTGGAATTCATGAGAAGATATCGGTTATTGGAGGAAAAGATTGCTACCCTGATGAGTAAGAATACTCTTGATCTGAATGCTGCGAGCATGTGTCTGGTGCTAGGCCTTGTGTTGCCTCCAAAGTTCAAGATGCCCAATTTTGAGAAATACAAAGGGGATAATTGTCCGAAGCTACATTTGGTTATGTTCTGCAGAATAATGACAAGCTTATGATTCACTATTTCTAATATAGTTTGATCAGAGAATCTTTGGATTGGTACATGCAGTTGGAGAGTGATAGCATCAAATCATGGTCGGATTTAGCCAATGCCTTCGTGAAGCAGTACAACTACAACCTGGATATGGCTCCTAGTCGCGTGCATTTGCAAGAATTATCTCACGCGGAGAAGGAATCCTTTAGGGGGTATGTGCAGAGATGGAGGGAATTGGCTACTCGTGTTCAACCACCGCTTCTGGAGAGAGAAATGGTTGACCTTTTCTTGGGTACTCTGAAGGGTCGTTATTATGACATAATGTTCAGTTGTGGAACGACAAGCTTTGCGGACTTGATAAGAATAGGAGAGCTTTTTGAGAGAGGACTCAATAATGGAAAGACGCGAGATACTCCTTATATCCCAGTTGATAAGAATGAATCAATTGTCAGTTCCCGGGAGGAATGGGAAGGAGGAAGTGATGTTGTCTCAGAATCTCTAGCATCTCAGGCTCAGTTTTCAGACACTTCAAGTGTTCAAAGTCAACAGTCATATCGTCGTCAGCTGCGTCAGCACGCCCGACGAAGACCAAGGAAACCTGAAAGGCAATTTACTCAGCTACCGGTGTCGTACAGTCAATTGTTGCCATATTTGGTCAAAGGTGGGCTGATAGTGCCGAAAGAGACTAATTCAATGATCCCGCCTTACCCTCCAGGTTTTGATGCCAACGCCCGTTGCGAGTACCATGTTGGGGCACAGGGGCATTCAACAGATGACTGTAAGGTGCTTAGAAGCCAAATTCAAACTTTGCTGGCCTCTAACAGAATATCTATCACGCCTCAGGGTGTTCAGATTAACGACCTTCCTTCATCCAGCCAAGTGGGTGTATCAGTTCAGGTTATGGGAGAATTCACTGAGAGAAGATGTTCGGAGGAGTATCAGGATGACTTCGACGATCAATTCTGAAGATGGTTGGCTCAGCAGCAAATCAAGTTCGAAAAGCCCAGTTCCCAGAAGCTGGCAATCTATGTTTTATCATGTCATTTCTTTGCATTTGTAGTTTCTTTTCTGTTAAAGCGCAAATTGCATTCATAAAACTTGTATTGTTTTCAATTGATATTGATAATGAAATGAATATGCATGTTTTGATTTAATCCATTCGTGTTCACTCAATGTTTTAACTGAAATCCAACGCTTGGTTAAGCGGAATCCGGGGAGGATGGCGAAGTTTAAAAGACGTGCAAACTTCCGATTGTATGCTTTTGAAAATAAAACCTGCTGATGATGTACAGGCATTGTTTCAAATCCCTAAACACCGGAGTTATAAGGAAGATAATCCCTTGTCAACCCCTTTGAGCCTAGTAGTAGGAGTTTCTTTCGGAAAACGAAAAAACCCTCAATCTTAACCCGGGGCAGGGTAGGTGTTAGCTAATTTGATCGAGCGCCCAAATTGCAGAAAGGAGTGTTTGTTCGAGGATCAATCACACCTCTAGAGGTCGTGCCTAAAAAACCACAGTGGTTAAGCGTCAGGAGTGAAACAGTCACATTATTCCCCAAAGAGTTAGGCAACCAGTGTCACACGACTTGTTCAAAAAAAAAAGAGAGCAAAAAGAATCAAAAGCCCGCTAAGTCAAAACTTGAAAATAAATGACTTAGGCAAAAATGAGGGCATCCCACTGGACTTAATAATCAAAAGAAGCTCAAAAGAGTCCGTCCAGGCAAAAATTAGGGAAAGCGAAAAACTGGAAAAAAAAAATGAAAAGGATTACAAAAGAAAAATCCTTAAACGAAATACAAGTCGTATGACCCCAAGTGGCAAAGAAGAAAAGTGAATGGCTGTCACTCCAAAAACTCATGGTTTCTCGAACTATCACTCCTATCTTTCAACCTCTGAGAAGTGAGCGCTAAGGTCCAATTAGCTAAACGTAGGATTGGAGAACATCAAGGTGAACGGGTGGGTTAAAATAAATTTTGAGTCTTTATCCTTTCCTTCAAAACCGTGAACCTGACCATGTTACAACCGGAAAAAGTCCTAATTGAACTAGTTGTTTCGAAGGCATACTTCAGTAAAGATCGCGTCGAAACTGACTCCTAAAAGGGTTCTTCTTACCATGTTGGTACTGATGTTGATATTCTGATAAATGATTTGTTCATTATATGCCATAAACTGTTTTTTACTTTTCCAGTGAATAGATTGGATGTCAAAATTGTCATATGCGTTGCATTAATATATCTTTTATGCAGAACAACTTGTTTTTACTTGCAAGTAAGCGCTTGACAGCAGGAAAGTTTCCTACAGTGGAAAGTATGATCAGGATAGAATGCAGAACACCCGAATACTCCGTGAACCGGGGCAAGCTATATTAAGTAATCCCTAGTGATGTCAGCCATCCAAAGTCAGTTATTCCGAGGCAATCAGGTCGAGATTCGGTAAATCTCTCGAAGCCAAAAAAAACTTTACTCCAAATCAGCCAATCAGAGACAAAGTCGTTGCAGCCAGGGGCATGCCACTCTAAGAAAAGCGCAGAAGTTGTTTCTTGCTCGAGGGGCATTTGATCCGAAGCATCTCTCAGAGGTTCAGAGTGTTAGGGCAGTTCATGTCAGACCATCAGGGTACAAATTTTTAGATTTCCATTCGAGGAATATCCCCATAGAGATCCCACAGACTGGGGCATATCAGAAGCGAAGGAATTGTTCCTCTCTGTGCCATCAGAGCTACTCAGAGCTACTCAAGCAGGTTCAGCCAATCTTCAAGTGTGAGACGAATATCGGGAAGTCGTACTATTATCCCTTGACCCTTCAACCAGAAACTGTGAATTCAGACATGATGTTTTCCAGCGTCAGTCATACTTGACCCATCAAAGATAGCCTAAAAGCCCAATCCATATTGGCAATCACCATGAGGCCCAACCAGTGTTGGCGCATCAGTTTCAAAATCCAATCTTCAAATACGCAGGAAGACTCCGTCTGTTTTCCCCAGCGGAAGTCCAATTGTCATTGGCACGTGTAAGCTATCCCCAAGGAAGTCTAATCATACTTAGCACATGTGGTTATCCCCAGCGGAGTTGACTTCACCTTTCCAGCATTTATTTTGCTGGAATGGTCCTTCTGTGTACAACTTTTCTCCAGCAGCCCGAGCCTGCATTTGCATCTTGCATATATCATCATATTTGCACCATATTTGCATTTCATCATCAAATGCGTAGCATTCCATCTTATATGGAGCATTACGCCATAGAAAAATTCAAACATACGCATATGCATACGAAGCATAAGCCAGTTTTTCTATCAGCCTTTTGTGGCAACATGAATCGCTCTGCAATCAGTTCAGGGGCATTTATTCAGCTACTTTGTTCAGACAGCTCTTTGGTTTATTTTTTCAGATCATACGACGGTTATGCTTTGTCCATCAATCATCTGATGACGATAGACTTTTCTTTCCGTCAATTCCTATTGACGACGTGTACCTCCGAGCAGGTTTTCTTCCCGTCAGTTCCTATTGACGATGTGTTTCCCCAGTACGTGTTTTCTCCGTCTATCTTTAGACGTTGTGAGTTTGGGTATGGCGTTTTCTCCGTCTATCTTTAGACGTTGTGAGTTTGGGTATGGCGTTTTCTCCGTCTATCTTTAGACGTTGTGAGTTTGGGTATGGCATTTTCTCCGTCTATCTTTAGACGTTACGAGTTTGGGTATGGCGTTTTCTCCGTCCATCTTTAGACGTTGTGAGTTTGGGTATGGTGTTCTCTCCGTCTATCTCTAGACGATGTGAGTTTTGGGTATGGTTTTCTCTCCGTCTAGCTTTAAACGATGTGAGGTTTCAAGGTGATCTTTCAGATATGGTTTTCTTTCTGTTTATTGGATGAGATGACATTTCAAGAGGGGTTTTTCCTGACCGTTGATTCTTATTGACGTCGAAGCTCTTTGAAGAATGTTCGGTTTTCTTAGTTGTTGATTCTTATTGACGACATGGCTATTTAAAAGTGGTTTTCTTCCTGTCAATTCTTATTGATAATGTGGCCCCTTTGAGAATATTGTTCTTTCTATCAACTCCTATAGACGAAAGGATTCTGAAATTTGATGGGTGGTGTTGAAGTTCATATGTGGTTTTCTTTCCGCCAGTTCTCACTGACGATGTGGTTCTTCGGACAAGTTTTTCTTTTTGTCTATCTTTAGACAATGTGAACCGTCGGGATGGTGTCTTTCCGTCTATCTCTAGGCAACGTGAGTATGGATATTGTTCTCCTTCGGGATGGTGTCTTTCTGTCTATCTCTAGGTGACATGAGTATGGATATTGTTCTCCTTCGGGATGGTGTCTTTCTGTTTATCTTTAGACGATGTGAGTATGGATATTGTGAGCCTTCGGGTATGTTTCTCTTCCTGTCTATCATTAGACAATGTGAACCTTTGGGATGGTGTCTTTCTGTCTGTCTTTAGACTATGTGAGTATGTTTTTTCTTCTTGTCTATCTTTAGACGATGTGTTTCCCCAGTAGAGTTTTCCTCGGATTGCTGTTACGTCAGTGTTAAAAAATCTCATGGATTAATCCTTTGGAGTTATTACCTGTGTTGACAGAGTTGTTACCCGTGTTGACGGAGTTGGTCCCGTGGAGTTGTTCGTTCAAGTCTTCGGATGCCAGACGCACTTTTATTTAGTGCATGCTCATTTCCTCGTAAACGAAAGGTCAAGGATAGTATATTGACAGTACACACTTTTATTTAGTGCATGCTCGTTTCCTCGTAAACGAGAGGTCAAGGATAGCATATTGACAGTACGCACTTTTATTTAGTGTATGCTCATTTCCTCGTAAACAAAAGGCCAAGGATAATATATTGACAGTACGCACTTTTATTTAGTGCATGCTCATTTCCTCGTAAACGAGAGGTCAATGATAGTATATTGATAGTTCGCACTTTTATTTAGTGCATGCTCGTTTCCTCGTAAACGAAAGGTCAAGAATAGTATATTGACAGTACGCACTTTTATTTAGTGCATGCTCGTTTCCTCGTAAACGAGAGGTCAAGGATAGTATATTGACAGTTCACACTTTTATTTAGTGCATGCTCGTTTCCTCGTAAACGAAAGGTCAAGGATAGTATATTGACAGTTCGCACTTTTATTTAGTGTATGCTCGTTTCCTTGTAAACGAAAGGTCAAGGATAGTACATTGATGACGCGCTTTACGTAGTGCTTTGCCCGTTTCTTCGAAAATGGAAGGTCAAGGATAGTACATTGGCAATTCGAGCTTTATGTAGTGCAATGCTCGTTTCTTCGGAAATGGGAGGTCAAGGATAATATTTTCATATGGTCCTATGGCTCGGTGCCTGCTTATTGTAGCGTACATTTGTTGTTGATCTAATGTGTGGATTCAATGCCTGTGGCGTCACACAGGTGGTTGATGTTGAAATCAGGTTCTGTATCAGATGATTGCTCAGTTTGTTGTCGTGACAACTAGATTCAGTTTTTTGGATATTTGTTCCCCAAGCAGTTTTTGCTGTTTATTTCTGCAGGTTGGCAAATTTCCGGGTTCTTTGGTATTCAACCGTCTTCTACCTTTGAATGTTTGAAAGTCGTTCGCTTCTCAACCCTTCAGGTCCAAGCCGTTTGAATAGGGGCAACTGTTGCACCCTAAAATTTAACCAACTAATTCTTGTATTTGGCTTATGTTTCGATTCATTTTGCATTTTGCATCCGCATAGCGCATGCATTGCATTTTTCAGTCAGATTGATTTTATCGGGATTACAGCTCTTTCGCGCTTCAGGCGTGTCTAGCCAGCTCAAATACGAAAATTTATTTTGGAGTGGTGCTCTTCCCAGTGTTTTCAACTTTTGATGTTGTTTTGAGGATATTTCGGTGTCCGTATTTTTACCGGATATCTCGTTGCGTACTCGCAGTTTGGCTCGCCGATTTAATTGATGTTTTTGTTCCTTATGGAATTATTGGCTTTTTCCTGGGGTTTATTTTGTTAATTGGTTAGCTTAGAAATTATTTCAGATTTTAAATGATTTTTCTTTAGAAATTAATTGGGCTTTTAGATATTAGAATATCATATTGTTTTAATAGCGTCTCTTTTTAGATTTTTAGAATGTCTTTAGAGATTTTAAATTGTTTTTCCAGAATGTTAATAGTTTTTTTCTATTTTTCATAGTTTTTATTTCTAGATATTAATTTGTTTGGAAATTAATAGATTTAATTCTTTCCTAGATATTAATTGAGTTTTTAAAATTTAATAGATTAGTTTAATTCTTTTTAGAATTTAATAGATTTTAAATTGATCTAGGTAATTAGGATTAATGAATTAGAATACTATTAGTTTTAGTAAGTGATAATCATTTTTTAATTAGGATTAATTAGGAATATTAATTAGCTTTGATTAGTTTTGTTAATGGGATTTTAAGCATTTTCGTTTAGTATTAAGTGCAGCTTTTAATCATTCATTTTAGCTTTAATCATCATTAGTTTAGCATTAATTAAGTGAATTAATTGGAGTCAGAATTAATTGAGTGTTTTAATCATGTTTAATCCATTTTCGTGGGCCAGATGTCCACCAATCAAGCCCATAGTTCAGGTCCAGCGCCACATGTCCGTATAAAAGGCAACCCACATTTCTCTCTCTCTTTCGGCCACCTCACTCTCCCACCTCACCACACGTGGACACCTCACACCATCATACACCTCTCTTCCAGTGCATGACACCTCATCACCACACGCGTCCCACTTCACCCCTCTCTCTCCGGCCACGCAAACACACCGGGAACTCGTCGGAGAAATCACCACGGTGGTTCACACGGCCAAGACCTCACCGGAATCAGTAACCGTCACCGGAAAATTCATATGATCTTCATTGTTTTTTCCAGTTTCCCTCAATCTTCATCTTCCCCGTACGATTTTTTCTTCCAGAAATCCATAGAACCTCCACCGTGTTCTTCGTGTTCTTCACCTCATTTCCAGATTTCATGAAGATTCAATCACCTCCGTCCAGATTTCTCAGAAGTTCATGATGTTCATCATCGTCTTCATAGGTTTTTTCAGAAACCTTCATCTATCAAGAAAACTTCATCCAAACCTTCAACAACTTTTTCCGGCGAGGATCTTCATCAAGATTCAACCGTTCGTAATCATCCTCCAAATTTCCAGAAACCTTCTTGATTTCTTCCCAGATCTTCATCAACGCGATGTTCTACATCACGACCATCAACCTTCAACAATTTTCCAGTAACACTATTCTCTGTTCTCAGTTAGCTTCAAGAAACCTCCATTATTCTCTTGGATCTACACGAGTTCGTCATAGCTTCGTAGTCGTCTTCCAGAAAATCATCACCATCAGATCTTCGTCGTTATGCGTCACGAACAACAACAACAACGAATCCTTCAGATTTCACTCATGATCAACATCGAACATCAATGACCTGCAAGGCTTTTCTAAACTTCTTCGCAATATCCAGATTCAAGAAGTCACTCCTTCATGTTTAAGGATTTTTAATAGGTTTGTGTTTCTTAGTTGAACGAAGGAGATGAGCAAGATTGACGAGGTTTCGTGTGAGGAATTTTGAGATGGAGGAAAAGCGAAGCAGAGAGAAGTGGAGAGATTGAGAGTGGGAGACGGAGACAGTGGCGACGGAAGTTGGGGAAGAAGGCATTCTAGGGTTTTTGGCCAGAAGGAATGAGGAAGATGAAGGGGGTTCCTGATTGGATCATTGGGCTTTGGCCCGTTCATTTCCTGGACTTGCACCGTTCGTTTCCTTCCTACACCACCCGCCCTTTTGTTTTTCTTTTTTGGCTGAGGGATTCCCCCTGACGGGTTGGGCCCAACTTGCATTTGCTGATCTCACCACTCCGTTTCTATGTGCACCCCTCGTCCCCCTAGTTTTTTGTTTGTTTTTTAGCTGTTGTATTGTGGGCTGGGCCCAATTGTCTTTTGCTGCATTACACCCCTGTTCTGCTGCTGTACCCCCCTTCCCTTTTATTTTTGTTTTTTGTATTGGATATTTGTTTGTAATAGATCCTAGTTTTATTTTCCATTTTCTTTTTAGGAAGTTATAGGTTATTTTCTGTTAGAATATTATTACATATTTTTCAACATAGAATTTATATTCTATTTTTTAGGTATTATTTTCTTTGTAGGGAATTATAGAATATATATTGTATATAGAATTTTCATTTTTATTTTCTTTTTAGGAGATTATAGCATATTATAGAGTTTTACATAGGATTTTATATTCTGTTTTTTTGTATGCAATTTCCTTAGAATTTCTTTAGAGTTTCTATTAGGAGTTTATTGCCTATTTTAGGAGTAGAATATTACTTCAATTTGTTATTGGATTTCTCTCCTCATATCTCTTTTGCTATCTGATTGTTACTTTGATTTTATTCTGTGCTGGCCGTGTGACATGATTCAATCGGAGAATGATTTTCAAAATCATTTCTCTATCTTGTCTTTGACACGGATATCAATACGCTACCTCTAAGAGTTTGATTTGTCCTAAAGTCAAATTATGACGGTTTAGCGTTACATTGGTTCTGATTCAATACGTCATCATCAAGGATCTAGAGAGGAGAAGATTGGAATGGAGCTTGCACACAATGTCGAGGGCCAACGAAGCTTCTTCGTTCGATAACATCTTTCTTATTCAAGTCTTCGTGCAACCGTCGAGTGTTGTGAGCTGTAGCTTTAGATACGTAGGAAATGACAATTGAGCGGTCTCCCCTCAATCGTCTAGAGTGTTTAGTGTAGCACCCTTTGGGTGATATACGATGCATTCGCTCCTACGCCTTAGGTTCTCGCGTGTGTGTCCCGAGTTCCTTCCCGTTTAGACGTGTTAGGCATGCTTCCTCTTTATTCTCACCCCCGCGCGATCGAAACCCTTTTCTCTCGCATCCTGGCGATTGAGACCCCTTCTTTTGCCCCTGTGCAATCGAGACTCGTTTTCCGCGTTAGCCGAACTACGTTTGCTCTGATCTCTCGTACCAGACAAGAGTATGTAGGCATAGGACTACGATGATCCTAGCGAGCTCCCTTTTTCCCCTTTTTTGTAGTTGGCCGAACTACAACTGCTCTGATTCCTCGTACCAGACGAGAATATGTAGGCATAGAATGTGATATCCTAGCGAGGACACTAACAACTAACTTCTCTGTTCTCTCGCTGCCGTGCGATCGAGACTTTTCCGCTAACGGCTAATTTTCCCTTTCTCTTGCCCTAGCGCAATTGAGACTAGACCGTAGTTCTAGTTCCCATAGGTTCCCATACCTCTAAACCCTGACATACTACGTCTGTTCTACCGCAAATAGGTAACACCTAAGTCTCTAATGGTCGAGCAACATACACCTAACTGCTAGAATGCGTATGCTAGTATCGTCAATCCTTTCTCTCACCCCTGTGTGATCGAGAACACCCCGGTTACCCGTAGTCAGCTCGAACTACGTTTGCTCTAATCTTTTGCGCCGTGTGAAAGTACGTAGGAACGAGATGCACTATCTCGGCGAGAAACCTTCCCTTTTAACTCGTAGTTAGGTGAACTACGTTGACTCTGATTTCTCGTTCCAAACGGGAATACGTAGGCATAGAACTGCTGTGCTCTGCCAAGTCATTTTCTTTTCTTTTCAGACCAGAACTTTTAGCGTAGATAGTTAAACCAACCCGTCAGATAAACACAACAAGCGTGGACCCCATCAAGTACGATGGACGTGAGGGGTGCTAATACCTTCCCCTTGCGTAACCGACTCCCGAATCCAGACATGGTTGCGATGACCTTGTCTTATACCTTTTCGTCAGGTTTTTCCGATCGTTCCCTTTCCCTTTCTGTGGGACAAATAACGAAAGGTGGCGACTCTTTTGTTTTGCCGACACCTTATTTTCGCGGTAGCGACAGACGTTACACTGCTAATCATCTTCCCATAAAATTCAGGTCTTACCGTATCCACAAACCAATATGTCAATTCTTTCTCATTTAAAGGAGGTTCCACTTGAGAGGCAGTCTCCCTCTAGCATTGTGCATACTCTTTGAACGATTCAGAACTCTTTTGTGTCATACTCAACAATTGTCTTCTGTCAGGGGCCAAATCCATATTGTATTTGTAATGTTTCATGAAAGCGTCGGCCAAGTCTTGGAAACTGTGAATGCGAGATTGATCTAGGCTCAAATACCACTTAGCAGGAGCTCCCTTCAAGTTATCCTGGAAACAATGGATCATCAGCTTATCATCTTCTACATGTGCAGCCATTCTTCGGTAATACATGATCAAATGCGTCCGAGGACAAGTAGCACCGATGTACTGATCAAAGTTGGGGATTTTGAATTTTGGCGGAATTACCAATCCAGACACTAAACACATATCTCTGGAATCAGTACCAAAGATATCATTCCCTTCCATTGCTCTAACCTTCCTCCCTATAGTTTCTACACTTTCCTTCAATTTATCATGTCGTCCACTTCCTTCTTCAGACCCATCAGGAACTTCGAACACTTGTGGATGGCTGTAAAAAACAGGGCGCACTTGAGTTTATACAGAGGCTGGAGTATAAGTCAGAACAGCTCGGGGAATCTCTGCCCGAATTGGAACTGATTGTTGACTGACTGGTGGCGGCGGTACAAAACCTGGTATTAACCCATACGGAAGAATGCTTACAACAGTGACTGCCGTTGGGATCGGCTCCACAGCTACATTAGTGATTTTAGAAACTACAGTGGCCTGAGTGTCCATTTTTGCATTGATGACTTGTAAGACTTCCATGATTCTTCCTACGCTTCCTCGTAAATCTTCAAGTTCGTTGTCAACCCTATCCAGAGCCAAATTATGTTCTTCCATTCTTTGACGAGCTTGGGCTCGTGTGTTGTATTGATGGCGAGGATTCAGTATGATTCTGGAGATAAGATAGCGAGATGAGACACATCACAGGAAATGCACATGGAATGCTATGGGTGCAGATGCAAAAATGCAAAATTAATCATTCAAGGAATCCAAAGAAATATTTGCAAAAATTATAACAATGGGGAAATAAAGAAAATTCAAAGTCTTCATAGATTAATAACTGTGAGTTTTACAACAACAATTCGGAATTGAAACACAGATCTCCAATACAGATACATGATAAAATACAGAAAACAAAAATATCCTAGATCTTCTAGCTGGAGGGCCCTTCCATCTCTTACATGGACCAATTCTAGATCTTCTAGCTGGAGGGCCCTTCTTTCCACCTTGATGGACCAATTCTTGAAGCTCTTCCATCTCTTACATAACCTTGAAATACTTATCTCTCCAATCTTTCCCTTCTCTTTCAGCTTTTGCCAAAGCAGCTTTTAATTCTTCCACAAGAGTAAGTTTTGTTGAGTCAGGCTCAAAGCGGGTATAGAACATCTTCAACGCTGCCTCTTTCACCCATGATAAGTAGGATTCTGAAACAGTAGTGTCAGGGTAATCCAAAGCAGTCGTTCCCCTTGTGTGGATGTGACGCCAAGCATACACAATCCGAGCCTTGTAGGCTGGGTCTTTCCCTTCTTCAATGTAGAAACTTCTCAAAAGAACTGGGTCTGGTTCACTCTTCATTGGGTGTCCCAACTGGCGACGAGCTAAAATGGGATTATAGTTGATGCAACCATCAATGCTGATAAGCAGTACATTCGGGAAATCCCCACAGCTCTGAATCATGGAAATCCCCCCATACATAGGGTCATACCACTTAATATCCGAGTGTTTGAGTAACAACAACCTCTCTACCCATGAGAGTCCATTATGCATATCCCAGAGTGCTGGAAGCCTTGGCAAGTGCGAAATAAACCACTTGTATAAAAGAACAGTGCAACACATAATCTGTCCAACTCCATGACGGTTTCTGCGGTGGATGGAAAAATACACATCATCCAACAAAGTGGGTATGGGATTTTTGATTAAGAAAAGGTTGATTGCATTCGCGTCCATAAAATTATCAGCAGTCGGAAACAAGAAAAGTCCGTAAATTAGCAAAACCAGAATGGCCTCAAATGCTTCATAATTCTTCGACTTGGCATAACATTGAGCTTTTTCATACAAGAATATAGCTAGAAATCTGTATAGCCCTCCCCTAGCAGTCATATGAGACCGTACTTCATTCACCTCCAAATGTGCGGCCTCTGCAATTGCTTTTTCGTTAGGAGTCCCTTCTCTTCTAGAAAATGGTCTAGGGGTGACGCTTACTCCCATCAGGGCAGAATATTCTTCCAAGGTTGGCAGCAACTGATAATCTGGAAATGTGAAACAATGATAAGTCGAGTCATAAAACCGCATGAGCGCTGCCAACATCTCTTCATCCACTTGAACTTCTAGTAAAGACAGCATATTCCCATACTTCTCTCTGAACGCCTCGGGGTCTTCTACTAAACTTCCCAGTTTCCTCAAGTTCTCTAAATTTGGGCTTCGGAACACAGGCTCTGCCTTCTTTCCAGAATCCATCTTATAATATCTGCAAAACAATCTTTAGTCCCTTGAATGATTAATTAAAATTTGAATGCAAATGCGCAAAGTATCATGGAACTCAGATTCTGTAAACATCAAAAATGTCGTAGATTTAATTTCATTGAATTACAAAATCTTAGTACATCTTACAAAAGTTTTAAATAGATAGCTAAATAAAAGGTAACAACAGTCCTAAGAAGGTTCTCCTAACAGCCTCGAGTTGAGCTTCTCAATCTCCTTTTCCATCTGGGCCTTCTCAAAAATGAGCTTATCCATGATCAACTTCCATGGGGTCGACTGAGGACTAAAAGAAAATAAATCTTCTTGCGCCTTTCTCTTCTTGCAGGAGAGTACTTCTTCATTCTTCAACTCTAATCGTTTCTGGAGCTCTGCGTTTTCTTCGACAACCACTTGGTACTTGTGCTTCCAAGCGTCTTCGGTTTTTCGTGCCTTGTCCAAGGCAATCCTTAGCTTCTCCTCCTCAGACATGAAGATCAAGGTGTGATCCTCCTTTAAAGCTATTGGTTCTTGTCAAGAATAGGGCATCTTCAACTCAATAGCTCTCTTTCAAACCCATTGGAGATAAGGTTCCAAAGAGACACAGTTGGGTTTTCCTAGGTATTTCTTTCCCTTTTTGTGCAACTGCCTCCAGGCTTTTAGAATCTTCTCTTTCTGCTCCTGACTATTACTCTCTTCCTTGAAAAAAATATTTTCTACATGAACACTGTTGGGCTTGTCTTTCAAAGGATATCCCAACTGTCGACGAGCAAGGACTGGGCTATAACTGATTCCTCCATTGGCACCAAGAAGAGGTACATTACCAAAATCTCCACAGTTGTCAATGATTATTATTTCATCATATTCCCGACTGTACCAATCAATATCAGAGTGCGTGAGAGCCATAATCTTCTGTGACCACCAACCCTTCTTCGGATCCCAAAAGGCGTGAGCTTTAGGCAAGTGTGAAATAAACCATTTGTACAATAAAGGGGCACAGCAAGTGATCATCCCTCCCTTGTGGAAATTTATAAGATGAACAGAGTGATACGCATCCGCCATCAAAGTAGGCACATGGTTTTTCTTCAAGAAGATCTTAATGGAATTAAGGTCTACAAAGTTCTCAAAGCTGGGAAACAGAAAGATACCATAAATGAGCAAGGCAAAGATAGCCTCAAATGCATCCATGCTCAAATGATCTGCGTAGTACTGCGCCTTTTTAACCAAAAATTCTGGACTCAACCCAAAAACTCCTCCTTTTGTGGTCATGTTCTTTTGAATATCAACTAATCCCAAACGCGTGGCTTTGGCAATATCTTGTTCCTTAGGGTCCTTCTCCATGATCGGAAAAGGAGAATCTTCAAGAATGGGTAACCCAACCAGTTGAGAGTATTCTAGTGTGGGCACTAGCTGATAATCGGGAAAGGTGAAACAATGGTAGAGCGGATCATAGAACTGGAGAAGCGTAGAAAGAAGTCCACTATCCACTTTTATCTTCAATAGTAACAACAGCTTCCCATACCTACTCTGGAAACCCTCTGGATCTGTCACCAAGGTACCCAACCTCCTTAGGTCATCTAATTTAAAACCTTTGTAAGTGTACTTCAATGTTTTCTTTCTTTCACTATCCATAACAACCCTGATGTTTACAAACAAAAAGTCTGAGTTCCATGAAACTTTTATGATATGATGTTTATGAATGCAAGAATGCATAAACACAAGTAAATGCAAAGATCACACATATCCACAAAAACACAAGCCTAGGTTAAAAAGCCGAGCGTGGATCCAAGGTCTACCCATCCCCAAAAGGTGTGTACTAGAGATTTTCAAACCTGTAGAGCAGAGTGCTAAACGGTTCCCAGAGTCATCAACCCATCTTTCAGATATTATCAATTTCCCAAATTACTTAGTAATCGATAATATTCTCAAGAGAGTCTCGTCTAAGTGTAGTATCGCGTATCAACTATTTCGGAAATACTTCCTTATAGCCATCGCACTACGTCCTAGTAAGGCCAAAGTGGGGTAGAATGTAATCTAAAAGTCCACAGTGTCATGGGCTCCTTCGTCGAAAGTAGCATTGTTTTCACGAATACTCGATCAATAATATTAAACTCTCAAGAGGGCCTACACAGAGTGGTGGTTTCTCAAGTTAGCTTGGTCGGGAATCAACTCCCTATAATCCTCCTTGAATATACCACCATCCTATCATAATTGCACTTGAGTCCGGGTATAGGACCGTCTAACCACTCAAAAGGTCCCAATATCCAACACTCAAACAAATATATACAAATATACATGTTAAGCAAAATATTCACAAATATAACACACAATCAAAACAAAATAGGCTAAACCCTCAGGCTTGTTTGTTCCCCAGTGAAGTCGTCATTTCTGTTGCGGTGAGAATCGTGATATCAAGCTATTGATTTAACTTGAATCTTTAATTCTTAGAATTCACAACCGGACTTTAATTTATCCAAAGGAAAGGTCTAAAGAAAGAAAAACCCTTTTCGCGATGTAACAACAATGCTAAGAGATTAAGGGATCGGGGGTTGGTTATGCATAGGGTAGGTATTTCACATCCTAAACATCTGTAGTACCCTACAGGAACCTTTTTTTTGTTTGTATGTTAATTTTGTTAAATGTTTGCTATGGATTGGGATAGGTTAAAAGGTGTAGGTTAAGACCTAAAGATATACACTAAGTTTGCTCGCAAAGATGTCGCATCTTCTGTCTACATATCCTAACTAGGATAGAATCAGAGCAATCATAGTTCACCTCACTAGGTTCAAAGAACACTTGATTATGATCAAGGTTCAAAGGGGAACAAACATGACAATGCTTGTGTAGAGTTTAAGGAAACTCTCTAGATCTAAGTTGAACACTCAAGAAAGGGAAGTAAGTAATCATGACAATGATTCTTACATAGAATTAACAAACTCTATCCTTAGTTCTAATTGAAAGAGCACTCCTAACAAGGGTAGGCTTTTTAGACTTTAGGCAAAGTCCAATGGACAGGTTCTAACTTAACTAAGTGTATGAATGGTTTAACAAAGTCGGGGGAGAAAGATGAGCTATCTATGACCCAAGGGTCAACAGAAAGACTTTCCTTTGGAAGGATAGAAGGGGAGGCAACTTGGATGAGAATTAAAGAGTTCCATCACTTGGGGAAACTTAACTTAACAAAGCAGAAACATTAAACAGGGATATATACAAGAAACATGGTTACGACCAAGCATATACGAGCATATTACGATAAGCAGGTACGTCAAATAAGAGGCATGGTTACAACCAAATCATGCAAGCGTAAGACAATAGGCAAGCAAATATGATTTCTCACAAGACTTAATGAAAGATGAAGATTTAAGCATATCTATACAAAGATGATGGTAATGACCAATGCAAATAAATCAACCATCGCGGGGAAATTACATGGAAGGCAAATGAATCAAACATCATGCTTACAAGCAACAAGTGATTACATCAAGATTTGGCAAACATAGAATTCTCATCACAATAACCACTGGAGAAAAATAAATCAAAAAGCTTGGAATGATCGGGAGGGTAGAAAAAACCCTAAAAGAAATATGAGCGTTTTTAATGCAAAATTGTTTTCACAAATGAAAATTATAAAATGTTAATGCATCACATGGAAATATATGCAAATACGAGACCAATGCAAAAAGAACCGATTAGAAATAATAAGAAACGAAGAGGTTACGATTTTTACAAAATTAAATAATTAAAATAAACACAAGGCAAATATGATAAAAAAGAAAGGGGCGCTTGGTGGGTCTTGAACCTACAACCCTTTGAACAATAATTCAACATCAAACCAACTGGGCTAGCAGCGCCCGCATGTTTAAAGGGAGGGGAAAGAAGAAGAAAAGAAAGAAACCAAGAAAATCATAAAAATGTCAAAAAGGGTCATCACTGAGGATCGAACCCAGGCAATATGGCACGATAGGAGACTTAAGGCGCATGTGACAACCACTGGGGTGGCAATACATCCGTGTATTAAGCCACCCCTAAAATTTAAATACTTAACTCAACACAAAAACTTGGGCAAGGCAAGAAGCATGAAGCAAGCAAGAACATAAAAAAACAACAACATCACAATTTCATCAATACTCAACCAAATGCAACAAAATTTTAGCCTATCTTGAGTGAAATTTCATGAGGAATTCATTGGTGATCTCAGTTTTCTCAGAAAGTGCATACATTTTGAAATTCGAATGAACATGCAAATTGAATCTTTTGAAATGCATAATGGATATCACAGCTTAAAACAGTTGGGTTTAAAGACACGTAAGGGTATTCTCAAGTCATAAATGTATAAACCAATGATTCTGATGCAAAAATTCATACCAAAACAAGTTTGATCAAAAAGTGACATGTCAATTGCAAAGAATGCCTTAAAAATTCACTTTGAAAGCTATGAATCAAAACTGTCATGAATGGACTCAAAGAGAACCACACACATATTCCAAATATACTACTCATGATCATGCTCAAAGAAATAATCTCTAATCTAGATTGAAACATGAAATGACCACTCAATTTCAACTTTATGGAAGAAATTAGAACAAACTAGCATTTAACCAAATACTAAGCAACAACTTAATACAAAAATGCTTCTTAAACCACAATTGGCAGTTAATGAATACATACAAAGGGTGAAAGCTTGCAAGTTTTAAAATGAAACCTGACACCAGAGGTTGACAAACCTCAAAGTGACTTGGCAGCCAAATAGAATCATGAACTAAAACACATATCAGAAAAAAGAAACTTCAACATCTTTGAATCATGTTAATAGAAACAATCCAAACCAACATGTTGGCAATTACAATGAATTGATGCACTCAACAGGGCTTTCTCAAAGCCACAACAATCTAGCAATGCTGATGCAGAAATGACAGACATGCCAATCATGATCATGTTAATCTCTAAACAAAGCACAACTGCATAATGATACAAGGACATGAAATGAACATGTGAAATGCTAAATGCTACTTATTTACATAATGATACAAGGAACATAAGAATGATCATGCTGGCAGAATTCTAACAGTTACACATCTACACAATGATGCAAAGACATGAAATGAATATGCCGATAGAGTTCAAACAAATCCTTGATGAATCAATATGCCTAGCCAAACACAATGCAAACAAGGCAAACTTGCCTAACACAAACAGCCACAGCTGAGCAGCCACCAACAAAAAACACAATTGGCCTAGGACCTCCTTGACAGTTCAGAGTTTTTTAGCAAAACTCAAAACTAAACTAATTCCCCTTGAGGACCAAAACAAACTTCAGAAAACAACACCTTAACAGATTGCCAAAACTAGAACATACACCTAATGAGAATTGCAACTTAAGGCCACAACAAGAACACATTAAGGAGTCAATAGCAACAGGGCAATCAGCTCTTGGTATTCCAATCAGTATTTTTGATGGATTCCAATCATAACTTCACAAATGATCTCCTCCAAGATCAACCACATACACAAACACTAAAAAGGAATTCATGGCATTTTAAGACAGGTGAGATTCATTAGAGCATGGAACATTGGCAGTCAGGTGTGAAACAGATGGGCACATATTATAATCATGGCATGTACACAGTTTTCACATAAAGATACAACAATAAGGTATAGATTTGAGAATGGCATACCCTTTGCAAATTGTACATTTTGTTTGAAAGCATGAACAAAAAGTTGCAACTTCTAAATCAAACCTAGTTTCAAGAAACTCAAACACAACATGAATAGCACGTGTAGGGATCCTAATCCAAAACTGTCAACAAGGGTCAAAGTCAAGTGAGGCTGTACTAATTACTTGTCTAGCTGTTTGCAACAGAACCAACATAAAACTAATGAACTTTGTGATAACAAACAACAACTCATGACAGAAAATAACTCAACCACCACAAGACATGATCATATCAAGGCAATAGCAATCCAAGGTAATTACATACTCAAAACAGTTGGCATGATACAAACTAGCAGATTTGCTCATGAACTTCATTTTGCATTTAAGCAAAAATACACACTAAGCACATTAATCATGTTCATGACAGAAATGGAAGGATAGTAACCACTAACCTTTTGGTAGATCTCCACACAAGCTTGTTGTAGTATGGAATACCTTGAAAATACTTCAGCTGCTGTCCAACCAGAATTTTGATGAAAATAGCTTTCTTGTACTTGAAGAAACTTGTGAAGAACTTGTGACAGACCTCAAAATAAATGAGGATGAAGTTTCTTTATGTTATAGACAGCTGAGGTATTATATATCAAATGTGTGTGGTTGGTTAGAATTAGGAAAACAGCTCTGGTCAGTGGTTAGGCAGATTTTGAGCATATGGTCAAACTTGCTTGGTTTGAGAGTTGACTTTTGGAAGAATGGTGTTTTTGAGTGGTTTAAGAGTTGAACACTTTCTACACAACATTTATGGATTGTGCATATGGTTTTTGGTGGTTTGGAATGTGTGGAAATGAGTTTGGGAGGCCAACTGCCCAAGAGAGATTTTTGGTAAAACTTGAGATTTTGAAAATGAGGTAAGTGAGAAATGAGTGAGAGATGTGGTTTCCTCTTGGTTCTAAGAGTGCTCTAGTGTGTAAATGACATAGGGGAAACCTCTATTTATAGGAAAATGAAGGATGAGGACATATTTGTAATCTTGGCACTTTTGGAGGGATTTTGAAAAAGGTAACCCTTGGCTTGAGGTTTGGTACAACTGCATACATCAGATCCTTGGCTCAATGTGAGGAGAAAATCAAGTGGAATGAGATACATGAGATGATTGAATAGGGCATAGAGTGCAGATGTCAAAAAGTTTCTCTTTCCTCTCTTGAATTCTTTAATTATTTTAATGCCACTTGCTTGCAACTTGTTATTCCCTCAAATCCTTCACTTCTGCATTTTCCTTCACTATACTCTCTAAATATTAGATACAAACATGATCCAAGGGCTGAGAATAGGCCAAGTGATCAAAGGATGAGTTTGTGAAGAATTGTCAATGTGGGACTCAAGTGTTAAAAGCTCATCTTGGTAAATACATAACTCTCAACTTATAAGGTCTATGGAGGAGTTCTAATAAATGTTGGAAAGCCCTCATGTAGCTCTACAACTTTCATGCTTTCATGAGTTTCAGATTCGCAAAGGAACTTGGCCAAAAAGCCTCTCAAAGTTGCTGAAAAACAAGCCTAAAAGTGAAATTTTTCTAAGTTACTTTTCCCTCTTGTAATAAATTTGATCATAACTCCAAATCTATGCATTTTCTGATCATGGGCCACTTTGGGACTTTTGTAGGACTTGTCAAGAGCTTTACAATGAGCTTTGAACCAACTCAATTGGATGTGTGGTTAAGGAGTTATGGTCTTGCCCCTTTCAAAACCCTAATTCCCGACTTTTGCGATTACTTCTCAACCCTTGACCCAATGGTCATGAAATTTTATGTGCAGGTGCAATATGTCATTAGGAACATTTTTTATTCACATCTTAAGGTCAAATTCCTTATGAGTAAAGAGTTGACTTTTCGGTCAACCGAACAATCGATTGGTGACTACCGAGTCGACTGTTGATGCTCCGGGCCTTTTGAAGCCTTGAAACTCTTTGAATGGACTTTACCAAGCCATATGAACTTCAAGGACCATGATCCCACCATTGTAGCACCTTTTAAATCAAAAGTCAAACCACAGTTGACTTTTCCCGCTCGAAAACCCTAATCGGGTATCCTGAACTTCACTGTTTTTGATTCCTGGGTGACAACCTCAAATTGGATTCATACTTGATCCAATGGAATATACTTGATGATGTGGAGACCTATCTCAAAGAGAACCAATCCAAAGCATTGACTGGTTAACCCTCGAAACCTCGACTTCGGCTGTACAAAACTCTGATTCTCCTGTAACTTGACAAAGACAACTTGAAACAGGTTAAGGTTAGATAATCAAATGAGTATGATCCTAAAATAATGATGAAGATCTAAGGGGTCGAAATTTGGAGTATGACAATGACTGACTTAGCAGCAAGACAAGATGTGAAAGCCCGGTTCCCAGAAGCTGGCAATCTTTGTTTTATCCTGTTATTTCTTTACCTTTGTGGTTTCTTTCCTGTTTAAATGCAAATTTCGCTTGTAAAACTTGTTTATTTTCAATTGATATTGATAATGAAATGAATATGCATGTTTTGATTTAAGCCATTCGTGTTCACCAATTATTTTTTACAGATGTTATACGCTTGTTTAAGCGGAATCCGGGGAGGATGACGAAGTTTAAAGACGTGCAAGCTTCCGATTGTATGCTTTTGAAATAAAACCTGCTGATGATGTACATGCATTATTTCAAATCCCCAAACACCGGAGATATAAGGATGATAATCCCTTGTTAACCCCTTTGAGCCTAGTAGTAGGAGTTTCTTTCTGAAAACGAAAAAACCCTCAATCTTAACCTAGGGCAGGGTAGATGTCAGCTAATTTGACTGATTATCCAAATTGCAGAAGGAGTGTTCCCGTTCGAGGACAAATCACACCTGCATAGGTCGTGCCTAAATACCACAATGGTTAAATCTTGCCGATCAAGGAGTGGAACAGTCACAATTCCTTCAACAAGTCAGACAAGCCGTTGTCACATGATTTGTTCAACAAAAAAAAAGAGGAAAAAGAATCAAAGAAGAAGCTCACTAAGTTGAATCTTGAAAACAGGCGACTTAGGCAAAATTAGGGCATCCCGCTGGACTTCAAAATCAAAAGAAGCTAAAGAAAGCCAGTCCAGGAAAAAGTTAGGGAAATAAAAATGATGATGAAAATGATGATGAAAAACAAGTCTTGTGATGCAGGCACCAAAAGACGAAAAGTGAGTGTGACTTTCACTCCAAAAACTTGTGGGTTCCCGAACCATCACTCTTATCCATAACCTTTGAAAGGTGAGTGTTAGCGTCGAATTAGCTGAATGTAGGATCGGAGAACATCATGGAGAGTGGGTGGGTTAAAATAAACTTTGAGCCTTTATCCTTTCCTTGTAAACCGTGAACCTGACCAAGTTACAACCCGAAAAAGTCCTAATTGAAGCAGGTTTGTTTCGAAAGCATACTTCGGTAAAGATTGCGTCGGAACTGACTCTTAAAAGGATTCTTCTTACAGCGTTGTGCTAATATTGACATGTTGATAATTGATTTATTCACTTTATGTCACAAATTTTTCCAGTGAACAGATTGGATTTCGAAAACTGTCATATGCATTACATTTAATATATCTTTTATGCAGAACAATTTTGTTTTACTTGCAAATAAGCGCTTGACAGCAGGAAAGTTCCCACAGAGGAAAGTTCGATCAGGATAGAATGCAGAATGCCTGAATACTCTGTTGAGTTATATCAAATGATAATATCATGAGAGTCATCCATCCAGAAGTCATTTAATCTGAGGCAGTCAAGTCAAGATTCCGTGAACCTCTCGCAGCAAAGAAGCATTTTCCCATGGATCAGCTAGTCTGGGAAAGTCATGCAAACCGGGCATGCACCCTGAAGCGCAGAAGCTATGTCTTGTCCAAGGGTAAATTAATATGAAGTACCCCTTTAGGGATTCAAGATGTTGAGTAGTAAAACATCAGGGTGCAGAGATTCAGGTTCCCTATCAAGGAAGATGTTATAAACATCCCACAGGCTAGGGCAAGAATTGAAGACGAAGGAGTTGTTCTTCCTATATCTTTAGAATTCATTAGGATAGTCGACAGGGACGAATCCTGTCATGTTACAAGTCCAGGGGCAAGCCATTTCGAGGCTGTTTCATGGCAAGTGTTTCTTTTCAAGATGAATCATCTTAGAGACGAGACTGGGGAAAACTAAATTACGATGGGGCAGTTACTCTAGCAAGGTTATTTCTCCCCATCCAGAGT
Source organism: Lathyrus sativus (assembly GCA_963859935.3). Lineage (NCBI taxonomy): Eukaryota > Viridiplantae > Streptophyta > Magnoliopsida > Fabales > Fabaceae > Lathyrus > Lathyrus sativus. The sequence goes on along the minus strand of CAWUDS030002219.1, from coordinate 10,906,635 downwards.
TCATTTGAGCATCGGGAGTTGGGCATCCTTATCCCCAGGCAGTGAAGTTCGTATCTCTTTCCCAGTAGAGTTGTGTGCAGTTCGAGCTAAGTAGGTAGCGTGTATGCTTTTCTTTGGCAGTCGTTGCACATTTAATCCCCGCAAGGTGCATGCTTGTAGGCACTCCTAGCGAGTCGTGATCGGATTTTCTTCCCCACTGAGTAATCTACAAACCTGGTTAGGTTCGTTCCTGACAGAGCAATCCCAGCAAGTTGAAAGGGGTGGTTTCCCCAGCAATGTTATTCTCTCTTTCCAGCAAGGATAAAAAATGTTGTCACGTCGGTTTTTTTCCTTGCAGGAAGCCAGCAAAGGCCGTTTTTCGGCATAGGTCCGATGTTATTGGCATGAGCAGTTTGCGCTCTTTTTCCCGGCAGAATTGTTGATTCCTCAACAGGGTTATTTTCATTATCCTAGTAGGATGGTTTCTGTATTTTTAGCATTTACTTTGCTGATTTCAGTTCAGGTGCATCTGCATGTGGGCATAGCATCTACCCAAATGCGTAGCATTTCCATTTTGTATGAGCATTACGCTATTTTCAAACATATGCATGTGAAACATAAGCCCGGTTGTTATCTCTTGGTTTCAGGTGTGTCTCGCAGGTAATGGGTCTTTGCCAGTGTGGTGGCTAAACCCCAACTCATGTTACTTCCCCAGTGGAGTTTCTCCGTGTTATTATCAGGGATGATCTTAACTTCATGTCTGGTTGCTCACTTTTATTTAGCGAAGGTCTGGCGGCGATGTCAGAAGTTTCCCAGAAATATGGTTATCTGACGACGATGTTGGATGCTTATCAGATTTATGTTTGTCTGACTGTGATGCAGAGGTTTATTATCACCGTGGTTGTCTGGCGGCGATGTCAGAGTTATTTATCCCATAGGTGCTTGACGGCGATGTCGGGTGTTTCTCTGAATTATGTTTAGCTGGCGACGAGGTCAGATTATCTTATCAGTTTGTAGTGGCTGGCGGTAATGTCAGATGTTTGTCAGATTTATGGTTGATGACGGCGATGTCAGGGTTCTCTCACTAGATTTGTGTTGTTACTGACGGTGATGTCAGGTGATTTTGGTTCTCCAGCGGCGATGTTGGATGTTTATTTCTGACGATGATGACAGGTAATGTTTGTTTTTGACGGCGATGTCAGGTGGTGTTTGTCTCTGACAGCGATGTCAGGTGATTTGTTTTTGGCGGCGATGTCAGATGTTTTGTTTTTCCAGCGGCGATGTTGGAGGTTTGGTTTCTGGCGGCGATTGTTCAGGTGATTCTTTGGTTTTCCAGCGGCGATGTTGGATGTTTGTTACTGACGGCGATGTCAGATGATCTTCGGTTTTCCAGCGGCGATGTTGGAAGTTTATTTCTGACGGCGATGTCAGATAACTTTGGTTTTCCAGTGGCGATGTTGGAAGTTTATTTCTGGCGACGATGTCAGGTAGTTTTAGTTTCCAGCGGCGATGTTGGATGTTTGTTCTAACGGTGATGTCTGTTTCTAACGGTGATGTCAGGGGATCTTTGGGTTTACCAGCGGCGATGTTGGGCGTTTGTTTCTGGCGGCGATTTCAGGTGATTTTGGTTCTCCAGCGGCGATGTTGGAGGTTTATTTCTGACGGCGATGTCAGATATCTTTGGTTTCCCAGCGGCGATGTTGGATATTCTATTTATTTCTGACAGCGATGTCAGATATCTTTGGTTTCCCGGTGGCGATGTTGGATATTTTGTTTGTTACTGGCGGCGATTTCAAATATCTTGTGTTTTCCCAGCGGCGATGTTAGATATTCTGTTTACTTCTGACGACGATGTCAAATATCTTGTGTTTTCCCAGCGGCGATGTTGGATATTCTATTTATTTCTGACGGCGATGTCATATATCTTGTGTTTTCCCAACGGCGATGTTGGATATTCTGTTTGTTACTGGTGGCGATGCCAAAGATCTTGTGTTTTTCCATTGGTGATGTTGGATATGGTTTCTGACGGCGATGATAGATGTTGTGGTTATTGACGGTGATGTCAATAGTTTAATCCACTTTGTGATGGTCCGACGGCGATGTCAGACGCTTTACTTTAACTGGCGGCGATGTTAGGTGTGATTTATTGGTCGGGTGTTCTTTGAATGGCTGGCGGCGATGTCAGAGAATCATATCTTGGGATTCAATACCTGTTTTATCTAACAGAGGTCTAACGGCGATGTTGGCTATTCTACCGATTTGAAGTAGAAGTTTGACGGCGATGTCAAATGTTATTATAGACTTAATGTCCAGGACTTACGGCGAGGTCAGGTGCCTGATGTCAGGGGATTTAATGCAGATAATTGACAGCGAGGTCATGTGCTTTTCAGACTGTGTGTCATTATTGTTTTCTCAGTTTAGTGTTCCCCCAAGCAGAGTTACTCGTTAAGTTTCTCTTTTCCCCAGCGGAATGTGGTTGTTTTCTCGGATTCGGTTTTCCAGAGACTTTTTCCCCGGGAGGGTTTGCAGTTTTATTTCTGCGGTTGGCAAATTTCCAATTTTCTTTGGTATTCAACTATATTTTACCTTGATTGCGTGAAAAGCCGTTCGCTTTTCACTCCTTCAGGTCTAAGTCGTTTGAATAGGGGCAGCTGTTGCACCCCAAAATTTGCCCAACCTTTTCTTAACTTGGTTTATGTTTCATTTCATTTCTTTCTAGCATTTGCATTGCATAGCATTTTTCATTGAACAGGGGATCAAGAGGTTGTGCATAGCAATAGGAGTCTACTTAGAGGGTTGAGCCTAAGCAAGGGGTTTCACTCAAGTTTGGATGGTAATCTAGTCATCAGGAAGTGGGCAATGGTCTTATGAAAGAAATGATGAATGTATGTGGGTCAGCTCCTAACTTGGAGGCCAGTTCAAGATCATTAGAGGATTGTTAATTCATGGTATGGATATAGGATGTTGAGAGAGCTCATTGAGTGCCTTGAGGGTCATTGTGGAGCTCATCCAAGTGTATGTGCTAAGTGTGAAAGGTTACAGTTGAAGGTGTTGCAATTAGGGTTTCATCTGGCTAGTCTTCAGTCAATTGTGGAATTAAAGGAGATTAAAACTCAATTCGAAGTCTCTATGGTCATGGGATGTTGTGTTAGGATATATGAGATATAATTTTAAGTTCAATTCATCAAGGATCAAGTGTGTGAGAAGTTACTAAATTAGGGTTCTCAGGGTAAAATCCCCTATTTAGTTCCTAACTTCAAGACCACCCATCTCAAGATACAAGATTCATCTCAACTTGTGACCAACATGGAACTTGTAGAGCATGTTCTTAGCTTTCTTTTGAGTACTAGAAGTCCTTCATTAGATTTATAGAACTCAAGTTATGCTCCAGGCAAGTTACAGGTCATCAGATGAATGTGATTTTGGTCAACAAAATCAGCCAACTTCCAAGCCACTTTTGACCTAGAAGGATGTTTCTCCTCAACTTTTGGCCAACATGAAAGTTGTAGATCTTGGTCTTAGCTTTCCAAAATGTACTAGAATTCTTTCATCTGATTTGTAGAACTCAAGTTATGAGGGTTACAAGTCAGGGGTATTTTGGGAAAGTGAGATTATAGGTCATAAAATTATAGGTCCTTTCACCAACTTGCACACTTCAAATGAAGATTTTTCCAACATCAAACTTGCTCCAAATGGTGTTATTTGCTTAGTCAAGGATTGAGAAGTCATGGAATAGGCTTGGAATGAGAAATTGCTATGTGAATTTTCATGGAAGAAGGTTTAAAAGGGCAAAATGGGAATTAATTCATTATTGAGCATTTTGGTGCAAATAAGTGCATTTTTTGAGTGCAAACAACATTTTGAGCACATTGACATTTTTAGATTTTGAATGTGAAGTGTTTAAGTGAGCCATTTTCAAGATTTCTTCATCATGAAGTTACATAACAAATCTCAACCATTAAGATTAAACAAGGAGTTAATCCAAGCCATTCACATTCCATGTGGTACCAGCAAGCATTTTCAACCATTTTGGAGCCAATTTTGAGTGATTTTCGTGTACATTAGTGAGCTCCATTTTCAATTCCTTGGATTTTCCATTGGGCTGTTAGAGGCTGAGTTTGGGCTCAATTATCATCAAGATCCATCATATATAAAGTTTTCAACCTTCACAAATCATCAGAAGTGGAAATTGGTGCCAAATTGATCAGAAATGAGTTTGAAAAAGTGGTGGAATTTCAAATTTCGAATTTGGAGATTGAGGCCATTTCAAGTGAAATTGTGAATTGCAAAAGCTCTATTGAGGATTATTGAATGATTCTGGATATTTTTCTGCAAGCTTAAGCTCCATTTGAAGGCTCAGTGGAAGTTCTCCACTAGGAAATTGAAAATCAACTTTACACTCTTGATAAGCATCCATTCACTGCCATTTTTGCATATCTGAGACGTAGAAACAATGTAGATCATTAATATGTAAAACGAACTGGCATTGGTTGTGATTGTTGGATGATGCTCAAAAATGTTTGGATCTGTTTTGGCTTGTTTATGCGTGTTCTTGCTTGTTTGATGCTTGATCTATAACCTATGTGACTTCTAGATGAGTTTTAAATCAAATTGGAGTTGTTTTGATGAACTTTGGATTTTGGTGTTCAAGCTTGTTGGCTTCGGGTTGGGGTTATTACGCATGATTTGTGAATTTGGATTGTGGATTTGAGATCCTCTTGATCTCTAGATGAATTTTGATATAAGATTCATCCATTTTGGTGAAGTTTTGATGTACGTGTTGTTGCTGGTTCTGGTCACGGTGGAGATTGGCCGGAGAAGACGATGAACAGTGGTCTCCGGCTAGTGATCTGGTTTTAGGGTTTTGGAGGTAGGGGATGATGAAGTATCATGACCACACGCGTTTGATCTGATTACTTTTGGTTCCAACGGATATGATTAAGACCTATGGTAGTCTGTGTTTGACTGATTGCATACAATTACATTCAGATCTTCATTTATTTGTTGGCACGCTGTCAGCCATGTGATTGATTACTTTTTGATCATGCGGATATGATTGAGTCCCCTTGGTACACCATGTTTGACTCACTGCATGTAATTACCAGTTTTATTTGTTTTCATTTTGATTTTTTGATGGGCCTTGGGCGCATCTGCTATGCGCACCCCCCAGACGGGGCCCAATTCATTTTGAACTTGTTTGGATTGCTATTTGCCACGCTTATTTGTCATTTTCTTTTTTATTTTCTTTTGTTTTTTATTTTATTTTCTGTTTAGAATTTAAATCATTAAAAATAACTCCAATATGTTAAAAATTCACCAAAAATGTGTTTTTATCAACTTTGAGATGTCTAATTTTTTTGGACATTTTTATTTTATTTTTCAATTTTATTTTCAATTTAAAAAAGAGTTAAATATTGGAATTATTTTAATTGAATTGAATTGTGACATGGTTTGCTTTTGCATATGTTTTTCTCATTCCTTTTGGATCCAATGAATGAAAATTGATCCTCATCTCAATGATGAGTTGATCAAATTTTGAGGACCATTTTGCCCCTGTTTGTTGACTTTTGTGGCTTGTCTTTTTGCCTTTGTTTCTCCCATTTCAAAGTGGTACATCTAAATGAATTGTTTCTTTTGATGGTTCTTTGAGGGGATATTTGTCTTGATTCCTTGGCCTCTGGTTGCCAACATGTTTAGCTTCTTTTTGTATTTTATTTGATATTTTTTTATCCTTTTTCCTATTTTTGAAGTGACTTGCAAGTTGGGTCACCTCATAGGACAACTCACACAAGTGCATGACCTAGTTTGGATTGGAAATGACCTTTGTGGATCCAATAAGCTCTCAACTCTTCTTGTCTCACATTTTAGACATGTTGAGCTTGCTGTATGTTCATTTTTAGGTCAAAATTATGTTCATTGCTTGTTGATTGATGCCTTTCTTCTTGTTCTTTCAATTTGAACTCCTATGTGATGCATGCTTGTATCTTTTGTACTCTTGCTTGCGTTTCTTCTTGATTAGTTTTGATATTGCTTTTGAAATCTGTTCTCTTCATCTCCCTTCTGTCTAATGACCTTGGAGTGTCATTTAAGGTGGCTTGATCCCTCCTTTGGAGGTATTTGAAGCATACCTAGAATGATGAATCCTTGAGGACACTTTTGGTGTTTCTTTGTGTTTGATAAGTGATGCTTATAGTTAAGCACCTATTATGGGGTCTTTGCTGCCCTCATTTGGTCTCCCATCCTCACTTGGCTTTGAGGTTTGTTTACCTTTCATTTGGTTTGATTTTATTGGTGTGGTTGATGTTGTTTGACTTAGGTCATTTCATCCCACTTTTTGGTGCATCTTTGTGTGGTTTGCTTTTGTTGGATTAATTTCTTCTTGTGCACTTCTCCTTCTTCTCTTTTCTTGCATTTCCATATGCATGCTTGGTTGATATGAGATTATGGTGGCTGCTTCCCCACATTATTTTCCTATCACTATC
>CAWUDS030002219.1:10830339-10899674 GCA_963859935.3 Lathyrus sativus | reverse complement strand
CCCCGTGTCGTCGTACTCGTCAGCATTTTGCATTTATCATTCCAGCATACGCATCACATCATATTCATGGCATCATCTGCATTAATCTGTTCTCGCTTTGTCCATAGCGTTGCATATCGCCGCATATAAGGGCAAAATTTTCGGTTATCTATATTTAAATCCCTCCACCACGATTCCTCGAGTCTCTGTCACTCAAATCGTCCGGTGTAGCTATTTCAATAGGGGCAACTGTAATACCCCAAATTTTACCCTTATATTTAGTCAGTCATTTCGCATAGCATCTCATCTGTGCATTTGCTAACCACTATCAAGTCATGGAGGTGTTTGTTTTGCAGATTTGGTTCCAGGGGTATTTTGGTCATTTTACGCGAATTCTGCTAATTCCTTGAAGACGGGCTGTTACTAAGTTTTGAGGCATTTGAGACACTATTTCTGAGGCATTTATTTATCACCGGGTTTGACTATATCAAGGCGCCAATTCGATGTGTTCGGTATTGAAATCTGTCGGGCCCAACTGGATTTAAGACCTATTTTATTGCTCGTGGCTTATTTTCGGCACACTTCCGTTTCTGTTAATAAGGCACAATTTAATTGGGTATTATTGGATTGTCGCTCTTAGCATTTGGTCAGTGGAATGCAATTACGGGCAATGTTATTGTTGATACCGAATCTGTTGTGATTACGGCGCACATCCGTGTTTGGTTATAAAATTGTTGGTTAGCACTTAAATGGGAATGCAAGTAAATTTAATCAGGTAATGAGATTAGGACTACAAATGAGACAAGTGCACGAACAAGAATATCATTCGGGAATGTTTATGGTTTATGACTATGTTAATGAATTTAAATATTTGTGGATTTATTCACAAACGTTTATAATTTTTTTTAACTAGAAATAAATATAAATAGATTCGAAACTGAGCGATCATGGATATATAAAAGAAGTTCTGGCATTTTTATTTCATAAAATATACCATTATACAAAAAGGAGGAAATTGTTTCACATTCTGAATTGCTGTTACAGATGTTACATTCACTCTAAAAAAGTCCTAAGTCCTAAAAATTTCTAAGTGTCCTTCATGATGTCCCTTGGACATTTCTCCGTGCTCCTCCGGTTAACCTGCATGCCAAAGAGAAACAGAACAGAACACAAAACAGAATAGAAAAATGTTAGAGGTTGTTTGACACTCTCAGAACAGCGTCATCATCGAGTGCCGGGAGTGGCACAACCGAAGCTGCGTCCTACCCCCGTTACCGACCCGCGCCGTTGGCGCCAGATCAGGTAACACCTGTTCTTATCATTACGGGACATCCGAGAGATAGAAGTGATAAAAGAAGCGGGACTGATTCATTTTTGCCGCAATTGGATTTCCAAACTGATACAAAGGTACATTTGGACTCAGACCCGGATGCCGGCAGGTCTGAATCACTTTGCCTTCAAGGTTATCCAACACCTGAAATTCACAAAGCAGCATTAGAATTTTCCAAAGTTCCTAACCAAACTCAAAGCCAAAAAGGATTTACAAGCTGCATGGAATTCATAAGGAACAACAGACGCAAGAAAAGAGTTCAGCCAGTTCAATAAAATTCAGAAACTGCATCAAACTCAGGTAGGAAAGGAGGGACTAATGAGTTGTGAGTATCAACTTCAATCCATGCGCAAGAGCAAGAAAAAACATTCAGCAAATCTGTCATGGGCAAGTAATCAAAAAATTTAGTCCCTACTAACAGAAAAGTATCCCACAAGATCAAAAGAAAAGCAGACGGCATCAGTTCAGAAAACAATGTTCAGTTCAAGAATGAACCAAAAAGGTAAGTTCAGCTCAAGAACAAGTCTGAATCAAACAAAGAGTCCAACTCCATTGCACCAAAATTGGATTACCAAAGCAAGTCAATTGGAACTCGCCTCGAACAAAACCCCAACTGGTCAACATCTGGAAAAAATCAATAACCAAACTGCATCAGAACAGCACAAATCATATCACGAACCATACCAGAAAGAGCAGGATGAGCGCGCATAATCACATCAGCTCAGGACAAGCCCCAGTTAAAGGTGCAAGTCACCATGACAAGCCAACAAAGCAGTGAGCTAGGGGCATCGTGGAACCGAATGCAAGGGCATCAGCTATCGCACATCATGGCCTCACAATCAATCTGAAAACCAACAACCAGATGCCATCCTGCTCGCAACACGAGCAACAACATAGGATTGTAGTGTCTTCTCCGAACGGCTCAGACAAGCTGTCATCATTGCCGCGCAACCTTCCCGGCAATTCTGACTCGACCAAAGCCGTAGTACCAGCTTCTCTCTGAAAGAAGAAGAGGAAAAGCTAATCCGAACTGCATCAAGAATAATACAAATCAGTTCGAAATTAATTCAAATCAGTTCGAAATCAAAACAAATCAGTTCGAAATCAAAACAAATCAGTTCGAAATCAAAACAAATCAGATGAAATCCGAGCGAATCCATATCCGAAATAGGGTCAAGTAATATTCAATCAAGAAACCCCAAAAATGGAAAGCTTCGAATCAAATCAGAAAAATCATATCAGCTGGAAATCAAAAACCCCCAATCAAATCCTAAAAGAGGAAACAGGATTCAATCAGTATCAGATGACTCCAATCAGTATCAGATGACTCCAATCCGTATCAGAAAGCGTCCAATTGGAATCCAATCAATATCTGAAAAGCACACTAAAATCAAATCCAGATAAAATCAAATCATACGAAAGTGAAAGAGTAACGCAAATCCAACACAGATTAAAGACCCAAAAAGCCCAAAATCAGAAGAATATAAAAAGGGAACAATTTCACCTGTGAAAACCCTAGACGGAGAATACAACAAAGGGGCGAAGAAAATCGCGAAAGCCTCAGAGAAAAGAACGGCGATCAAAAATCGCAAGCGAAATCACAGACGGCCGCGAATCACAGACGAGAAGATCGCCTTCTCCGTCGGCGGGCAATCAACTCTAAGCCTCAGCTCTATACATCATCGGCTATAAATCACCGAGGAACAAATGTAAACCCTCACGCATTAACTCACTGTTTTTTTCATTTTTTCATGTTTTGTAGAAGGAGGAGAAGAGAATATGAGAGATGGAGGCAAGGAAGAAGAAGAACGGCGCCGCGAATGATTTTAGGGTTATGAAACCCTAAAAAAAAAATCCTTTTGTCATATTCGCTTCCACCGGGTTGGGTCTGGGAGTGATGACCGGCCCAACCCCTTTTATTTTTTACTTTTTTTTTCTTTTTTTATATAATTAATTAATTAGACTAATATTAAACCTTTTTAAAAACTAATATTAAAAATTGTTTTCTTAACAAAGTAATAATTTAAAAACCTTTTTAATAAAATTAAAAACATTTTTTAATAAATAAAAGCCTTTTTTTAAATAAATACATTACAATCTTTTTTAAAAATATAATAACTAAGTTAAAATAGTTTTAGGGTTTGAGTTGAAATAATAATTTCATTTTTTTTAAAATTCTCATAAAATAAAAGACCACAAAAAATGGCCCATAGCTTCATGCTTCTGGTTTCATAATTTTGTTTACTAACCTAGTTCGTTCACTGTGCAGCTTACCATGTTGTTTCTTTATGTTTGCGTTCCTAAAATTGAATTGTATCTTATTATTGTAACTGTTCCTCCTCTGTAACCTTGCGAATCTCAACAATCGCATTTACGTTTCTGCATTTAAAATTCTGCTGATGTATGATTTCAATTATCTCACACATTCATCAATATTCTGTCACATTACACACATCCGAAGGTTAGGTCTAGCTTTTGGTCGCCGCGCCAATAGCCCTCAACTTCAAACCCTTACAACCTCTTACAAACCCTAATTTTCACAAAATGCCTCGCCGCAGGCAAGATTACAATTTTACCCTTAGCATTAGGTCAAAGAGCCGTCGTGCTCATTTTAGGGTTTCCCGCCGCAGAATCCCTAACCTAATTTAACCCTAATTACAACTTAACATTTCAACGTAGAGATTTGGAGTTTCTACACTCCATGTAAGCGTGTCCCTAAGATACGTTTATTCCCCTTGAGACCTTGACCACAGTCAAGAAGTCTCTAACCTCCCTTTTGAGGGGAACTACGATTACTCTGATTCCATTCCCGTAAGGATACGTAGGCACAAGATGCGATGTCTTGCCGAGTAAACTTAGAATTAACCACTTAGGTCTCTTTTCTCACTTGTAATCCATTTGTACATATACCTTAAGCAAATAAATAAAGCAAAAATAGTAAACATCTGAACAAAAGGTTCCTGTAGAGTACTACAGAAGTTTAGGGTGCTAATACCTTCCCTAAATTTAACCAACCCCCGAACCCTAGATCTTTCCCCGCATTGTGTTTACGATGCAAAATAGGTTTTCCCTTTTTGACCTTTTCCTTCGGATAAATCAAAGAGCGGTTGTGAATTGAATTGCGATTCAAACTAATTAATAGTTTGTGATCCTATTTCCACCGCAACACACGCCTTCAAAACGCCGTCCATAGCTCACGGTAATCCCTCTTTTTGAGTCAAATCCGTTGAAGCTTTTGATGTGTTTGTTTGTGTTTCAGGTTTGAACGAGAAGAGAAATGAAAGAAGAAGAACGGAGGCGCAATCGAGGCAAAGAAGGGGGAAGTAACGACCGAGAATGAAAGGGAGAATAGAAAGAGAAAACGAGAGATAGCCGGCGAGAGGAAGCGGAAATGAGAGGATAACGGCGATTTGGGGGGAAGGGATTTTAGGGTTCTCAATTCTCTTATTTTGTTTCTAATCCTTCTGTAATTTGGTAATCAAACACACACACACCCAACATCACCCACCGTACACCTTCGATCCTAACCACCTTAACCCACTGTTAACCCACTAATTAGCAGCTAATTCGCCTTTAAACCTTTTATAATTAAAGTAATCACTTACTTAATACATTTAGTTAGTTAGCCAATAATAAATCTGTTTTTAATTAAGAATATACTAGTAAACTTTTTATAACTTAACTCTGCCTAAAAAACTAAGTTATCCATCTAATCAACCTTTTACTAATCTATCCAATAATAATTTATTCTTTTTTAAATTTGTTCTCTTAATAAAACCTTTAATAAGAATCCTGTTAATATTCTTAACTTTTTTCCTAATTTTAAATTGTAATAACAAAACTATAGAACCTATTGCATAATTTAAAATAACTTGTGCTTATAATATATAACCTTTTATATCTAAAATAATAAAATTCCTTTTAATAATCATTTTTAATAAGTAACTTATTCACTAGAGTTTTTTTATCTAAATTTAATTAACCTCTTATTTTACTAAGAATTTTATTTTAAATTTAATATAACCTTTTTTCTCATAAAATTGACATCAACTCAATCTTCCTAAAATTCAACCAATCGACTTAAAACTCATACGATTAATTTATTGATTCGTATAATCTAATTCAACTCCTCCCTTAAAATCAATCTCTTTATCTTAATAATTAGGCCTTTTTCTTGATAATAATAAAATGAATCTCCTTTATTCATTTAAAATTTTACACTAAATTATGAATTAATCTTTTTAAAATAACTTTTATTAGATAGTTTGTTTACTCATTAAAACCTTTTATAATTTATATCTATATGACTTTTTAAGATTAAAACCTTTTAAGAGTATAATAAAAACAACTTTTTAATATAATTAGTTCGCCACGTTAGACTCAATTCTCATAAACAAATTATTTCACCTAAGTTCTAGATGATTAGTAAATCGTTATAACATCTTGTTTAACTGTAGACCTTAATTATATATCTAATCTCATCTAAAATCAATCTCTCGTTAAAGTCGACCAATTAAAATCAACTCACAGCGTAAAATACAACCTACTCGTGCACACTCACTTCACACTTCACTCTCACACAATTCAGCGCTTTCATGCGTATGTGTATGCTTCACTTATTTGCCCTCTATTCTTCTGCAACTTTATTTACCGCAAATTTACAGCAATTTACTTTTCTCGCATCGCATTCCGTCCAAAGGAAAAACCTACACATAATTCAATAATTGTGTGTAGTGCACGTCATTTGCATCATTCTCCCACATGATCCTTGATCCCATTCAAGTCGATCTTTAAGATAGATCCTACCCCATAGGAAGGACCATTATCTTCTATAACATAGAAACAAATAATACAACTCATATTCAAACACATTAGAGAAAGATGCCAAATCATCTTAAGCGAGATAGAATCTCCACCCCACATCAATACAGTCAATTCGTAGGAACTTTGCCTTAAGAGAGATAAAGGCGTACTCGTCAAACAATCCGAGTACTTGAGCCCTTTTCTTAAGACGATGCAAAGAATATTTTCCTACAACCTGTGGCGGTTACATCTCCCTTAAAATGATAAAGCATCTCTTCTCCTAAACCCAATCAAACAACTACCCTAAACCCGTAGGAATTTTGACCACAGTCAAAGAATTCCTCTAATCCTTTAGGGGAACTACAAATACTCTGATTCCACTCCCGTAAGGATATGTAGGCATAAGATGCGATATCTTATCGAGTATACTTAGAAATAAACCCCTAGGTCTTTTAACCTTTAAGCAAATAAATCTTAGCAATAAACAACATAAAACAAGAGGTTCCTGTAGGATACTACAGAAACTAAGGATGTTAGTACCTTCCCTAAGTTTAACCAACCCCCGAACCTAAAATTCTCTAAACCTTGCATTTGCATCGCATTGTGGGAATTTCGATCTTTATCCCTTCCTTTGGACAAATCAAAGTTCGGTTGCAAAACGAATTAAAGATTCAAACTAATCAATAGTTTGGTATCCGATTTTCACCGCGACAATAATCAAATTTGAAAAACTCCCAGACATGCTACCCACCAACTTCTCATAGTAAATTCCTGGTAATGTAGCCACAAACAGATCAATTAGTTCTCTCTCCACCATGGGAGGTTGAACTCTAGCGGCAAGCTGTCGCCATCTTTGTGCGTATTCCTTAAAGCATTCGTTACTTCTTTGTGATAAATTATGAAGCTGCACTCGGTTTTGCACCAAGTCACTGTTGTATTGGTAGTGCTTAACGAAAGCTTCCGCCAAATCCCTCCAGCTTCTGACATTAACTGGCTCTAAGCCCATATACCATTCGAGGGATGGTCCCGACAGACTATCTTAAAAGAAGTGCATCAGCAACTTCTCATCATCGGAGTACGCAGACATCTTTCGGAAATAGGAGCGAAGATGCACCCTTGGACATGTTGTTCCTTTGTATTTATCGAAATCTGACACTTTGAACTTTGGAGGAATCCTAATTCCCAGAATTAATCCTAGGTTCGACATATCCAGACCCATAGCATTTTGGTTTTCAAGGCTTCTCATCTTTTCCTCTATTGCCTTGAACCTTCTATCGGCACCGGGTTGCAATCCTGTCCCAATATCTCCCAGGGAGAAGATGTCCTCTTGATCATCTTATTCCCACTAGGGACCATTGTTACCTTGTACAGGGCCCATGGGAACTGGGATAGGAACTGGGATAGCATCTGCCTGTGGCGTACTGTTTTCTGGAGGAGGTACAGCAGCGGTTCCACCATGTAGAACCCCACTACCATCAACCCTTGACACCAGGGGTTGCACCAATGTCCTCAACTGTTCTTGGTCGTTGGCTACGCCCTGCATCATGTCCATAAACTTCCCCATCCTCTCACGAAATTCCTGAAGCTCGAGTTGTACTTGCTCCATAACTCTTTGTTGATTCCCCCTCGTAGAGTACCTGTGGAATGTCGAGTCTACTATCCTGTGAACTGCTAGAAAACCACATAGAGATAAGATTAATGGTCCCAAGAACACCTGCTATGCAAAATGATAAATGATGCAAAAATGCAGAATGCAGACATGTAAATATGTTTTAGGGAAATTTCCCCCTCGATTCTAGTTCCCAAAAGAAGAAGCGACCATGAAAAATCCCACAGACAAGTGAACAGAATAACAATTCCTCGTATAATAACAAGCCAATCAACAGTGTGCATACATCAATTGAGTACAAAATAAAAATGACCTCAATCAACAAGCCTGATGATGGTCGATACCTAAGAAAAACAACAAGATACAAAGAAAGATAATCAAGTTGAGCGCCGAGATCAGAAATCCTCTAGCATCTTCCGCGTCTTAGGATGATTTGGTCTGGCAAGTAGACCCTATATGAGTTGCTCTTGTCAGCTAATGGTGCGCTGTAGACTATCAACATAGTCGTCCCAGGCTCCTTCTCCAAAGCATGCTTCAAGTCTGCTTCTCTTGGTGTCTGCCCTCAACCTGCAATCCTTCAGATCTGCGATAGCTTGGCTCAATCTATGCTCACTGTGATATCTGAGTGATTCTTCCGCTGAGATCTTCTTGTCTTTTGCTCTGAGTTGACTCTTCAACTTGGTGATTTGTTGTTTCAGCTTATCCTCTCACTCCTTGTTGTTAGTGAGCATGGCATTCCACACTGATTCAAACTTAGAGATCTCCAAGTAAGCCTTGTTTAGATCCTTCTTTTTGGTAACAAGCACACTATGGACAGCGTTCAAATCTCGGCCTGTGCGTTCTCTGTCACTAGTCTCCTTTGTCAAATCCGTACCTAGTTTGTCGATAAGCTCAGTCTGTCTATTGAAAGAACTGACAGCATCAATCTTCTCGCTTTGGAGTTGAATAATTTCTTTCTCCAATTCTTCATTTGCTTTCTTCAACTCTTCTTTCTCCAACAACACCTGATTATATTTCTGAATGTCCACGGTAGTGGGTTCTTCTATCATGAGTGGATACAGAGGTGCAACTGAAGGAAATGGCATCAAGAATTTCGCAGCTCTATCATGAATCCAAGTAAGGTACGGGTCGTAAGCTCGGCTGTTACTCTTCCCCAATAAAGACTTCCCCTTCCGGTGGATGTTATTCCATGCATGTTCAAGTCTTCCTAAAGTCTTACCCTCTAATAAACCAGTGAGATACAGAGATTCATGTATCTCCTCTTCCCTAGGAGGCTCCCTCAGCGCATACCCAAACTGTCTGACCAATAAAGAAGGGTTATAGTTGACGCAACTATAAATAATATTTGTACCAAGCATGTCTCGATCAAACCAAATAATGTTCTCTGTAGATAGACCCATCAACCTCTCCGATCACTCTGAAGTACTAGCAGTGACAATGAACGAACCCGTCTTGGGCATATGACTGACAAACCAAGCATACAACAGAGGAACAAAGCAAGCTACATTATTTCCTCTTTGTTTATCATTCTTATAGTGAACATAATGATAAACATCGCCAAGAAGTATAGGCACTGGATTTTTTGAAGCCAGGATATGGAACGCATCTACATCCACGAAGTTCGGAAGGTTAGGAAACAAGACAATGCCATATATACAAAGAGCCAGTATGGCGCTAAACACAATCTAACAACCATCCTTAGCACATTGCTGAGCTTTCTCGATTAAGCAAGGAAAAGGAAAACCATATACCCCAAGTCTCTGGATCATCTTCCCATTTAACTCTGAAGCTTCAAGATGCAAAATAGCGGCAAGCTCGGCCAGATCAGGCTCAGTATCAACATGAACAAACGACATTTGATTCCGAATGGGTACCCCTAACAGCTCAGAATATTCTTTTAGGGTAGGAGCCAGGACATAGTCAGGAAAGACGAAGCATCTCAACTGGGCATCATAGAATTGTAGGAGAGCATAGACACCACTGATCTCATATGCAGAGGGCTTACGGACATATCTCAATAACCTCCCATAAGTCTTCTTGAAATCTTCCATCACTACTTTTTCACCCAAGGCAATCAAACTCAACAAAGTACTAACATCCGGAGCTGGAAACTTGTAGGCCACTGTACTCTTCAAGGGTTCTATAGCAAGATTAATAGAATCGGGAGGGAAATATGCACCTGAAACACAGATACATGTCAATGAAATGTAGATGAAAATGCAAATGCCAATGCAAGCAAGGGATCAAGACTGATGTGATGTTGGTTGAGAAAAACCAAAGCTTCGCCTTAACAAGAAGAAAGTACCGAAACTAGGACCCACTGATATCAGGAACACAGATTCACACTTGCAAACCGGGTATTCTGGAAGGCAAAGTTTCCTGCGCAACCCAACCCCTCTCACAGGTATGGACCTATCCACTGACAAGGTTCAGCATCCTATACGTTCATCAACGTCACAGACTTTCTAGAAATGATGTTACTTTCACCATTTCTGGTTTGGCATCATCATCTTCTGAAGAGGCCTCACTTAGCTGACTCACAAATGATCGGTTCCCAGAGTCGACAATTCTCAAATCCAAAATTCCAACCGATCCTAAGGATCTGAAGGAAAATCATCAAAGAGAATCTCATCGGAGTGTGAATTTCATGAGGAACTGTATCTGCTAAGCAAACAGGCCCCCACTAATCTCCACTACTAAAGCTAGGTTCATACTCAAGCTTAGGTCTGGCTTATCACTCATTGGAACTTCCCTCCCACAGCACAACAATAATGATATATGATGCAGAAAATAAAACGCGGAAAGCAAATAAAGATAAAGTGCATATGTACACACCCCAAAAATAAACAAACAAGCGCTAGGATTGACTCGCATAGGGGATGCTACTGTCCCCAGCAGAGTCGCCAGTTGTCGCTACTGCAAAAATCGAGGCCGGCAATGACAGAAGAGTCGCCACCGCACGTTATCTATCCCAAGAGAGGGAAAGGAAACGCTCAGAGAAAACCTAACAAAAAGAGGGATAAGATTAGTCATCGCAACCAAATCTCGGGTTCGGGAGTTGGTTATGCAAGGGGAATGTATTAGCACCCCTCACGTCCGTCGTACTCGACAGGATCCACTCTTGTTGTCTATCTAAAAGGGGATTGAAACTATCTAACTACAGGTTTGAGGACAAAAGAAAAAGAAGTGACTCGGAAAAGCAACGACGCTTTGTGCCTACGTATCTCATCTGAAATGAGAAGTCAGAGTCAACGTACTTCGGCTAACTACGGGAGAAAGGGGGAAGGTTGCTCGCCAAGACATCCCATCTTGTGCATACATACTTTCATCTGGTATGAAAGATCAGAGCAAACGTAGTTCGGGCTAATGGAGGAACACAGGTTTGTTCAACTATTTTTTAGGCCCGAGTAGGGTTAACAGGTAGTTCTAGCAGTTGGTGTATGCAGCTCGACCGTTGGAGACTTAGGCGTTACCATTTGCGGTAGAACTAAAAGTTAAAAACACTCTTGTTATGAAAATGATTTTTCTGATTAAGATCCCGAAGGATGAAAAAGGTTTGAAGTATTTTTGTGTTTTTTAGAGAAGAAGTGTTTTGAATTGGAGTGTTTGTAATACATGTTGTACCAAAGTCTAGAACCTAGGATCGAATGCGTCGCATATCTCCCTAAGGACGTATACTAAACACTCTAGGAAATTGAGAGGTGGCCCCTCAATTACCATTTCCCAAGTATAAGGCTCATGGTACAACATCCATTATCTTTATTAAGTGTTTTATGATTGTTTTGAGATGAGAAGAGAAAGGACACTAAAAGGGGGACTAAATCTAAACCTAAAGTTGTCATGCAATGGTGATCCTAAGATTGTGATAAGGGAAATGCTACCTAATGTTATCATACATGGTTAAGATCCTAATGTATAACATAATCTCCCTTGAGGGATTAGAGGTCCTAAGGGGAAGGAGACAAAGAAACAATAAGGAAACAACATAAACATGCAGGGATACAAATATGGAATGCAAATGAGGGAGGAAATTGTGTGGGGTAAAGACCACCACAAGCTCATCTCAACCTTAAACAACAATATGATAAATGCAAGAGATAAAAGAGGACAAGAAAAGCATCAATAGAAACACACAAAAGCAACAAAAGTGGGATGAAATGGCCTAAACCAAACAACATCAACCACAATGCCACAAAGAAAAACAACATGAAAAAGAGAAAGGAAAAGAACCCTAACTCAAAGAAGTGTTAGAACAAGGGAAGAAAATAACAAGGCATTTCCAAGTATCATTCAACCAAGGCATCACCATGATTTGTGCAAAAGATGCAACAAAAGTGTCCTCATGGTTCACCATTCAATCCATGTTTCAAATACCTCCAAATGAGGGAACTTAGACAAACCTAAATGGTGTTCCAAAGTCCTTGGACAGAAAGGGGAATGAAATAAAAGTTAACAAAAGAAAAATCAAGTAACACATAAGGAAATGCAAGCAAATTCCCAAGGGAAGGCAAGCTTGTTTCACACTGAAACCCTAGTTGGCAACTCAAAAGTTACCAATCAAATGAACAAGCAAAACCAAATGTTATGACCTAAATGTGAGCAAGCACCATCCTTAACATGTTAACAACATGAATCAATAGGCATTGAGAGCTCAAAGGATCCAAAAGCGTCATATCCAAGTCAAACTAGGTCAAGATGTATGTATGAACCTTCCTTTAGGGTAACTTGACTTGCAAGTTACTCTAAAAATAGGAAAATGATTCAAAAATAATCAAATAAAATACAATAAGCTCATAAATATTTTCTCAACCAGAGGCCAAAAGGTTGCAATCAAAATCACTTCACAACATCACCATAGAAATTGATTCACAAGGGTGCTCCATTGTGAAGGAGGATTGTTTAGGGTCAAATGAAATGCAACAAAAGTCAACTCAAAAGTCAACCAATCAGGGGAAAATGGTCCTAAAAAATTCTTCAACTCATCATTGATATGAGGATTGAATTTCATTCATTGGATCAAAATGAAATGAGAGAAATAAAATCAAGAACATAACATGTCAAGATTTAAGTTACATAAAACACATCTAAAGTTAAATCCCATTTTTAATTGAAAAATAAATCATAAAATAAAACAAAAATTTCTCAAAATAAGAGGACATCTCAAAGATTCTAAAACATATTTTTTTGGGATTTTATGATCTTTGGAAGTATTTTAAAATAATTAAAATCTCAACAGAAATAAAATAAAACAAAAAGAAAAAAGAAAATAAATAAACAAATGGGCTGGGGGTGAGCAGCAACCCAAGTGCGTTGCAAATCAAAAGGCCCACCAAAAGGGGGGGTGTCAATAGCAACCCAGCCTATAAGAAAAAAATAAAAACAAAATAAAACGTGAAGATCTAGTGGTACACGGTCAACCAAGGCATGTGGTGGAACTCAACCAGGCGCGTCTGATCCATTGGTAATCAGATCAAGTGGCTCACAAGATGCCAACTCATTTAATGAATATTCAACCTGGATTCCATGTGTTTTGGTCAACGTGCGTGTATGGTGCGTCTTAATCTGGGACGTTGAACTGAAAAGTAATCAAATCATGTGGATGGAAACAGCACACGTGGCCTGGCTGGGTTTTAAAAAATGGGAGGGAGAACCAGACGCCGGAACCACTGCTCTGGTCGTCTTCTCCGGCGAACCTTCATCACCTCCCCACGACCAAAAACCCAGAACCTCCAAAACTTCATCAAAATGAGTAAAACAAAAGCCTAAAGTGATCTCCAGGTTACGTGGATCATGAATCCACTAGCCATTGTCATTGATCAGGCCTTATTAACACAAAATGAAAGAAAATAGAAAACGAGCAAAAATATAAAAGTTCATAAACAGTCACGAAACCAACCTAGAATCCATCTATGCATCAAGAGGTTTGCAAATATATGAAAATGGCATGATATTAATTCTTGAACAGTGAGAAATTTTGAAAGAAATAAACCTAGAAAGAATGCTTCCTCAGAGCTCAATGTGTGATCAAAGCTTGTAATAAACTACCCAGAATCGTTTTATGAAGTTCAAGAAATGTTTTGCAATGCTTGGTTTTGTTTGAAACTTAATGAAACTCAAAAAATGATTTTCACTTTTTCTTGTTTTTCTCTCAATCTGTTCTTGCTCTCTTGTTCACAAAAACCAGTTCTGAAGGCATGGGAATGATCCTGAGATTATATATGTTGGATTCAGATGAAGAATAGGCCTAATTCTGTCTCCTTTAAGCCCAATTGCATTTTCACTTTTTCACTTATGGTCATTTGAATAATGCACGAATTTCACCTTGATGAGCTATAAAAATGGCTTCCTTGGCTTGCATCTGAAGTTGGTGGATCAAAGGGCTGAAAATTACTCCTTGATTTCATCTTATGGTATGCTTTTGATGTGTAACTTAGTCTTGAATAAACCATAAAAATGGCCATCAAAATGCACTCAAATCCCAAATCCAAAGATGGCATTGTGTTTCAAATGTCATTTGCACTCAAAGTATGCATAAGGTTGGTACAAAATGTTTTCACATGAATTAATTTTGATTTTTCCCTTTTAAGACTTTTTTCATGAAAATTCATTTAGTGACCCTTCAATCTAGGCCAAAAATTTGATGCCTTGATGTTTGGTTTAGCAAATGACCCCATTTGGAGCAAGTTTGATGTTGGAAAGATTTCCATTTGAAGTGTGCAAAGGGGTGAAAATGACCTATAATAAAAATGACCTGTAATCCTGCTTTCCCAAAATACCCCAGCCTTGCAAGCCTCATAACTTGAGTTATAAAAATCAGATGGAGTACTTCTAGTACTCTTTGGAAAGCTAAGATCATGAGGAACAAATTTAATGTTCATCAAAAGTTAAGGAGAATCATCCTTCTAGGTCAAAAATGGCTTGGAAGTTGGTTGACTTTTGTTGACCAAAATCACATTCATCCGAGGACCTGTAACTTGTCTGCATCATAACTTGAGTTCTATAAATCCAATTAAGGACTTCTAGTACTCAAAAGAAAGCTAAGAACATGCTCTACAGGTTTCATGTTGGTCAAAAGTTAAGATGAGACTTGTATCTTGAGATAGGTGGTCATGAATTTAGGCACTAAACAAGGGATTTTACACTGAGAACCCTAATCCAGTAACTCCTCACACTCTTGATTCTTGATGAATTGATCTTGAAATGATATGTCATATATCTTAACACAACATTCCATGACCACAAAGCCTTGGAATTGAGTCTTAATCTCCTTCAATTTCATAGTAGACTTAGGGTTGACCAGATGAAAACCCTAATTGCACCATCTTCAACTGTAACTCTTCACACTTGGTATAAACACTTGAATGAACTCCACAATGACCCTCGAGGCCTCCAATGAGCTTAAATGATCATCTCTCTCCATAACCATGGGCTTGTGATCCTCAGATGGTCTTAAAATGGCCTCCAAGACAGGAGGTGAACCTCATACACTTATCTGCTTATTCAAAGGGCTTTGACTTGTCTCTGATGATGATAACCCCCCTGTTGACTTAAATACAACCTCTTGATTAGGTCTAGAACCATTGGCACATTCCTCTTGTTGCACACACATCTCTTGACCCCCTGTAAAAATGCAAAATGCTATGCAATGCAATATGCTTGAACAATGAAATGAAACATAAACCAAGTAAAGAAAAGGTTAGGCAAATTTTGGGGTACAACAACCATTTCTTGAAGACTCATTCGTAACACGGTTAATCAGTGCCAGTTACGTCGAGATCTGACAGATCTCTCCAAGAGTTTGAAAACAGTGGTGCAATCGAACCCTATGTTCTTTGAAAAATCCTCTTGAGAGGACTTTCTCACACAGCAGGTACTCTAGGGCATGATATTTTTCAAAATGGCAACTACTACAAAGTCCATTGAGATCAAATTTAGCTTCGTTTCATAACGTTCTTCAGGAGCCCAATAGATTTTACTCCCGACGGTCTTCATTCCCTAGTAAATCTCATTTTTGCATAAGTGCTTTAAAACATTGCCTCAGAGTAGTCCCCAGAGAGACTTTAAGCCGACATAGTCCCTAGAGAGACTTTAAGCCGACATAGTCCCCAGAGAGACTTTGTGTCGACATAGTCCCCAGTGAGACTTTAAGCTGACATAGTCCCCAGCGAGACTTTAAGCCGACATAGTCCCCAGCGAGACTTTAAGCTGACAACACTTCTGGACAAACTCGGTAATCTCTAGTGACTTTCAAGACTGCAGAGATCATACCAACATCTTCCCAGTGACACCTTTTATTTGAGGACCCATCCTCAAGTGGATGCCATCTTTTCCTCACCAAAGCTGCCATGCTTTCCTCAGGGAATAGTCCCCAACGAGACTATAAGCTGACAACACTTTGGACATTGCCGGAGATCTCTAAGGCAGCAGAGATCTTACCGGCATCCTCCGGAAACAGTCCCCAACGAGACTTTAAGCTAACGACACTTTTGGGATCAATCCGATAAATCCCCAGTGACACTCAAGACTGCAGAGATATCCCCGGTATCCTCCAAGTGATATTTATTTTGGAAGACCCACTCTCAGTGGAATTATTTGCTCCTCAGTGAAAATTGCCTTACCTTCCTCAGGAACATTCCCCAGGAGATTGCCATACTCTCCCCAAGAAGTCAAGATATTTTCCCCAGGGATGTCTGTTGATTTCTCCCCAGTAAGTCTGATGATTTCTCCCAGGGAAGTTTGATATATTTTATCCCCATTCGGATGCACCTTTTCCCCAGGAAGTTGATGTATTATTCCCAGGAAGTCTCTACACTTGTCTCCATAAAGTTGCCTAGCTCCTCATCTTTCCCATGCAACAGATATTTATTTTATCCCCGGAGGTCTCTAATCCTAAGATTCTCTTTGGATGATTATGATTCATGATAGCAATCCCTCTAGTGAACTTTACTGCAGTAAAATGTGAATTAACTTGATGCAAAACTTGTAATTCTGATGCCATGGTACTTTGAATTTTGCAGCTAGTACTGCCTTTTAATTCCTCTTGACATTGTTTATTTTTTATCTTGCATTTTCCCCTTATAAATTCATGAGTTACTTGTTCTGCTCCATGTTATCGTTATGAATTGCACTACTTGCTCTTTGGAATTTGATGCTTTTTCCTTGCTTACCACTAACCTCACCTTGAAATTTTGAGAATTCACATGTATCAAATTGTATCCTTACTACTGTTGTGTTATGGCTCGGGACTTTGAAACTTGAAAACTTGTGTGTGTTAGCTTCTACTATTGCTTTTTGTAGTATGGACTAATTGTGACTTTGTGTCCATTTCTTTTCATGTGCCTTGATTTTGACACAAGGGGATAACATGGCACGAAGTTAACTTGGAATCAAGAAGAGTTTAAAGGCTATTTTTGAAGCTTGACAAAGGATATTTAGTGTTTTGGATACTTGGCATGAAGGTAAAGAGTGTTTTGGATTCTTCTTAAGTTCATGTTAATTTCTTGTCATTTTGCTTGACCATTCCTTGATTATTCTTGTAGGTTATGTGATGATGATGTAAATATCATGAAGATGAGGGAACTTGGAGTCATGAAGAGTAGGGAAATTGGTATGAAGACAAATTTTGTGGCTTGGAGAACTCATGAGATTATTAGCTCTAGCTTCAAGCATTTATCGTTTTAAGCCTTGCACCTTGTACAAAAACCTTGTAATGGCATTTTGAATTATGAATCAGTTGGAATTTGGGCATTATTTTCTCTTGTAACCTTTGGGCCAAGTCGTGTTCATTTGTAGCTTGTATCTCATATTGCTTTGGTTGTGACTTTTGTATCCATTTTGAATTCAATGTAGGTGCTTCTACACTTTAAAAGTAGCTTTGCAAATTTAAGTAGTGTCCTTTTACAATTCAATACATTTTGCAAACCCCTTTCTTTTTTATGGAATAGCAAGAACTTGGCTTGTGAATAATGAATTGAGTTTGTTGTTGTTGGTGTAATTGCGTATATCATGACCTCAATTTGATGATTTCTATGGCTTGTCACTTTGCTTAGCCAAAACTTGGCTCAAGAGGCATCAAAACACTAAATATAACTCAAATTTAGACACGGTTTGGTCATGCTTTAAACAACTCTCAATCATGGTTAGAGACAACGACTATTATCTATAACACGAATCGAATGCGGATTGAAACAATTTTAATTCTAGCTCAAAACACAAATTGGACATTGCTTAAGTTTGAGAGAAAAAACTAAACATGCCTTGAGATATGGCTCAGGATCACCTTGAAAATGACTTAGACTCATCTTAAGACAACTTGAATAACTTAAATCCTAATTTGACTAATTTGATTTCAATTTGAAGAAAATTAAATCAAAATTTGTCACAAATTGATTTTGAAACTTGAAACCACCTTGAACCTGGATTAAGAAAATGAATTCTAATCATGGCCTCAAATCTCCTTAAATCATAACTTGAAAAGGTATGGTTTAATCTTGAACCAAGAATCAGACTTATCTAAAACCACAATCTTGGCAAGAGTTGTAACCATAGAAAGTGCAAACAAAACCTCCATTAAACCCAACCTTAGAGGATCATGGCCAGAGGCCAGATGATCACTTTAGAGGAAGATCATGAATCTACACAAATACTTAGCATGAAAGAAAAGAGAATGTAGGACAAATTTGGGGTATGACACCCATCATAGTTGAACCATTGATGGTGTTAAAAGGAGGAAGTTGAGAAATCTTCTTGGGAGCCTTCACAGGTTTAGTAGATTCCTTGGTGGATTTGGTGACATCTTTGGTGGAACGGTTAGAGGAAGCCATTGTTGAAATAGAACTAAACTGGGTTTTTTGGAGGATAAGAAGATTGTGAAATTAGGGGTTTAGAAGATGCAAAAAGTGGAAAGAAATGAGAAAATGGGTATTTATAAGGATGGAAGCGGGAACAGTTTTGAAGCTGCATTTAATGGTTAAAATTGGAGTAGGACACATGTTCTACCCACTATCCTGATGAAACGGTTGTAGTTAATGCCTAGCCCCATGATCTCCTAAGGTCTAGGATATGTGATGATGGCAAAGATTCTCACATGGGTTTTGAGGGAACGTTGGTAATCATGACTATGACGTCATAGGCATGCTATAGAAGCTAAACCGTTTGTAACAATGACTTGTTAGAGATGTCGAATCACACATGGATTAATTGAGGCATTGAATAAGGCTATCAAAAAATGTCTTTCTTTTAAGTGCTATCAAACACTCGAGAGGAGGAAGCTCCGCCAACATCGACCCGGTGAGGACATTATAAGTCTCATGGGGTCCCCGAGACCTTCATCAGAAACTTCATGAAGTTTCCCAAAATCCTCATGAACTTTTTGGTATCTTCATCAGAATCTTCATGATTCTGCCAAAAACTCCAAGAAGTCGCTGGGAACTTCATGAATTCGTCGGAAACTTCATGAACTAACCGAAAAGTCGCCAGAAAATTCATGAACCTCTCGAAAACTCCATTGGAGACTCAAGAAGTTTCTCAAAAAATTCATAGAACACGCCAGAAAAAGCATAAATCTTGGATAAAGACAGAAGACTTACTTATGCGAAGAAGAATATGGAAAGCAGGATGGAAAAGCAAATAACTGACGGCGGCGGCAGCGAATGGGCGGTAAGAGATTGAGAAATTATTAAGTTAGGATGGGGGGAGAGTGTAAATGAATTGGTCTTCCCCTATATTTATAAGCCCTAGCACGGGAAGCAAAGCGTCATGTAGGCACTCAAGCACCCCTACTCGTAACCGTCATAGGCATTTATTGCTCCTGACATGTGGCTCAAGGAGAAATCACACATGTCCTTTAAAAATATGGTGCACTGCTCGAGGAAATGACATGTCCGCCCCTTTCACTTACGTCACACCGCCCAATCCATCGAGCACAACTGGGAACACTTCCTCGGAAGAAGTTGGAAAGAAAGCTGACTACGTGTTGTGAGCAGGCCTCCACGCGAGCAGATCGAACCCCTCGTCGACCCTGCTATCGTGTACAACTAATGGCACCTACGTCACGCATCACTCCGCGAGCTCAGCACCTTGAGCACGTGCAACGCTTCTTCGGACAAGTCCCTGCGACCCTCCTCGACACCAGGATTGACTTAAGTCATTACTCCTTCGCTTTGGAGCAACGACTTGGGGGGTTCCTATTCTGGATTGGGCCAGAGGCTGGCCCTCATTCGGGCACGACCCAACCCAACTCCTCATCGGGGAAGGCCCAATCCCTAAACCCACACGGGAAGCGCTCGCGCATCTTCCGCACAGTCTCCACGTGCTCCCCACGCGGGGACACGTCATAAGGCAACTACCCGCTTCCAAAAGAACATGTCACCCGCCTTTCGAAGATCGCGCGGCAGTTGACCCAGAACGAAGACAACCTGCTGATCTTCTCTACTCCACGTGTCAATTTAAGAATTACTAGCACATGTCAATAAAGGAGAAGATCAATAACTTGGTGATTGTTTACTACAAGCTTACGACGCGTTGTTGACTGCTGATCTCTTTCTGGTCCGATAAGATCAATAAATTAAGTAATCAATTATGAATTATGACAAAAAAAAATTCAATGTATAAATTGTATGCTTCAACAATTTTTACAATGACTCATTTTCAAATAAAACAACTTTAAAATTTTAATGTTTGAAAAATCAATAGTTGGCATATTATACTTTTATTCATTTTTATGTTGGCAATATAAAAAGTACACATTAATTTTATTCTTTAACCATAAATATGCATTTCATATATAGATTTTATAATATATTAAAATAAAAAATAGTTAAAATTATCTAATTAAATTAATTACAGATAGTTTTTTTATATAATATGTACACTTTACTTTTAAAAAATTATTTTTAACAAATTATTTTTAAAAAATAACATTTAAACAAAGAAATATAGTAAATTATAATTGATTTATTATAATTTCTTTTTTATGTTGACAATATTATTAAATATTAAATATAATATTTTCATTTACATAATTTTTCCTATGATAATATAAAAACAAATATTATTTTGATTATTGTCATTTTTTATAAAATATAAAAATTAATTTAATGGGTTACTTAAATATACATAAAAATAATTTAATTATTATCAAATAAAAATGTATAAAAATATTTATTTGGTAAAAAATATTAAAATAAAAAGAACAACGTATTTTTAGTAACGAATTTTATGGAGTGATGTGGTCTTTTGTTACCGTCTTTTGTATTCTCAAGTTAAGTTACATAGTAGATGAGAAAAATAAAAGAAAATTAAAACTAAAATATGTTTCTCTCTCTTTTTTAAATATTATATAGTAGATGAAAAAATAAAATAAAATTAAAACAAAAATATATTTCTCTCTCTTCTTTAAATAATACTTTTTCTCTTTTTTATTTTGTAATGGTTGGATTAATCAAATACTCCGTCCATTTTAAAATAACTGTCGTTTAAGGTTTTTGCAGATAGATTAACAAATGCAATGATATTCTCATAAGATATTGCATTTTTATTACATTCGTCTGATTAATATATTGGGAATAGTATACAGAGTAATATTTATATGACACAATTGGAAAATAGCAATTATTACAAAATTGAAAAGTGAGAATGACATTCATTTTAAAACAATTTTTTTTCCTAAAACGACAGTCATTTTAAAAAGGGGGAAGTAGTTTTAAATTGCAAGACATAAAAGAAAAACTTGGAGAGAACCTAATTCCAAATATTATAATATTGTTACTTGTATTTTTATTATTTTTTTCTTGTAATATAGAACAAACGAAATCATTAAATCAATGTAAAACAATTGTTAGAATAAAGAAGAGAAGAAAAATATCTCTTTGAAGGTCTCAACTTTTAAGGTCAAAATAGAGGAAGATGAAGACGACTCGAGTGATGATTCTTCAAAAGATGCAGATATGGGATTATTTTTAGTCGTTATAATAAGCATATGAGAAAGAATGGTCTAAAACACTCAGACGTGAATTTAATAAAATTGTGAAAATTGAATATTTCAAAGAAGTGGGATGAGAAAAAGAAAGATGAAGAGTAAGACACGTGCTTTGCGTGCGAAAAAATCGATCACTACAAAAATGATTGTCAATGTTTAACAAAGAGAAAAGGAAAGTAAATGTACCACGAATAAAAAACTTAGGAAAATAAATGAAGGGCGTATATTGCTTGGGTAGAAGATGGAGACTCGACATTATCCTTTTCAAGTTCAGATAAAGAAGTAGCTAATCTTTGTTTGATGGTGTAACACAAGCAAAATGACTCGGATGTAAGTGACTCTGAATATTTTTCTTTACCTTATTACAATGATCATATGAGGCATTTTATGCAATGCATGCTAATGCATTAAAAGACTTTAACAAAACCTCATTTCAAAAGAAAAATATTTTGAAACTTGAGGGAGAAGTCTTAAAACTTTAAAATGCTCGAGTCCTTAAAGGAGGACCAAGCATTTTTAATAAATGACCAACTGTTCATTTCTCTTACTCTAGATGAAAAGAAAATTTTAGTTGAGTCTGTTACTAGCTCTAGTTTAAAAATTAAAATAAGAAATGTAAAGGGACAAATAATACAATTCACTAGAACACTTACTATTACCTCTATTAGTTTAAGTAACGATGAGCAATGTTTTGGAAAACGAAATAAAAAAAGATCTTATGTTATTAGGAAGTATTAAAAGAGTCTTTCTCCTAGAGTTATGTGTCATTATTATGGTGAAAAGGGGCACATTAGACCTAAATGTCACATTCAGAATGTAAATATTCTAAAAAGTCTCATGACATGGAAACTTAACAGTCCTAGCACTAATCGCCAAGGATCCAAAATTAGTTGGGGAAATAAAATTCAATGTTTATTGTCTTGTAGGAATGTCTTAGAATTATAAATAAGATGTGAATCCTAGATAGTGGTTGATCAAGGCATATGATAGTAGACATGTCATTATTCGTTGACTTCGTCAAGAAAGAATGCAGTTCTGTTACATATAGAGACAAAAACAAAGGTAAAATATTATGAGAAGGTGTTGTGGATAATTCCTCCACAATCACCATAGACGGTGTTTTATTTATGAAATGGCTTAAACATAAATTTCTTAGCATAAGTCAATTGTGTTATAAGGGTTATTTTATACATTTGACACACTTAATTACACAATTGAACATAAGAAGTTAACCAAACAATTTGGTTGGCATGCTTTGGGTTAATGGATGAGGCAAAAACAGTAACTGCATATAACATAAACAACACAAATTCAATTCAATGAATTCGAAATAGAAAAAATGTAGTAAAGTATTGATGTAAAAGGTTTACATAATGTGACCACTAGGTTGGTGGTTAAGGTCGTGTGGCTGCTCGTTTGGAATATGCATAATCTACTGGTTATTCGTCATTCTGTGAGCCACAACACTGCGAAAATGTTACTATGGCAGCGCGGGGAGGGCGAGTGCGCCGATACGGTGGCGATGGGAATGGGTACAGATGAGTGTTAGGGCAGAACCTAATTCCAAATATTATAATATTGTTACTTGTATTTTTTTTTCTTGTAATATAGAACAAATGAAGTCATTAAATCAATGTAAAGCAATTGTTAGAATAAAGAAGAGAAGAAAAATATCTCTTTTAAAGTCTCAACTTTTAAGGTCAAAATAGAGGAAGGTGAAGACGACTCGAGTGATGATTCTTCAAAAGATGCAGATATGGGATTATTTGTAGTCGTTATAATAAGCATATGAGAAAGAATGGTCTAAAACACTCAGGCGTGAATTTAATAAAATTGTGAAAATTGAATACTTCAAAGAAGTGGGATGAGAAAAAGAAAGAATAAGAGTAAGACACGTGCTTTGCGTGCGAAAAATTCGATCACTACAAAAATGATTGTCAAAGTTTAACAAAGAGAAAAGGAAAGTAAATATACCACATATAAAAAACTTAGGAAAATAATTGAAGGGCGTATATTGCTTGGGTAGAAGATGGAGACTCGACATTATACTTTTCAAGTTCAGATAAAGAAGTAGCTAATCTTTGTTTGATGGTGTAACACAAGCAAAATGACTTGGATTTAAGTGACTCTGAATATTTATCTTTACCTTATTACAATGATCATATGAGGCATTTTTTGCAATGCATGCTGATGCATTAAAAGCCTTTAACAAAACCTCATTTCAAAAGAAAAATATTTTGAAACTTGAGGGAGAAGTCATAAAACTTTAAAATGCTCTTGAGTCCTTGAAGGAGGACCAACCATTTTTAGTAAATGACCAACTGTTCATTTCTCTTACCCTAGATGAAAAGGAAATTTTTGTTGAGTCTGTTACTTGCTCTAATTTAAAAATTGAAATAAGAAATGTAAAGGGACAAATAATACAATTCACTTGAGCACTTACTGTTACCTCTATTAGTTTCTGTAACAATGAGCAATGTTCTGGAAAACGAAATAAAAAAAGATCTTATGTTATTAGGAAGTATAGAAAGAGCCTTTCTCCTAGAGTTATGTGTCATTATTATGGTGAAAAGGGGCACATTAGACCTAAATGTCACATTCAGAATGTAAATATTATAAATAGTCTCGTGACATGGAAACTTAAGAGTCGTATCACTAATCGTTAAGGATCCAAAATTAGTTGGGGAAATAAAATTCAATGTTTATTGTCTTGTAGGAATGTCTTACAATTATAAATAGGATGTGGATCCTAGATAGTGGTTGATCAAGGCATATGATAGTAGACATGTCATTATTCGTTGACTTCGTCAAGAAAGAGTGCAGTTTTGTTACATATAGAGACAAAAACAAAGGTAAAATATTATGAGAAGGTGTTGTGGATAATTCCTCCACAATCATCATAGATTGTGTTTTTTTTTATGAAATGGCTTAAACATAAATTTCTTAGCATAAGTCAATTGTTTTATAAGGGTTATTCTATAACATTTGACACACTTAATTACACAATTGAACATAAGAAGTTAACCAAACAATTTGGTTGGCATGCTTTGGGTTAATGGATGAGGCAAAAACTGTAACTGCACATAACATAAACAACACTAATTCAATTCAATGAATTCGAAATAGAAAAAATGTAGTAAAGTATTGATGTAAAAGGTTTACATAATGTGACCACTAGGTTGGTGGTTAAGGTCGTGTGGCTGCTCGTTTGGAATAAGCACAATCAACTGGTTATTCGTCATTCTGTGAGCCACAACACTGCGAAAATGTTACTATGGCGGAGTGGGGAGGGCGAGTGCGCCGATACGGCGGCGATGGGAATGGGTACCGATGAGTGTTAGGGCAGAACCTAACTCCAAATATTATAATACTGTTACTTGTATTTTTTTTTCTTGTAATACAGAACAAATGAAGTCATTAACTCAATGTAAAGCAATTGTTAGAATAAAGAAGAGAAGAAAAATATCTCTTTGAAGGTCTAAACTTTTTAGATCAAAATAGAGGAAGGTGGAGACGACTCGAGTGATGATTCTTCAAAATATGCAGATATGGGATTATTTGTAGTCGTTATAATAGGCATATGAGAAAGAATGGTCTAAAACACTCAGACGTGAATTTAACAAAATTGTGAAAATTGAATACTTCAAAGAAGTGGGATGAGAAAAAGAAAGAAGAAGAGTAAGACACGTGCTTTGCGTGGGAAAAAATTCGATCACTACAAAAATGATTGTCATAGTTTAACAAAGAGAAAAGGAAAGTAAATGTACCACAAATAAAAAACTTAAGAAAATAAATGAAGGGCGTATATTGCTTGGGTAGAAGATGGAGACTCGACATTATCCTTTTCAAGTTAAGAGAAAGAAGTAGCTAATCTTTGTTTGATGGTGTAACACAAGCAAAATGACTCGGATTTAAGTGACTCTGAATATTTTTCTTTACCTTATTACAATGATCATATGAGGCATTTTTTGCAATGCATGCTGATGCATTAAAAGCCTTTAACAAAACCTCATTTCAAAAGAAAAATATTTTGAAACTTGAGGGAGAAGTCTTAAAACTTTAAAATGCTCTTGAGTCCTTGAAGGAGGACCAACCATTTTTAGTAAATGACCAACTGTTCATTTCTCTTACCCTAGATGAAAAGGAAATTTTTGTTGAATCTGTTACTTGCTCTAATTTAAAAACTGAAATAAGAAATGTAAAAGGACAAATAATACAATTCACTTGAGCACTTACTGTTACCTCTATTAGTTTAAGTAACAATGATCAATGTTCAGGAAAACGAAATAAAAAAAGATCTTATGTTATTAGGAAGTATAGAAAGAGCCTTTCTCCTAGAGTTATGTGTCATTATTGTGGTGAAAAGGGGCACATTAGACCTAAATGTCACATTCAGAATGTAAGTATTCTAAATAGTCTCATTACATGGAAACATAAGAGTCCTATCACTAATCGCCAAGGATCCAAAATTAGTTGGGGAAATAAAATTCAATGTTTATTGTCTTGTAGGAATGTCTTACAATTATAAATAGGATGTGAATCCTAGATAGTGGTTGATCAAGGCATATGATAGTAGACATGTCATTATTCGTTGACTTAGTCAAGAAAGAGTGCAGTTTTGTTACATATAGAGACAAAAACAAAGGTAAAATATAATGAGAAGGTGTTGTGGATAATTCCTCCAAAGTCACCATAGACGGTGTTTTATTTATGAAATGTCTTAAACATAAATTTCTTAGCATAAGTCAATTGTGTTATAAAGGTTATTCTATAACATTTGACACACTTAATTACACAATTGAACATAAGAAGTTAACCAAACAATTTGGTTGGCATGCTTTGGGTTAATGGATGAAGCAAAAACAGTAGCTGCACATAACATAAACAACACTAATTCAATTCAATGAATTCGAAATAGAAAAAATGTAGTAAAGTATTGAAGTAAGAGGTTTACATAATGTGACCAGTAGGTTGGTCGTTAAGGTCGTGTGGCTGCTCCTTTGGGATGTGCACAATCAACTGGTTATTCGTCATTCTGTGAGCCACAGCACTGCAAAAATGTTACTATGGCGGCGCGGGGAGGGCGAGTGCGCCGATACGGCAGCGATGGGAATGGGTATCGATGAGTGTTAGGGTGGAGCCTCTTCTGTTAATAGACCTTTCTTTCTTGTTTGTTTTTCAAAAAAAAAGAAAAAGTAAACGACGTCGTTAAGTTTTTACTTTAAAAAAAAATTGCAAAATAAAAGTTTAGTTATATAAAGAAAGAATTGAGTGTCACATGAGTTGATATGTTTGAGTGGTTAAGGAGATAGACTTGAAATCTATTGGGCTTTGCCCGTGCAGGTTCGAACCCTATTTTGAATGTTCCTTCTCATATATACATCTATTCTATACAATATATAAAAGGGAATACTTTGTTTTGGTGTAACCTATTTTTCTACCATTTTTACTTGGACGCTAGTTCCTTCCATAAACCAAATCCATATAACAAATATCAATTTTTCTTTTATAATTTTTTTCGATATTTTTATATTTTGAAGAAAATACAAATGGGAAGTATAATTTTCATTTATTTTTGTCGTATATCATATGAAATTGGCTGAAAATTTAATTTTTTTTTCTCAACTAATATATTTAAAAGAAGCATATTTTGTATATTTTCTTGTTTGAAATATGCAACACATTTTTATACTTTTAAACTTTTAGGTTTTCCTTTTACATTTTTTACCTCTCCAAAATAATGCCAAGATGAAGATTCTTTATTTTAAACTTTTGATAAAATAGAATATCCACTAATAGAGTAAAATATTTTTAATGAAAAAGGTGTATTGATATGAAATGACAAATTTAAGGATTTTGATTGGTTGTATGAGAATTATTGTTTTATATTCTTTCTATACTACTAATAAACTCTCAACTTTTTAATTTTATTTTTATAAAAATTATATTTAAAGTTTTGTAATTGTTTTTTTTATATCAGTGAAAATCAAAACTGTTGACATAAAGATTATACGATTATATATATTATCAAAACATATATAATATTGTTGGAATCAGAGAGTAATTGGTCAGAAAAAGAAGTCGTCGACAACAGGGTTCGAACCTGCGCGGGCAAAGCCCAATAGATTTCAAGTCTATCTCCTTAACCACTCGGACATATCGACTCATGTGACACTTAAGTCTTTCTTTATATAATTAAACTTTTGCAATTTTTTTTAAAAAGTAAAAAACTTAACGACCTCGTTTACTTTTTCTTTTTTTGAAAAACAAACAAAAAAGAAAGGCCTCTTCATAGCAGGGGCTATGCCTAGCACTCATCGGTATCCATTCCCGTCACCGCCGTATTGGTGTACTCGCCCTCCCCGGGCCGCCATAACAACTTTAAGCTTAAATGCAACACATGCCACAAAACACAAACAAGACCAAACACTCTTACCAATGTTCTTCTTGTACAAATATTTGCAAGTGAGATTAGTAATGTATCCAAGAAGCTCATTTGATGAACATTAGAGGTTATCCCATTCAAAAGACGGTCGTCCCCTGCAGCTGCACTTTTCATCTTGTTCAATTATGATGTTAATCTTGCTTCTCCTCAAGTTTCATCATCTTAGGTTGGTTACTTCTAGTTTGATGTACTTGAGCAAGTGTAGTCGAAGATAGCCTGCATTCTTGAACATAATACATTTATGATTCTTCTCAGATATCATATTAGTAATCGTTCACACACTTTTACCACTTAAAAAAACATAAAGAGTTAACATGATTGGTAAAACAATCCACCTTTTTAGTCACATAGATCGAAATAATAAGAACATGTCACCATGTTGTGACTTGGTGCTCCATAAATGAGATCACATACTCTCTTCATAGAGTCAAGACATTTTTCATGCATAATTAAAAAATAGTGCTAGGTACCTAATCTTCATTGGATCCTTGGGGTTAGTAACATTTTGATTACATCTAGGCATACATTCAAAGGCACCTTTAGTAATAAAGAGCTTCCTAAATTTGCACTTTGCAATGGTGTCTCTCTTTTTGCAACAATAGTGATAATACAAGTTAAGAGAAGATAACCTTTTGCTATTTGGTTACTTTTTAACACAATTATACCTTTGATACAAATTATGAGATGGTAAGTCATACTTGGAAGTATCTATAGCAAAAGTAACTTTGGGTTGCAAAGCCGTATCTAGTTTAGACTTGAGAGTCCTTGACTCCCTTTTCCAAATGTGACAAGTTTCATAACCAAACCACAGAGATTTAGGATCCTCATCTTGATCTTCTAGAATATCTAACATAAATTTATTTAGTGCTTCCACATTTTTTTCATTTTCAACAATCTTAGCTTCCAAATGAGTGATAATTCTCTTGTTTGAAGCTAATATCTTGAAGGCATGTATGGCTTGTCTTTATAGATTTTCAAAAGACCCTTGAAGTTGAGAAAAATATAAATCATGAGAAGCTTGAAGTTTAGAGTGACTTACAACCTTTTCCTTTCCTTTGTTTTCCATATAGCAAAGCTTGATCGGTTCATCACTTGAAGTAAAGCTATCATCACTTTACGAATCACTTTCGCTCTCCCAAGTGACATAAGCTCTTCTAGATTTTCTAGACAGTTTGTGACGACCTTTTTCATTCTTAATTTCAGGACACTCCATCTTAAAGTGACTGAGTTTACCACAGTTGTAACACGTACTTCGTGACTTCCCCTTTTCACTCTCATCTTCTTCTTTTGAGGAACTTGATAACCTTCTTGATTTATCACGGTACTTGTTGGGATATTTGTCAGCATGTTTTGACATGTATTTATTGACTCCCTTTATGAACAGTCCCATATCTTCTTTGTTAGATTCATTGTCATCTTTAGATTCACTTTTACTTTGCTCGTCTTGAGAAGGCCTTGAGCTAAAAGTCTTAATAGAAAATAACTTCTTCCTTTCTTCTTTGTCTTTCCTTTTCTCATTCTTCGATCTCTTTTCATATTCCTTTTCGTATTTAGACAAGCAAGTAAGCTCTTGCTCGTGCTCTTCCAACTTACCGAACAAAGCCGTAAAATCAAGTGACTTAAGATGATTTGCTTTTTTAATAGCGGTGGCCTTCGGTTGTCATCCCCTGCTTAAACACCTCAAAACTTTGTTAGTAACATGTTCATTGGAAATGGGATTACCTAGTGCATTTAATTGATTAATTAAATGTGAGAACCTTTTCCATATATCCACAATGGTGGGGGGTCTGTCACTTGGATTGGTGTCAGATTGTGCGATATTTGTTTGTGTTTCACTCCGTCATCCTTTTGGTGGGGGGGGGGGGGTCTATCATAATCATTAATGATAGATTGTGCGATATTTGTTTGTGTTTCACTCCGTCGTCCTTTTGGTGGGGGGTCTATCATAATCATTAATGATAGATTGTGCGATAGTTTGTGTGAGTTTCGCTCCGTCATCCTTTTGGTGGGGGGTCTTCACTTGAATTGGTGTCAGATTGTGAGATATTTGTTTGTGTTTCGCTCCGTCATCCTTTTGGTGGGGGGTCTATCATAATCATTAATGATAGATTGTGCGATATTTGTTTGTGTTTCACTCCGTCATCCTTTTGGTGGGGGGTCTGTCACTTGAATTGGTGTCAGATTGTGCGATATTTGTTTGTGTTTCGCTCCGTCATCCTTTTGGTGGTGGGTCTATCATAATCATTAATGATAGATTGTGCGATAGTTTGTGTGAGTTTCGCTCCGTCATCCTTTTGGTGGTGGGTCTATCACTTGGATTGGTGATAGATTGTGCGATATTTGTTTGTGTGAGTTTCGCTCCGTCATCCTTTTGGTGGGGGGTCTATCATAATCATTAATGATAGATTGTGCGATAGTTTGTGCGAGTTTCGCTCCGTCATCCTTTTGGTGGGGGGTCTATCATAATCATTAATGATAGATTGTGCGATATTAGTTTGTGTTTCGCTCCGTCATCCTTTTGGTGGGGGGTCTGTCACTTGAATTGGTGTCAGATTGTGCGATATTTGTTTGTGTTTCGCTCCGTC
Organism: Lathyrus sativus; assembly: GCA_963859935.3. Classification (NCBI taxonomy): domain Eukaryota; kingdom Viridiplantae; phylum Streptophyta; class Magnoliopsida; order Fabales; family Fabaceae; genus Lathyrus; species Lathyrus sativus. The sequence continues at coordinate 10,868,945 of CAWUDS030002219.1, read as the reverse complement.
ATCCTTTTGGTGGGGGGGGTCTATCATAATCATTAATGATAGATTGTGCGATAGTTTGTGTGAGTTTCGCTCCGTCATCCATTTGGTGGGGGGTCTGTCACTTGGATTGGTGTCAGATTGTGCGATATTTGTTTGTGTTTCGCTCCGTCATCCTTTTGGTGGGGGGTCTATCATAATCATTAATGATAGATTGTGCGATAGTTTGTTTGTGTTTCGCTCCGTCATCCTTTTGGTGGGGGGTCTGTCACTTGGATTGGTGTCAGATTGTGCGATAGTTTCTTTGTGTTTCGCTCCGTTATCCTTTTGGTGGGGGGTCTATCATAGTCATTAATGATAGATTGTGCGATAGTTTGTTTGTGTTTTGCTTTATCATCCTTTTGGTGGTAGTAGCAGTGTGTGTTTCATCCTATCATCCTTTTGGTGATGACATTTTTTCCAGTTATTTACAGTTGACTCAGAGGTTTACATTTATCCAGTATTTCAATTCACAAGCATCTCTTTTCTTTTCGGACAAATTCAGGGTTTTCTTCATATCTAATTGACTTCTTCCTCGGAAAATGAACGCTGCAGCAGTTCATTCCCCTAGGTTTAAGCCAATTAGATAGGGGCATCTGTCATACCCTAAATTTGTCCTACCCATTGGTAAATTTTTTTTTTTGCATTTTAATTCTTTTTTTGTGTGTGCATAGTTTGCTTAATTTCCCATTATTTAGACGCATATCCGCTCGCAATTGATTGATTTCTCGGAACTTTATCTTTTTTTTCCAATTAAAGTGTGGCACGTGGCCTAAAGTATTTTCGAAAATCTTATTTCTTTTTGTGTTCATATTTTCTTCTTTTTGAAATTTTATAATCAGCAATATTTTTTTTTTATATTGTACATATATAGGTATATAATATTAGTCTTGTTTTTTTAAGTTTTATAACTTTAGTTTTGTTATCTTTGTTAATATTAGTAATATTTAGGATTTAAAGAAAATTTTGGTTAATTATTAATAATAGATAATTAATATCATTTTTACTTTATTTTGTTTTACACTTTTTGAATGTTTATTTAATTGTTAATGTAGATATTAGTTTCTATCTAAGTTATACTAAATAGTATTTTAAATGTTGGTTTATATTAATAAGTTTTAATAATAATGAAGATTAATAGAGAGGAAATTGGAGTGGACAGGCCCATTATTTGGGAGGAGCCCGTTAGGGTTAGATTCCTGCTGCTTTAAGGAGAAAGGAATTTTGGAGTGGAAAGGGGGAGGAACTGTTCATCACCCCTCAGAACATTCAAAGCGCCGGCAACCCTAACCCTAAAACTTCATTTCCTGCAAATCAAACCGGCCGCCACAAAATCTTTCACCGATCATCGTCATCGACCCTTGAATTCTCCTCCAAAACCGTCCACCCTACGTCTCCCTCTTCGACAATCTCCAAATCCTCATCTTCTTCCCCAAATCCATTCGTCAATCCTTTCCTTCCACTTGTTTCACCTCACAACACATATAATTTCAATCGACAATGGCCTCTTTTCATCGTGAAATCACCTTCGCAGTGCAATGGCGAAAACCTTAATCGCTCGTGTCGTGTCTCTCGCGGATGAACTTCCCCTTTCATCGAATTTTGAAGCATCGTCGCCATAGTAGAATAAGCTGGAAGTTTCTCATCTTGGCTTTGGTGTCGAGATATTGATTTAGCGGTGATAGTTGACGACAACAACGACAACCTCACAGCCACTCAAGCTATCGAACAACAACAATGCGACATCCCTAGCTCGCATGGCTTCGTTTCAGCAAACAAACGTAACATCTTATGCTCTCACGATGTTTCGATCCGGCAACAACAACGATCCAGTTTTCCAGAACAATGTCTTGTTTCCTGATTTCAGCTGTCAGTAATCATCGCGCCGACAACGACTCGTTTGCGTAGCGGCTGCAATATCTGCATCCTCACGACGCAGCTCTCAACAACCAACTCGCCGCAACAACGCGAAGCAAGGAAAAATTGGCTCTTACCAACCTCGTACACTCACGTATCCGTTCCTAGCTAGGATGTGACATCCCCTGCTTGCGAGGCTTCTGTCAGTGGCAGCTTTCTGAAATAGCGGCAATAACACCCCATGAAGCAACAAGAGCTTATGCAGATTATATCTAGTTTAACTCAGCAACACATTTTGTTTTTTCCACAATAGCATTTGTATTGTCAGTTTGATGTTAATTCCATGGGTTGCGTTTTACTAAGTTTATTTTATTTTTGTTCGTGTTGTTAAACTTTGTGCAGGTTGAGAGAAGGGGAAGATGAGGAACGGTTTTTAGTAGCAATAATAATCCAGGTACAATAGCCACCACAACAGGGTGAATGACGTAACAATAACGGCGACGGTTTCTCAGCAACTATTAGCGGCGTCGTTGAGCTTCAAGTTGCCTTTTTATGGTGGAGTCTAAACTCAGTTATGGTAGATGTCGTTCAGAGCTCACTTGATTCGTAGAGTCCCACAAGGGTGTTATTTTGTGTTTCTCAAATGTGGATATACAACAACAATCCGACTTCGTGTTGGTTGTGACACCGCCAAAAGAGAAATCGTAAACAAGGATGAAGGAAGAGGGTTTGCGTTTTCATCTTTAGCAGGCCAATATGTAGATTTTCAGCAGCAATGTTGATGAAAGCGGTATCGGTAATCTTCAATTTATTTTGACAGAATGTTTTAAGTGAGTTTTAGGGTCATGTATTGATTTGATTGTAGCATTTCAATGATTATTCTGAATCAATTTATTGTTTCTGAAGTGTTTCAATTTATGTGGTAACGGTAGCAGTGGGTAAATGTGTGCATACTGCTTATTGTTCGAATCTTTGCACTTAACTTGCGTTTCATTTTGTTTTGGTTTTCATTGAGATTTGATTAGAGTTATGTGTTTCCTTCTCGTTGGTTGGTTTGTGAATCATATGAATAATTAGTATGTAACGTTGGTACCGCTGCTGTTTTGGTTTACAGTTTTTTTATATAAAATGAATGTGAGTTTCATAGCTTTGCCTCTACTAAATTCCCCATCATGTTGTTTCTTTTGTTATTGCCTCGACCTGTTACGATGCTGTGACATAGTTACGTCGCTATGAATAAAATGATGTCTTGCCCCTAGCATTGGTGTTTATGAACTAAGAAAGTTGGCGTCTGTTTCCATTCGAATTTAGGAATTGAATCAAATTCAATTTTAGAAAGTTTGGTACAACAAATGGAAGCTTGCGTAGAATTGGTTACGTTCCCAGCTTGTGTGGCTTGAATTGTGTAGCTATCTGTGACTTCTTTTCTATTTGCTTATAATTTACATAAGAATAAGGCATATGTCATTTCTATAATCTTTACATCTTTGTCGACATAGTTGGTTTTGACTTGAGATTTTGTTGTGGACTAAGTCTTAATACCGATATAGTAACATTGTTGTGATTGGTTTATCACCTATTTTGCCAACCAGTTTCTTTCTAAATTATTGTTATTTAATGAACCAATTTTACAGCAGTGACTAACAACAGCAAAGTCAGGTACAACACCAACAACGGTTTAGCGATGTTTTCTATCAGTTTTGCAAGTGTGGCATTTCCGGTTCGTTAGCAATTACGCCCAAGATGGATTGGAGGTCGTAACAAATGGGAAGCAGCTGCTTGAAGTTATTAGAAAAAAGGAAGTTAATTTGATTTTGATTTTTTTTAATTTGGTTGTTTTAATTTTGTTAATAAATTTTAATTAACTTAATTATTTGAGCTAATCGGATAGTTTAGATAATTGATTTTGATTAACATAATTAATTAATTAATTGAATTCAAATCATTTAATCCTTTTAATCAATTTTAATTAATTTAATTATTTGATCACATTAGTTGTTAATCAAATAATTTTAATAATTAAATTAGATTAAACTAATTAAGTATTTCAATAATCTTTTCTCATTTTGGCTTTGATAAATGAAGTGGGCCAAGACCAAAAGCTTACTAAATTCAGGTCAATATGGTTGGTATGCACTTACGTTTGCGTTATTTCTTCCTATTCGATAAAAAGGGCAAACTAAATCCTTGAAGTCTAGCACTTCTTGGATTTTTTGGATAGTCATTATTGAGGTGTACACCTTAAATAGCGTATTATTCGACTTCTCATTTTATTCTCCTTTTAAACAAAGAAATATCATAGGACTCTAGTTTTCTGTGTGATATTTCTGTTGTTCATCCAAACATAAATCGATGAAAAGGGTGTTGTCGAGATCTAGCATCACGATAATACTCCGATTATTTGGTTATGAGGCCGACGTCTCATTTACCAAATAGTCGTCATTTTCAAATCCAATTTCGTATTCTCACCTCTCGTACCGCAAACTCTTTCCATACCCTCGATTCAATTCAATTCTTCAAAATACCTTTCTCGATTCAAACCTCGAAAGAAGGAGATTTTGGGAATCTAGAATTCTTTGAATTTTCGAGTGAATAATTCTCGAGGCACGCTCTAGAGTTGTTATTCACTCAACCTTTCGACTTTTTCAAACTCAAACATTTTCCAACGTTCTCCTAAGTCGAGTGCTCGTAGGCATTCGCAACCATCCACATTTCGCATACACCTCACAACTCCTCGTGGTTTCGATATTGGGGGCACCCTTAGGGACTAATATCATTTCTCACCTTTTAACCCTTGACACGTCGTCAAGTCAGTTCTATTTTCAAACAAATCCTCGACATGTCGTCGAGCCGTTTCCAAACCAACTTCCTTTGGCCTCGCATGCCATTTTTTCGATTCGATCTTTTCACAAACGTTTTTTTAAACTTACGAAAGAGGGATATTCCTATAATCTAGCATTCTTTGAATATTCGAATGAGTAACTCTTGGGCGCGCCCCCAAGTTGTTATTAGTTCATTCTCTCGATTTCAAAACATCCAATTCTTATCTTCAACTTATTCAACTCAATTTCCGAAAGAACTAAGTTCTTGGGATCTCGCATTCCTTGAATTCTTGAGTGACAAGCTCTTGAGGCACGCCCTTAGGTTGTTTGTCAGTCATTCTTTCGTCTCTCAAATCAACGTCAAACCAATTCAAACCTCGTCTTTTCGTGGTTGTTACCATGAACTACAGATGCTCTGATTCTTTATTCATTCTTGAATATAAGATACGTAGGCACAAGATTGCGATGATCTTGGCGAGCACACTTCTATCCATCTTCCGTTTCCCCCATCCTTTCCTGTAGTCGAACTACGACGCTCTGATTTCTCATTCTCGTCCGAATGAGCATACGTAGGCACAAGGGTCCCAATCCTTGGCGAGCACCCTATCCTCTAACCACCCATCTCTCCTTTGCGTCTTTAACCTTTTAACCTACCAATCCTACCTTTATAATCGAGAAAAAAAACAAGTAAACCTAAACAACACTCCCCACATTTACCTTAAGAGGTTTCCGTCGAGTACGACGGACGTAAGGGGGTGCTAGTACCTTCCCCTCACGTAACTGACTCCCGAACCCGGAACTTGGTTGCGACAGCCATGTTCCTATCCTTTCGTTTTTAAGAGGTTTTCTCGATATTTTCCTCTCCCGTTTGTTTGGGAAAAATAAAGTCTCGGTGGCGACTCTGTCGAACCGCATTTCCGCGCCTTTCGCGCGAGGGTCGTTTCTCCGAAATGTCTCCATGATTTTTCGAGGTGCGACAGTATCCATTCTTATAAGAAATATATCTCAAACACGGAATGAATTGGAGCTCTTGATACCATTTTTTAGATGACATGCTTCGATCTAGAGGGGGTGAATAGATCAGAAATTTCACAACCAAATATTTTGGCAAAAATCTATTTTCAAAAATATAGCACAGCGGAAAAATGACCTGGATCGAATCGTCTAACCGAACCTACTATCGAAAATCTATATACCTATTGCAAACTAAAGAGAATGATAATGAATGTAAATGTTCAACAACGATCAAGCTGCGAATCAATTAAATGCAAAGCTATTCGTAACTTGCATTTTCCAATGAACCAAAAAACCAATTAAAAATACGCATAAACAATTTATCAAACACTTGGTATGCAATCGATAGCAATTTGAAATTCAATTTGTTTTGTTGGAATTCAAAGCCAATCACAATCAAAGTGATTATGATTATATCAACAACATTGAAAAACAATTTCCAATCGAATTGATCAAACAATGATGAACTCGATAAATTGCATAATCAAAAATTAAAGCAATAAAGAGATAAAAGAGAGAAAGAGAGAGAGAGAGAGAGAGAGAGAGAGAGACCAAGATTTGTTTAGGTAGTTCCCCAATCGGCCTCACTATGGGTACGTCTGCCCTCAATTGAAATTGAATTGAGATAATTGTAATTGACCTTTTCTTTGCGAAATCGTTAATACAAGAGATGAAGAATGCAAACCATAAAAACCCCATGTTTTGTGTTGATTCTTCCACCTCCGAACCCTTGATCAAAGCTTAATCAGGTGACCAACAATGCGACTCAAATACACCAATTTTCTCAAGCACGCAACTTGTTAAAACCCAAGATTCTAGAACATAATTCACCATCTCGCGCTACTCCCTTGAAAGGAAACCACCTTGTCCCAAGGCCTTCGCTCTATCAAATATGTGTTGGTGTGATCTTATCCAAAACCTTCAAATCACACCGATCTTGAAGGAAAACCCCACCTTGGTTTTCTTATATGAAACACACAAAGTTACTGAAAATTCTGGCAAGCACGCGATGGATGTTATTCCCAAGGTTATAACATCCACTGTGAGATCTGCTACTTAACAGCTAATACTCAGCAATAATAAAAGCAGTAAATAACACAACAATTGTTTACCTAGTTCAGTGTCAACAACACTTACATCTGGGGGGCTACCAAGCCAGGGAGGAAATTCACTATTAGTAGAATCAATTCAGAGTTAAACCTCTAGTTTACACTCCTCACTTAATCTCTACCCAATAACACTTCAACCTAGAGACACTCTAGACCTGAGTATACCCACTCACTCCCTCTCAATCACACAACAGTGATATTAAACAATTACACAAGACAATATGAAGAGACACTTCATACACACCTTGATCTTGCTTCACAGCTTTGATCAGGGAACTCACACACTCTTGGTTCAAAGCTTCGAGTGGGACACAGCCTAGAATCTACCTATCCAATGCAAATCATCCACCAGACAATTGCTTGGATTACAAGTATTCCTAGACAGAATTCACACGTGAAGACTAGCCTTCTTCACTTACACAGGACTCTGCAATCTGTACTCTTTCTTCTTCTTCTGTCAAGTGCTGATGTTCAGGATTGCATCTTCTGATATTTATAGCAGCTATCAGTCCTTTTGGGCCTTGGTGCATTAATAAGGTTTTATCCATATAAAAACCTATTCTCAAAGAGCTGCACACTTGCCACTTAATTTAGGGATCTTCTAGTTCGCCTAGGGCTTCTAGAAGGTCTCCTGATATCCAACTTGAGCACTTATTCTGTTTCCTAGTTTATAGATACTAGAAAAACAACCTTGCCCGCTGGATGTCATACGTTCAATGTTATGACATTCTGTATGACATTCAACTAAACTAAGTTAACTTATAGTTAACTTGCCCTGCACACATATCATTAAGTATGTCCTAACAATTAGTATGACATACAAGTACACACTACAGTTTTGCCATAAAATGCAGCCAATCAAGAGCACTTACAAAGTCCCCCTTTGGCAAATTTTTGGCTAAAACAACCTGTTAACATATCAGAGTTTACACACAACAGAAGACTTATGATGTGTCCTGTCATGCAGTTAGTTCCTAGCTCAAGCCACTTAGAGTCCTCACAGTTAGCTCTCACTGTCATGACTCACTCTGTTAACCATCTAGTAGTTATCACTATAAATGCCGCATCTCTTTAAGTAACACTCAGGTGTTCTTCCCCTCAACTGATCAGATCAGTTGGGCACACAACCTGCTCATCACCATCATTCTGCAGTCACAGAAACACGCATCCATCCTGTGGATGTCCAGACATTCAGAATGACCTTCTGAAGTCACACATACTTATGCTACTCCCCCTGAAGAGTTGCACAAGACTTTCTGCTCATATTCATCCAGTCTGCTCTGGATGTTATGACCTTCAGGATAACATCCTGAAGTACACACACAAGGTTTGCTCCTAGTTCTAGCATACATTCATTCCTATCTAGGCTAGACATGTATATCACTTTATTGCTAACAGCATTGTTAGCTGTCATCACTCTTTTCATCAGCTGCACCTGTAGTTACACCTGTAAATGTGCAAGACTAATATCATATGCTAATATCATATGCACATTGGCACATGTGTGCTCAAGCTAGTTCTCCTAGTTCTGTTCTTCCACCTGCTGTCCTCTATTACCTATTGTACTCTATTACTCTCTCTCCCCCTTTTTAGCCACAAATTAGGATCCAAATAACATAGATCATCATAGGTAACATCACAGTTGTTAGGGGTTACATTACAGCAAAATTGCTCTTTGAAGAGCATCACAAATTCAGATTACACAAAAAATTTAAATTTGACAGAACCAACAGCAGCATCCTTTGCTCAATCTTCTTCATCTGAGGAGGAACTGGAGTCACTGTCATCCAAATCTGATAGGGAGATGTCCTGGTTTCCATCATACGAGTCTTCCTCTGGAAAGTCAGAGTCATGAGGGGGATCTCTGCGAGCCAGGAGAATGGTGAATCCCTTAATAGGCAGTCCTCTTTTGATGATATCGTCAGCAATTTCCCCCATGGTTTTGGCCACGTATGCAGAGCCTTCTTTGTTTAGCATACTCCTAAGATTTTTTGCAATGGGAGGAGGGTACTTGGTCTTTGGCTTTTTAGTGGAGGGAGGAGTATCTTTGGAGGATTTGGGAGGGGACTTAGAGGAAGATCCTTCATGATAAGACGACATGCTTGTGTCGAGAGTGAAGGTCTGAGAGAGATGTGAGAAGGCAATGGGGGCAAAGTGACATGTTTGTGTGGAATGGAGAGCTTTATTGGTCAATGACTTGGACTGCATTGATGTGGTAAAATTCTCATGTGTCATTAATTGCTATGCATCCTCATACATGCAAATACCTAACTTGCCTCTAAGATTTTCAAATTGGGCAGCATCTAGAGCCTTGGTAAAGATGTCAGCTAGTTGTAGTTCAGTGGATACATGCTCTAAGGAAATCAATTTGTCTTCCACAAGATCTCTAATGAAGTGATGTCTGATATCAATGTGCTTCGTTCTGCTGTGTTGGATTGGATTTTTGGAAATGTTAATAGCACTGAGATTGTCACAGTACAATGTCATGACATCCTGAGTGACATTGTATTCAGTTAACATTTGCTTCATCCATACCAGCTGAGAACAGCTGCTGCCAGCTACTATATATTCAGCTTCAGCAGTGGATAGTGAGACGAAATTTTGCTTCTTGCTGAACCAAGATATTAGGTTGTTTCCTAAGAAGAAGCATCCACCAGATGTATTTTTTCTATCATCTACACTGCCAACCCAATCAACATCACAATAGCCATACAAGGTGGGATCACACCCATGGGAGTAGAGTATGCCATAGTCACAAGTGCCATTCACATATTTGAGAATCCTTTTAACTTGGTTCATGTGACTTACTTTAGGATCTGCTTGATACCCTGCGCATACACCCACAACAAAGGCAATGTCTGGTCTGCTGGCTGTAAGATATAGTAGGCTACCAATCATGCTTCTGTATAGACTTTGATCAACACTCATACTCTTTTCATCTCTGGATAACTTTAGATGAGTGGGGGTAGGTGTTCTTTTGTGACTTGCATTGTCTATCCCAAACTTCTTGACTATATTTTTGGTGTATTTGCTTTGGGAGATGAATATGGAATCATTCATTTGCTTGACATATAGTCCAAGGAAGTAGGTTAGTTCTCCACACATGCTCATTTCAAACTCAGACGGCATGTGATTCACAAATTGCTTCACCATCTTTTTTTACACTCCCCTAAGTATTATGGCATCCACATATATCTGGGCAATCATGATTTCTCCACTCTTATTTTTTACAAACAGTGTCTTATTAATTCCCTCTTTTCTGTATCCTTTTGTGGTGAGAAACTCAGTTAGCCTTTCATACCATGCTCTAGGTGCCTGTTTTAATCCATAAAGTACCTTCCTTAGCTTGTATACATGGTCTGTTAGGTTAGGGTCCTCAAATCCCTTGGGTTGTGCCACATATACTTCCTCAGTGAGATATCCATTCAGAAAGGCACTTTTTACATCCATCTGAAATAGTTTAAATTTTAGGATGCAAGTAATTCCCAACATCATCCTGATTGACTCAAGTCTTGCAACTAGTTTAAAGGTTTCATCAAAATCAATTCCTTCTACTTGAGTATACCCCTGAGCCACCAGTCTAGCTTTGTTTCTGATTATGATTCCTTCTTCATCTGACTTGTTCTTGTAAATCCATTTGGTTCCAATGATATTTGTTCCTTCAGGTCTTGGCACTAGTTCCCATACTTAATTTCTTTTAAACTGCTCCAATTCCTCTTGCATAGCCTTAATCCAGTATTCATCAGTGAGAGCTTCCTTAACATTTTTGGGCTCAACCTTGGACACAAAGCAAGAATTTGAGACGACTTCTCTTGTTCTAGTCCTTACTCCACTGTTGAGGTCTCCAATTATAAGATCTCTGGGATGCACTTTCAGGATTCTAATAGAGAGTTCTTTGTTTCCTGTTTCTGGTTCAGAATTTGGACTTGTAGTTTGGGTGTCTTCAGTCTCCTCAGATGGAGTCTCAAGCAATGTTCCAACATCCTCTATGACATTGATCTCTTCAATTTGATAATTAATGACAACATTAAAGGATTCCATTAATACTTTTGCTCTGGAGTTGTATACTCTGTAAGCTCTGCTGTTAGTAGAGTATCCCAAGAATATTCCTTCATCACTTTTGGCATCCATTTTCCTTCTTTGTTCATGATCTGTCAAGATGTAGCACTTGCTTCCAAACACATGAAAATACTTCACAGTTGGTTTTCTCCCTTCCCACAGTTCATACAAGGTGGAGGATGTTCCCTTTCTCAGGGTGACCCTGTTGTGAACATAGCATGTTGTGTTCATTGCTTCACCCCAAAAGTGCATAGGCAACCTTTTTGCATGAATCATGGCTCTAGCAGATTCCAGAATAGTTCTATTTTTCCTTTCTACTACTCCATTTTGTTGAGGTGTGATGGGGGAGGAAAATTCATGGCTTATGCCTTCAGTTGCATAGAACTCAGCAAACTTGAAGTTTTCAAACTCCTTTCCATGTTCACTTCTGATCCTAATAACACCACACTCCTTTTCTATTTGGAGCTTGGTGCACAGTTCTTTGAAGACTTCAAAAACATCATTTTTCTTTGATGAAGTTTATCTAGGTGTATCTGGAGTAATCATCAACCACCACATATGCATACCTTTTTCCACCAAGGCTTTCTACCTGCATTGGTCTCATCAGGTACATGTGCAGTAGTTCCAAAACTCTAGATGTAGTTAGATGTCCAACCCTTGGATGAGATGTCTTGGTCTGTTTGCCCACTTGACATTCCCCACACACTTTTCCCTCTTCAATAGTCAGTTTAGAGATTCCTCTTACAGCCTCCTTGGAGATGATCTTCTTCATTCCCCTTAAATGAAGATGCCCAAGTTTTTGGTGCCATAATTGTACTTCTGGTTCTTCTCTTGCCACAGAGTACATTATGGATTTACTACTGTCTTTTGGCTCCCACAAATAACAGTTGTCTTTGGATCTCAGCCCATTCATTACTTATTCATTGTCACCATTTGTAACCACACATTCTCCTTTAGAGAACTTCACACTTAGTCCTTGATCACAGAGCTGACTGATACTGATCAAGTTGGTCGTTAGCCCTTTTACCAGCAGCACATTGGTTAGTTTAGGAACTCCAGGGCTCTCTAGTTTTCCAACACCTTTGATTTCCCCTTTTTCCCCATCACCAAAGGTCACATAACTCGAGGAATGTGGCTTGATGTCTACCAACAGATTCTTAATACCAGTCATATGCTTGGAGCAACCACTGTTAAAGTACCAGTCTCCTTTAGCTGACACTCTTAGAGATGTGTGTGCTATCAGACCAACCTCCTTGGCCACCTAATTTCTTTGCTTATAAGGTACCTCCTTCTTGAGTTTGGCACATGAGTGCCTTGTTTGGCATTACCTTGACTTGGAAATCCATGCAGCCAGAAGCACACAGCTTTAATATGCCCAAGTTTTCCATAGTGGTAACACCTATGCCTTTGGAATTGTCTTTTGACTTGATTCCAGTGTTTGTGGGGTGGATGTTGTGACATTGGTTGTGACATCCTTTTTAACTTTTGAGTCTCAGGTTGTAATATCTTGAGTTTCAACACATGATTTTGTCTCTCAACAAATCCTAGCCCGGACCTATCTCTTGAGGTCATACCAATCTAAAGGATTTCCTCTAGGGTGTCAGTTCCAGAATTGAGCATCCTTATGGATTTTGTCATTTGATCCTTTTTACCTTTCAACTCATTCACTTCACTTCTGAGTGTGTTAATTATGGCTAGATGCTCTCTCTTTTCATCTTCTAATTCCTTGATGATTTTCCTCTGTTTCTCTTCCTGCTCGTATAGGTCTGTGCTTTTGATATGAAGCTTTCGGTAGGATTCTGCAATTTCCTCAAAAGTCAAGTCTTCTTCACTTGAGTTCCCTCCAGACATGCACACACTGTTGAAGGAAGTAACATGCTTGGCAGACTCTCCTTTAGATTCACTTCCTGAGTCTTCATCATACCAAGTGACCGTTAGGCCTTTTCCCTTCGTTTTGAGGTATGTGGGGCATTCCCTCCTAACATGTCCATATCCTTCACACTCATGACACTGAACTTTACTGACTTTCTCCTCAGATTTCTCTTTGTCAGCAGGCAAGTTTTTGTAATAAGGTTTAGACTTAGCATCTATCCTTTTGACCAGTTTACTGAACTGTCTTCCAAGCATGGCTATTGCCTCTGATAGATTCTCCTCGTTTTCATCATCTGAATCCTCAGTAGTGTTTAAGACAAGAGCTATACTTTTGCTCTTTTTCTCCACAGCCTGATCACACATCCCGATCTCAAAGGTTTGGAGGGAACCAGTGAGTTCATCCACCTTCATGTGGCATATGTCTTGAGCTTCTTCAATGGTTGTTACCTTCGTGGCAAACCTTTTAGGTAATGACCTTAGAATCTTCCTTACAAGATTTTCTTCAGCCATCTTTTCTCCCAAGGCTCCTGAGGTGTTAGCTAGTTCAAGAACATTCATGTAAAAGTCATGAATGGTCTCATCTTCCTTCATTCTTACACTTTCAAATTTTGTGGTAAGCATTTGCAGTCTAGACATTTTTACCTTGGAAGTTCCCTCATGAGTGGTTTTGAGAGTGTCCCAAACATCCTTTGCTAGTTCACAGTGGTGGACCAGTCTGAAGATGTTTTTGTCTATACCATTAAAGAGTGCATTCAATGCTTTAGAGTTTCCAAGAGCCAATGCCTCTTGCTCTTTGGTCCATTCCTCTTCAGGAATTTGCACAGATACTCCATCCTTGTCAGTCTTCACAGGATGTTCCCTGCCAGAGTTTGCAGCTTTCCAATTTTGTTGTCTAAGGACCTTAGGAATGCAATCATCCTAGGCTTCCAATAGTCATAATTAGAACCATCCAGAATTGGAGGTCTATTAGTGAATCTAATATCTTTATCCATAGTACCAAAATTTAATTTCCCTAGATCTCACCCAGAATAAACAGGCAGGGTGCCTGCTCTGATGCCAATTGAAAATTCTGGCAAGCACACGATGGATGTTATTCCCAAGGTTGTAACATCCACTGTGACATTTGCTACTTAACAGCTAATACTCAGCAATAATAAAAGCAGTAAATAACACAACAATTGTTTACCCAGTTCAGTGTCAACAACACTTACATCTGGGGGCTACCAAGCCAGGGAGGAAATTCACTATTAGTAGAATCAATTCAGAGTTAAACCTCCAGTTTACACTTCTCACTTAATCTCTACCCAATGACACTTCAACCTAGAGACACTCTAGACCTGAGTATACCCACTCACTCCCCCTTAATCACACAACAGTGATATTAAACAATTACACAAGACACTATGAAGAGACACTTCATACACACCTTGATCTTGCTTCACAGCTTTGATCAAGTAACTCACACACTCTTGCTTCAAAGCTTCGAGTGAGACACAACCTAGAATCTACCTATCCAATGTAAATCATCCACCAGACAATTGCTTGGATTACGACTATTCCTAGACAAAATTCACACGTGAAGACTAGCCTTCTTCACTTACACAGGACTCTGCAATCTATACTATTTCTTCTTCTTCTGTCAAGTGCAGCTGTTCAGGATTGCATCTTCTGATCTTTATAGCAGCTATCAGTCCTTTTGGGCCCTGGTGCATTAATTAGGTTTTATCCATATCAAAACCTATTCTCAAAGAGCTGCGCACTTGCCACTTAATTCAGGGATCTACTAGTTTGCCTAGGGCTTCTAGAAGGTCTCCTAATATCCAGCTTGAGCACTTATTCTCTTTCCTAGTTTATAGATACCAAAAAAATAACCTTGCCCGCTGGAAGTCATATATTTAATGTTATGACATTTTGTATGACAATCAGCTAAACTAAGTTAACTTATAGTTAACTTGCCCTGCACACACATCATTAAGTATGTCCTAACAATTAGTATGACATACAAGTACACACTACAGTTTTCCCATAAAATGCAGCCAATCTAGAGCACTTACAGTTACCAACCCAATATTCTCGGTTACATCAAACCTAATTGGATACTATCAACCCTAATCTAGATGGTCACAAATTGAAAAATGATTATGTGTAGTTGTATGCATAGAAGAAGGGATGAAGATGATGAGAACTTTGTAATCTGGTTTCGTTTAGGTTTTACTCTCTAGAACCATACTAGAAAAAGATGCATGTATGAGTATATATATGTGTATATGGAAATAGGCAAAGAGGATGCAAGAAAAATAAGATGCAAAAAGAAATTTTCAAGTTTGTAAAGGGGTGAGAAACACAAGAAAGGGGGTTTGAATTGGGTTTCACTAAAGGAATGGTCACTTCATAATACAAAAAAGTTGTCCTTGCGCCACCTAGTCTAGGTAGAGGTTACAGACTATCTTGTACTTTTATATTCAACGCTCTATCCAACCATTCTTAATATTCAGTCTTCTAATTCTTCAGAGGTTCAAATGTAGATTTGATGAAGCATGTTGTATAAAGATCAATACTTGTAACTTCAGAACCTAAGTCTTCAGAGTCTCAGATCTTCGTTCAGCAGAACTATCTTAAGAGTCTTTAACACTTGGTCTTTTAGAAGTGATGTCTTCAGAATCTTCAGAGCTGGTTCAATAGAGCTTTGTCTTTAGAATCTTCAGAACTTGTGCAACACATATTTGTCTTCAGAGTCTTTAGAACTTCATTCAACAGAACCTTGTCTTCAGAGTCTTCAGAACTTGATCTTCAACGATGATGTCTTTAAAATCTTCAAAACCTTGTCTTCAGAAACTCCAGAACTCGTTCAACATATACTAGTATACAGAAATCAGAGCAATAGAAATGATGTCTTTAGAATCTTCAGAACTTTGTTCAAAGAACCTTTTCTTCAGAAACTTCAGAATATGTAGCAGTAGAACTACATCATTTAGAAAGCCTTCAAGGCTTAATAACAAACTCTCAAACATAAGCTTTAGTACAAATGTTTTTAGAACCGTTCCACTAAAGGCATTCCTGAATATTGACTTTAAATTGTACACAACATACGTTTTCTTCCAGAGTGTTTAGATCAGAGTCTGATTACGTCACACGCTTTTCTATCAGATTCATATCCATTTTAGCAACAACTACACACTAGAAGAAACTATAAAGTACTAAATGGTTCTTTAAGATAAAATGTGCAGTTATCATCAAAACTTAAGGTCAGATGCAGAGCCACACTTGTTCTTACAGTTTGAAGTTGCATAGGCGGCCTATGAAAGCAATAGGTCGGCCTGTGAAGGTTTTCAGGTTGGACTGTGAGGCGACATGTGGGAAGAGCCTACATGCTTCATTCTTGGAGCGTAAGAGCCTACCTGAAATTTGGAAGTGTTGACCTGCACTGAAGCAAAAGCTTCTATAAGTCAACCTGATCACATATAGGTCAGCCTGTGTAGTTATGTTGACACACAAAACTTAGTTTTTTATGTGTATGACATGCCTAAGACCAACCAAACTTGTTCAAGGACTCTTTTTATACACCCTAACGCTAAAATGACAAATGAACATTTAAATATAGGTTGATACCGTCCAATATATAAAAATTCTACGATATACTACCATGTTTGACATCATTAAAAACCCGAATGAATTTGTAGATAGCACTCACATGAAGTGCTTCTTTGTTGAATTTGTGGTACCTCTATATTTCTATTAGCCTAAGATTTTTAGCCAAGAGAAAAGTCAACAAATTGGTGGTCATAAATACGTTGTCATTACTAAGTGTCTAGAGCTAAAACCAAACGCTTTGACATACTAACTGTATCGACCTGTTGGTTTAATTAACCTTTAAGTAAAGTCAAGGTAAATAAAGTTTTAGAGTAGTCTCAAGAACAGATTCACAAGATTATAATCACTCTCTTTTCCAAACATATTCAGAATCTTAAAAGATCACATAACAACCCTTCGACGCAACTTCAAAGTCGACATTTTGAAGTGTTAAGGACTTAGAATATTTTCAAGTCCAAAGACCGTGATGTGGAGATATCTCAACCTTCGACATGGGTGGTTAAAGTGTTAAGAAAAGGTTACCAACACATTTATTACCATGCCTCATTTTGGCTTTCAGAAGCTTCTCTTTAAAGACGCGTGTAAGCAATTTAGAGCAAAGCAACCCCACGTGGTAAGACATGCGTCAAACATGTAACCAACAACTGTTGTAGACGGTTATTTTATGACTAGTGTATAATGCATACTGATGCATTATAGTCGAGGTCGAAAAATTCTCATTCATTCTCTATAGAACTAGAGTACCTAAGTCATCGAGACAAATAGTTTGTGAGAAATGTGAGTCCACATCCACTCTTTAAATTTGCTGCTAATCATGTGTATTTAAAGCATTTACAATTAATGTCATTTACTTCGTTTACTTTGATTATTGCTTTTTATATTTATCCAAAGTTTATTCCTTACATTCAATTGATTTACTACCAAAGCATTTCAAATATAAATCATACACTTTTCCTTGTATATTTTCTTTACACAAATTGTCTTTGAGATTTTTTGAGTGAATATTTTAAGTGAACTAAGGTGGGTGACTCGTGATTGCTTGTGTCACTTACATCCGAGTCTATCTCCTTAACCACTCAGACATATAAACTCATGTGACGCTTGAGTATTTCTTTATATAATTAAACTTTTATTTTGCAATTTTTTTAAAAAATTAAAATACTTAGCGACGTCGTTTACTTTTTCCCACAACACCTTCTCATAATATTTTACCTTTGTTTTTGTCTCTACATGTAACAAAACTCCACTCTTTCTGGACGAAGTCAATGAATAATGACATGTCTACCATCATATGCCTTGATCAACCACTATCTAGGAACCACATCCTATTTACAATTGTAAGACATTCCTACAAGACAAAAAATATTGAATTTTATTTCACCAACAAATTTTGGATCCTTGGGGATTAATGCTAGGATTCTTAAGTTTCCATGTCATGAGTCTATTTAGAATATTTACATTCTGAATGTGACATGTAGGTCTAATGTTCCCCTTTTCACCATAATAATGACATATAACTCTAGGAAAAAGGCTCTTTCTATACTTCCTAATAACATGAGATGTTTTTTTATTTCGTTTTCTGAAACATTGCTCATCGTCTCTTAAACTAATAGAGGTAACAGTAAGTGTTCTAGTGAATTGTATTATTTGTCCCTTTACATTTCTCTTTAACCACTCAGACATTTCTCTTTTCAAGTCTATCTCCTTAACCACTCGGACATATCAACTCATGTCACACTCAAGACTTTCTTTACATAATTAAACTTTTATTTTGAAATTTTTTTTAAAAAGTAAAAAACTTAACGATGTCGTTTACTTTTTCTTTTTTTCGAAAAACTAACAAGAAAGAAAGGCCTCTTCGTAGCAAAGGCTCTGCCCTAACACTCATCGGTACCCATTCCCTTCGCCGCAGTATCGGTGCACTCGCCCTTTTTGGCACCACCATAGTAACATTTCCGCAATGCTGTCGCTTAGAGAATGACGAATAACCAGTTGATCATTAACATCCCAGACGAGCAGCCACACGACCTTCACCACAAACCTACTGGTCACATTATCTAAACCTTTTACTTCAATACTTTACTACGTTTTTTCTATTTCGAATTCATTGAATTGAATCAGTGTTGTTTATGTTATGCGTGTAATACCCCAAATTTTGACCTTTTGATTAGACGTTTCAGTTTGCATTCCATTTTATTTTTGCATTGCATTTGATTAACCACTAACAGGTTTATGTAGTCTGTTGATTTTGCAGGAAAATCCCATTGAGCGCAATTCTAGCGGTGTAGGGAAAAATAGTCATTAACTGGCAGTCTGGCGACAATTCATGAGATGGAGTCGTCATTAGGGGTTCCTCATATATGAATTGACTTGCAAGAGGTTTTGTTGAGCTTGACGGTCATGTCAAATTTAAACCGGGCAAGTCGAGCAATTGTCAACGTCAGAGTTGAAACGTCATAGTGATCAGAATTTAATCGGACGGAGTTATGCAAGATATTTGAACCAATTGAATTGAGGCAGATGGTTTTGATTGGAGGAGTTCAGTTGTGTAAATCCAGTTCATCAAAGTTAGTAGGTTGAGTTCACACGAAGGTTTTGAGCCAGATAAATTTAAATCAATTTAACTTATTCGGATAAAGTTAAATTGAAAGATTTCAGTCATATACGGTTAATCGAACGGTTTGGATTTATTCGGAGGAGATTATTCTTTCAAGTTACCGGAAGGGGTATTCGGAAATTTTATCGGAGATGAGATTTAATCGGAAGGAATGGATTGAGGTTTTCGAATTAATAAAGATAGAATGGTTATTTTGTTATTTTGGTTGTCATATCCCAAATAATGAAATTAATTTTGTTTGTGCTTTTGTTAAATATAATATCAAATATTGAAATTTATGCTTTATTTCAATATGGTACCAACAAATGAACAAATAAATTTATTTCATTATAATAGAAAAAAGGGATAAATTTACAAGTCATTATCCAAATAATAAAATTAAAGTTTTATTTATATTAATTATCTTGTTACAATATTCAAAAGAATTACAAAAATAAATTACATTTTGCTAAAATCCTAAAATTCCTAAAATTTCTAATTGGTCCTAATATAAGCTCCACTTCCGATTTCTTCGAGTTTCTGATTATTTTCTCCAAACCTGCAAGCCAACAAAACAGAAAATCATTAATGGTTAGAAAAGGGACTCCGACACCCTTAGAAAATGTTCATCATCGGGTACGTCGGGAGGGCAACGACGTAGTCGAAGCCAACTCCCGACTTATTCTCAACCTCGGTAAATCCGGCAACTTCTGTTCTTATTTTCGAGGCAACCAAAGAGAGAGGGAGAAAGAGAGAGAGAGAGAGAGAGAGAGAGAGAGAGAGAGAGAGAGTGAGTGATTATCAAAAAAGTGCTTATCCAGAAAAGTGCTTTTTGAAAAAGCACTTATTCAAAAAAGTGATTTTCTGCCAAACACAGCCTAAACACTTTTTCCTAAAAAATCTAGGCATCAACAGATCAAACGGGCTAAAAGTCATCCGAAACTTCGCAACGAGTACATCCAAACAAATCAACTGCGAATAACAACGATTTCGCAGAAGATCAGGCCAACATTTCCGCCTCAATCCTAGTATCAAGCCATAAGATCTAAGAAGCTGAAAGGAGGCTGCGACGAAATCACCGTCAAAAACGCAACAAGCCAAGTCAGCAAACAAATTCAATAATCAAGCCTAAAACGCTCCAGTCAAAACAACAACAAATCAACAAATTCTGAAAATCACGATGAATAAGCAGGTAAGTTCGCAATCAAACTCGCCACCACAATCATGTGGATCCAGGCCCACGGAAAAATCAAAACATATAAAATCCCATAAAAGCAGTTCATTAAGGGGGGTTTTGGAGGCTTTTCAGAAGATCAAATATCTTCATCATCAAAGCTGAAAGAAGAAGATGAGGTTTTCGTACAAACCCAGAAGGAGGGGTTTTCGTTCAAAAAGCCCGACAAGGCAACAATGAAAGCCATCATCCACCGCGGATTTGAGAGTAACAGTGGCCTCAGAGAACTCTCATCATCGGCCGAAACAACCAACAACATTAACGGACCACCGAAACCCACCGTCGTCTCAGTTCTTCCCACATCATCGATGAAAAACCATAAGCACTTCTTGAATATTACTTTTTTTTCTCATTTTTCATTATGTTTCAGAGTGGAAGAAGAAGAAGAGAGCAAACAAATGGGAGAAAATTGCATGCAAAAGAGAAATAAAGAGATCCAAAAAATCGGAGAAGGTGAAAAGGAATCGAAGCTTCATGGAGCTTATCCATGGCCATCGCGGACAAGATAGGAGGAAGAGTGGGGTACGAAATCCTAAAACATGTTCAAAAGAGAAACCGCCCCCCTTTTATGTTGCTTACTTTTGATTATTTTATTTCATTATGTTATTTATTTATTTTATTTATGAATCAGAGTAATCGTAGAAGTAGGAGTCGCCGCACTCCACGTAAGCGCTTCCCTAAGAACGTTTACTCCCCTTGAAACCTTGACCCCAGTCAAGAAGTTTATAACCTCCCTTTCGAGGGGAACTACGAATACTCTGATTCCATCCCCTACCTAGGATACGTAGGCACAAGATACGAATCTTGCCGAGTAAACTTAGGACTAACCCTTACGTCTTTCTTTTCACTTTCTAACCCTTAGCACATATACCCTAAAGCAAATAATTAAGCAAAATAGTAAAATTAAACAAAAGGTTCCTGTAGAGTACTACAGAAGTTTAGGGTGCTAATACCTTCCCTAAGCTTAACACACCCCCTTACCTGGATCTCTCCCCGCATTGTGTTTACGATGCAAAAATAGGTTTTCCTTCATTTGACCTTTTCCTTCGGATAAATCAAAGACCGATTGTGAACAAAAGATGCGATTCAAAAGATCCTATTCTCACCGCAATAGAAAATGGCGACTTCACTGGGGACGCCATAATTTTTAAGGGTTACCCCTACCTTGTTTATTATTTTTACTATTTACTTCATTATTTGTTTGATTGTATATATATATATATATATATATATATATATATATATATATATATATATATATATATATATATATATATATATATATATATATATATATATATATATATATATATATATATATATATATATATATATATATATATATATATATATATATATATATATATATATATATATATATATATATATATATATATATATATATATATATATATATATATATATATATATATATATTTGTTGTACCTTGCATGGGGTATCTATTTTGTTTTGAGATAAGTCCTACACTCGGACTTGAGTGACATTATTATAGGAAGGTGATATATTCAATGAGGCTTATAGGGAGTGAGTCCCGACCAAGCTGACTTGAGAATCACCGCTCAGTTGAGACCCTTTCGGAAACGGTTCGGTTGATCGAGTATAGTCGTGAAAACCCTTACTATTTTCGGATAGGAGTCCGTGATACTGGGGACCGTAGTACCTTAACACCACCTTGGCCTTATCTAGGACGTAGTGCGGGAACTATGAGGGAGTAGTCCCAAAATAGTTGCTACGCGATACTACACTCAAAAGAGGTTCTCTTGAGAATATTATTAACCACCGAGTCAATTGGGAAATTGATAGTATCCGAAAGATGGACTGATGACTTTGGGAACCTCTTTAGAACCCTTGTTCCGCAGGTACAATTAACCCTATAGTACATACCTTCTTGGGATGGGTAGACCTTAACTTTGTGCATATACCTTTAACCTAAGACTTGTGTATATTGGTGCATTGCATTCATAAAGCATCGCATTGCATTAAGTTTCATGGAATTCAAACTTTATTTATGAATATTGCAGGATACCATGGATTACAATAGGAAAAAAACTTTGAAATATTCTTTTAAGAGTCTTAAGTTGGATGACCTAAGGAAGTTAGGAGCTTTAGTCCAAGATCAAGAAGGATTCAAAAACAAATATGGAAGGTTATTATCTTTGTTAGGACTTCAAGTGGACAACAAACTTCTTTCCGTTTTGCTACAGTTCTACGATCCAGACTATCATTACTTCGCCTTCCCGGATTATCAGCTTTTGCCTACTTTGGAAGAGTACTCTCAGTTGGTAGGGTTACCTATTTTGGATAGATCTCCTTACCCTTTCTTGGAGAAGGACCCTAAAGAGCAAGACATTGCTAGATCTGTATGCTTGAAGGTATCTGATATTAAGGACAATATGATCCATAAAGGTGAGACTTTTGGGTTACCTACAAAGTTCTTAATCGAGAAAGCCCAATACTATGCTGATCATTTGAGCATGCCTATGTTTGAGGCAATCCTCGCCTTGCTAATTTATGGAGTGTTGCTTTTCCCTAGTTTTGAAGGACTCGTTGACCTTAATGCCATCAAAATCTTCATGATGAGTAATCTAGTACCGACTTTATTGGCTAACACTTATCATTCCATACATCTCCGAAACTTTCATGGTGGAGGGATGATCACCTGTCGTATGCCTTTATTGTACAAGTGGTTTATTTCGCACTTGCCTAAGTCAGTCCTTTTTGGGATGTCATTAAAGGACGCTGGTCATGAAGGGTTATGGCTCTAACTCACTCAGATATTGATTGGTATAACCGTATGTATGATGGGATATTGATTATTGATGGTTGTGGAGACTTCGCCAACGTACCCTTACTTGGTTTTAATGGAGGGATTAGCTACAATCTAGTTCTAGCTCGCCGACAATTAGGGTATCCCTTGAAGGAACCACCTAAAAGTGTTCATGTGGAGAAAATATTCTTTAAGAATGACAAAGAGCTTCAAGATCAAATTGTATTCGCTTGGCGTCATGTGCACAATAAAGGTAAAGAAAGTCTGGGAAAGCCGAATTAGGTGTCCATGGAGCCTTATCTTCGTTGGGTCCGAGAAAGAGCCATCAAGCTGAAGATGCCCTACCATCATCAAGATCATTTGCCTCCCAGAAGGGAACCTGTTCTAGTTTTCATGTCCGAGGCTGAAAAGTTGCAAATCACTTTGAAACAGCACAACATGAGGCAAAAGCATGGGAGAACAAATATCAGGTTGTCATCAGTGAGAACGAAGAGCTCCAAAAGCAGCTTCAGTCAAAGAATGAAGAAGTACTTTCCTACAAAAAGAGAAGAATCTACGAGGATTTATTTTCCTCCGACTCTCCGCCTACTCGTTGAAGTTGTAGACTATGCTTCCTTAGGGCTTTCTTAGATTTTATTTAGCTATTTCTTGTTAAGAGTTTTTTAAAAATATTTATTTGTAATCCATTTTCAAATTAATAAATAAAATCCCTTTGGTATTCCGCGATATTCGTAAATATTTGAAGTCCATGAAATCCTTCATTTGCATTTTAGCATCTTATTTTGGCATTGCATGTGTCTCCCGGTTTCTCATACTTGGTTCTCTCGCCTTCCAGTTTCGTCACCCTGAGTTCTCTGCATCGATACAACACTAGAGCCCAAGCTCGAAAAAGGATGGAGGAACAAGCTCAAGAGATGGATCATGCCAACAATGAACTCGGAGATCTCCAAGGAAGGGTATGACAGATTATGGAGTTGCTCCAGGTCATCAATACAAGGATGGATACTCAGCCCACTGTTGTCTCTGAGATTAACGCTACTATTGTAGATCCTCTACCAGCCGTTACCGTTGAGAATGCATATCCTTATGGCCTTCCACCCGATTTCGTACCTTCTATTGTTCCATCAGTTCCATAAGCTATTCCTTTTGTGCAACCAGTTCAGTAGGTTGTGCCTTTGGATTCCGAACCTCCTCGAGTAGTTCCTACTTTTACACCAGCTACTGTTCACACTTGTATACAACCCTACCTCAATGAGCCTGTGTACGAGATTCTTGATGATAATGATGAGGGATATGAGCGACGTGACCGGCTTTGTGAGGAGGTTGTTACCATTAATAAAAGATTGAGGAAAATGGAAGGGGACCAGATCTTTGGTGTTGCTGCTAGAGATGTCTGTTTGGTTTCCGGTCTGGTTATTCAACCAAAGTTCAAAATCCCGAACTTTGACTGTTATGAAGGGACTACTTGTCCAAAGAGACATCTGATAATGTACTACCGTAGGATGGCTGCCCATGTGGAAAATGATAAATTGATGATTCATTCTTTCCAGGACAGTCTGAAGGGTGCTTCCTCCAAGTGGTACTTGACTTTGGATCAGTCTCGCATCAGGTCTTTTCAGGATTTATCCGATGCTTTTATCAAGCACTACAAGTACCATATGGATCTGGCTCCCGACAGAAGACAATTGTTGAGGATGGCTCAGAGGAGTTCCGAGACATTTAAAGAGTATGCTCAAAGGCGGAGAGGAGATTGCTTCACAAGTCGAACCTCCTTTGACTGATAAAGAACTACCTGATTGGTTTGTCGACACCGTTCGTCCCGAATTCCACGAGAGGATGGTGAGTAGTGTGACTACGAATTTTGCTGACATTGTGGTTGTGGGGGTAAAGGTTGAATTGGCTCTGAAGAGTGCAAAAATGACAAGTGGTCCTGGAAGTTCAAGCTCAAAGGACCAAGCTAAGAAGTCTTCTTTCAATTCTCAAAAGAGGAAGGAAGGTGAGACCAATGTTGTATCTTCGGGTAGACAATGATATCAACGATACCCACATCTACAAAATTATGCTCAACCGCAGGGTTATCCGGTTCAGTATGCTCAACAGCTGTATATAGCTGCGGTTGCACCGTCTTTTAATCAACAAGCTCAACAAGCTCCCGCTTATCAGCCTGTGCAGCCGGCTCCTGTGTATTAACCTTCTAATTATCAACAAGCGCCCAACGCTCCTACCAATCAGCAGCCGAAGAATCAGGTACCTCGTCAGAATGCTTCGAATAGGAGACAGTATAAGTCGTGTCCTCCGATTCCGATGAATTTCACCAAGTTGTATCCTTTCTTAGTGCAACGAGGCCTGATAACTACCTGAGCAATGGGTCCACCTCGTAATCCTTTGCCTTCCAATTACAACGCCGCCGCTCATTGTTTATTTCATGAGGGCACGCCTGGCCATGATTTGGAAAATTGTTATGCTCTGAAGGATATTGTCAGGGATTTCACGGAAAGGAAGATTTTGTCCTTTGACGACCCTCAACCAAATGTCAAAAGCAACCCTCTGCCTAACCATGGGGCTGTTAATGCCATTGATGATTCGTCCGACAAAAATTGTATTCTTGATGTAGCTCAGATCAAGACCCCGCTCAAGGTATTCCATTTGAAGTTGTTTGAAGCTGGTTTAGTATCTACTTCTCATGCTGGCTGTGCAAGTTGTGAGGTTTGTGCTAAGGGTTGTACAGTGGTTCAGAAGGATGTTCAAAAATTGATCGACAATGGTTTTCTGCAAGTATTTAACAAGGTAAAGAAGGAGGAAGTTGTTGCGATTGAGCCTATCTTCAACTTGCCTGAACCAAAGGGTAGGATGCCAGTGTTTAATCTGCCAAGGGTAAGTTCTGCCAAGCCAGTTTTCGATATGACTCCGGCATTGGATCATCCGTAGCCAATAATTATTCAGAAACCGAGTTCGTTCCCTTTCAATGATCCTAAAGTTGTACCCTAGAAATATGACGTGACCATGGTTGACAAAGAATCTGGGAAGGTCATTCCAAGGGAAGAAGTGAAGACTGATAGTGAGATTGTGACCAACATAGCTGGGGCAAGCAGGATGACTCGCAGCGGCCGTATTTATACTCCCCATTGCAATGAGGATCCGCCTAAGGAAACGACTAACACTACTGCTGCGCCTGCTAACGACAAAGAGGCAGTTACTAATGATGAGGATGTTGAGTTCTTAAGGATCATCAAGAAGAGTGATTATAAAGTTCTCGATCAACTTAATCAAACTCCCTCGAAGATCTCTATCTTGTCGTTGTTGATGAGTTCACCCGCTCATAGGGCTGCTTTGCAAAAGGTATTGACTCAAGCTCATGTCGCTCAAGACATTACTACCGGCCAGTTTGATAGTGTGATTGCCAACATTACTGCTTGTAATACTCTCAGCTTCAGCAACGAAGAGCTACCGAGAGAGGGTCCGAATCACAATCGTGCTTTGCATATATCAGTGAAGTGTCAAGAGGATAATTTAGCAAGGGTACTTGTGGATACCGGTTCATCTTTGAATGTCTTGCCCAAGAGAGTTCTTAGCAAGTTTGCTTATAAGGAGACTATGGTGAAGCCTACTTCGTTGATTGTCAAGGCTTTTGACGGTTCTCGTAGATCTGTGATTGGAGAAGTGGAACTTCTGATTCTGATTGGTCCGCATGTTTTCAATATCACTTTCCAAGTCATGGATATCAATCCCAATTACAGTTGTCTACTTGGGAGACCTTGGATTCATGCCGCTGGGGCAGTAACTTCAACTTTGCATCAGAAGATGAAGTTTGTGGTCGATGACAAGCTAGTTATTATACATGGCGAGGAGGATTTGATGGTCAGTAATCTATCTTCATTACGTTATATTGAGGCTGATGAAGACGCTTTGGAAACTTCTTTCCAAGCACTTGAGATTGCCAATGCGGTTTTAGTGGAAGTTGAAGAGACCGTGGAAGACCAGAGTAATCCATCTTTTGCATCCTTGAAGAGTACCAGATCAACAATTGACAGGGGCATTCCTGAAGGCTGGGGAGAGGTAACCAACATCAAGACCAAGACTAATCGCCACGGGTTAGGTTACAGACCAACTCATGATAAAGCTTTTACAACTGTCGAAGGGCGTCCGAAGTTTTTTCAAGAAGTGTTTGTCAGCGGAGGTTTTCAAGTTAATGCCATCAGTGACTGTGATGACGACGAAAACCTGAGCAACCTGGTATTCAAGAGCGATGCAGGTTTGAGCAACTGAGAGGCTATAGAGATTCCTGTTATTTTTCCCATTTCAAAGTAATTTAAATCTTTCAGTTGTGTTTTCACATCCGTAGCTCTGCCCAAGGCTATTTTGATCGCTTTGTAGGGCCACCTTTCACTTTTAAAATAATTATTAATAAATGCATCTTTGTTCCGATTCCACTTTTGTTTCATTAGCCTTTTTCATTTTCACCTTTTAAAATGAAATTGGCAATCTTTTCAAAAACTACAAAAAAAATTTTTTTCTCTCTCGCATTTCCATTGAACATTTAATAAAATAAGCTTGTCAACATGCAGTGATATTACAACCCTTGTTGAATCCAATGATTCTATTGTCATTCCTGACTGGGATTCACCCATTTATCAAGATGAAGATGAGGGTGAAGAAGATTTTGAAGTACCCACGGAACTGACAAAATTGGCTGAGTACGAGTACACAGAACTTCAACCGCACAAGGAGTAGGTAGATTTGATTAATCTTGGCACAGATGAAAACAAGAAAGAGGTCAAGGTTGGTGCAGTACTTGGGATTGAGGTCAATCAGATCAAGATGGATCCAGCCGACAGAGAAAATAACACATTCATTACCCCTTGAGGAACCTTCTGTTACAAAGTTATGCCCTTCGGTTTGAAGAACGCAAGGGCAACATATCAGCGCGCCATGACAACTCTCTTTCATGACATGATGCACAAAGAGATCGAAGTGTATATGGATGATATGATTGCCAAATCTTGGAACAAAGAGGAACATTTGGATCATCTGTTGAAACTGTTTGAACAACTCAGGAAGTACCAGTTGAAACTAAATCCTGCTAAGTGTACTTTTGGTGTTAGATCCGGAAAGCTACTCGGTTTTATCGTCAGCCAACGAGGAATTGAAGTAGATCCTGATAAAGTCCGAGCCATTCAAGACATGCCTGCTCCGCAGACTGAAACCCAAGTCAAAGGTTTTCTTGGGCGTTTGAACTACATCTCCAGGTTTATCTCTAACTTGACTGCTACCTGTGAACTGATATTCAAGTTACTCTGCAAGGGTCAGACTGTTGATTGTAATCCTGATTGTCAACGAGCGTTTGAAAAGATTAAGGATTATTTGCAAGAGCCTCCAATCTTAATTCCTCCTATTCTGGAAAGGCCATTGTTCATGTACCTTACTGTTCTTGAGAAGTCTATGGGTTGCGTACTTAGGCAACACGATGATATTGGACGAAAAGAACATGCCATATACCATCTAAGCAAGAAGTTTACTGATTGTGAGAACATATACTCACTCTTGGAGAAGACTTGTTGTGCGCTAGCATGGGCCACTAGGCGTCTCAGACAACACATGATTTGTCATACTACCTTGTTGATTTCGAAGATGGATCCGATAAAGTACATTTTCGAAAAGCCTGCTCAGACTGGAAGACTTTCCCATTGGCACATGTTGTTATCAGAATATGACATCTAATACGTACCTCAGAAAGCTATCAAAGGAAGTATCTTGTCAGATTATCTTGAAGACCAACCAGTCGAAGATTATGAGCCTCTCAAGTTCGACTTTCCTGACGAAGATATTATGTTAGTGAAGGATTGTGAAGAACCCAGTCCCGAGGAAGGTCCCGAGCCAGGTCTCTGGTGGAAGATGATGTTTGATGGTTCCTCTAATTACAGTGGGCCTGGCATATGCATTATGCTGATGAATCCAAAAGGCGGTTATACCCCATTTACAGCAAGGTTAGACTTTGAATGCACGAACAATATCGCCGAATATGAAGCATGCATTCTTGGCCTTGAAGCGGTTGTTGACCTTCGAATCAAACTTCTCGAAGTGAGTGGAGATTCAGCTTTGGTCATCTATCAGGTGAAAGGTGAATGGGATACCAAACATGAGAAGCTAGTCCCTTATAGAGCCTACATTGTTGAATTGATTAAATACTTCGATGAGATCAAGTTCAAACATGTTCCGAGATCTGAGAATCATATTGCTGACACCTTAGCCATGCTAGCATCCATGTGGAAGGTCAGATTTGTCAATGACTCGCCACTCATTCGAATCGAACGTAGAACTGAGCCTGCCTACTGTCTGGTGATTGAAGAAGATGAGACTGATGAAAAGCCTTGGTTTCATGACATCAAAAATTATTTACTCACACAAGAGTATCCAGTTGATGCTACTCATCTTGACAAAAGGACTTTGAGAAGACTGGCATCCAAGTTCTTCATCAGCAACGACGTGTTATACAAATGAACTCACGACATGGTTTTGCTTAGATGTGTTGATAGACGTGAAGCAGGCATGTTACTCCAAGAGATTCGTGAATGGGACCTTTGGAACTCATGCCAATGGTTATGCTATGTCCAAGAAGATCTTGAGAGCTGGGTATTACTGGTTAACTATGGAATCAGATTGCATCCAATATGCCAAGAAATGTCACAAGTGCCAAGTCTATGCCGACAAAATGCATGTACCTCCGGCACCGTTGAACGTTCTGACTTCACCGTGGTCGTTATCAATGTGGGGCATTGGCATGATTGGGGAAATTAAGCCGAAAGCTTCTAACGGTCACCGGTTCATTCTAGTTTCTATTGATTACTTCACTAAATGGGTGGAAGCTGCTTCCTACGCCAACATGACCAAGCAGGTTGTTGCCCGCTTCATCAAGAAAGAAATCATCTGCCGCTATGGAATTCCCATCCGAATCATAACTGACAATGGTACCAATCTGAATAATAAGACTATGAAAGAGTTGTGCAACAGTTTCAAGATTGCGCACCACAATTCATCTCCTTACCGTCCTAAGGTGAATTGAGCTGTTGAAGCTGCGAATAAAAATATCAAGAAAATCCTGCAAAAGATGGTCAAGACTTACAAGGATTGGCATGAGATGTTACCATTCGCTTTGCATGGATACAGAACCACAGTGCAAACTTCAACAGGGGAAACCCCTTTCTCATTGGTATATGGAATGGATGTCATCCTCCCCATTTAGGTTGAGCTACCTTCCTTAAAGGTATTGAGGGAAGCCAAGGTAGATGAAGCCGATTGGGTTTAAGACAGGTTTGACCAGTTGAATCTCATCGACGAGAAGCGCCTGACAACTATGTGCCACGGTCAATTATACCAGAAGCGGATGAAGAGAGCCTTCGACAAGAAAGTCTGAGTCCGTGAGTTTCGACAAGGAGAACTTGTGCTCAAGAAGATTTTTCCAGTTCACAAAGATATGCGCGGGAAATGGATGCCTAATTATAATGACCCATTTGTTGTTAAGATAGTCTTCTCCGGAGAATCGCTAATTCTTACAACAATGGATGGTGAAGAGCTCGCACACCCTGTGAACTCCGATGCAGTCCGAAAATATTATGCCTAGAAAAAAAGAAAAACAAAAAATATACAGCTCGCTAAGTTGGAAATCCGGAAGGGCGGCTTAGGCAAAAATGAGCATCCCGGTGGATTGAAAACCCGAAAGGGCGGTCCAGGCAAAAGTTAGGGACGAAGGCATTTCACTGCATCGGATGACACCGAGCATTGCAGATACATCTACAGAAATCCATTCCAATCCAATCACTCTTGTCAGAAGCAAGATGTTTGGGTAGTCTTAGTCATTAGGGTCAGTAGGTCGTTGGATTCAATGTAACCTTTCCCATATTGCCAATTTCAATTGTATTTTTCCAAGGAGCTATGCCTTTAGCAAGCTACCATTCTTCAATAAAATTTACCTTTTGCTATTCAATTTCCTTGTTCACATTATCTCTATTTCATTTTTGTTAAGCTAGGATGGGGGAAGCGTGTAAATGAATTGGTCTTCCCCTATATTTATAAGCTCTAGCACGGGAAGCAAAGCGTCATGTAGGCACTCAAGCACCCCTACTCGTAACCGTCATAGGCATTTATTGCTCCTGACACGTGGCTCAAGGAGACATCACGCATGTCCTTTAAAAATATGATGCACTACTCGAGGAATGACAACTGGGAACACTTCCTCGAGAGAAGTTGGAAAGAAAGCTGACTACATGTTGTGAGCAGGCCTCCACGCGAGCAGATCGAACCCGTCGTCGACCCTGCTATCGTGTGCAACTAATGGCACCTACATTTGGCTATACGCATCACTCCGCGAGCTCAGCACCTTGAGCACGTGCAACGCTTCTTTGGACAAGTCCCTGCGACCCTCCTCGACACCAGGATTGACTTAAGTCATTACTCCTCTGCTTTGGAGCAACGACTTGGGGGGTTCCTATTCTGGATTGGGCCATAGGTTGGCCCTCCTTCGGGCACGACCCAACCCAACTCCTCATCGGGGAAGGCCCAATCCCTCAACCAACGCGGGAACCGCTCACGCATCTTCCGCACAGTCCCCACGCGCTCTCCACGCGGGGACACGTCATAAGGCAACTACCCGCTTCCAAAAGAACAGGTCACCCACCTTCCGAAGATCGCGGGGCAGTTGACCCAGAACGAAGACCACCTGCTGGTCTTCTCTACTCCACGTGTCAATTTAAGAATTACTAGCACATGTCAATAAAGGAGAAAATCAATAACTTGGTGATTATTTACTAGAAGCTTACGACGCATTGCTGACTGTTGATCTCTTTCTGGTCCGATAAGATCAATAAATTAAGTAATCAATTATGAATTATGACAAAAAAAAAAATTCAATGTATAAATTGTATGCTTCAACAATTTTTACAATGACTCATTTTCAAATAAAACAACTTTAAAATTTTAAAGTTTGAAAAATCAATAGTTGGCATATTATACTTTTATTCATTTTTATGTTGGCAATATAAAAAGTACACATTAATTTTATTCTTTAACCACAAATATGCATTTCATAAATAGCTTTTATAATATATTAAAATAAAAAATAGTTAAAATTATCTAATTAAATTAATTACAGATAGTTTTTTTATATAATATGTACACTTTACTTTTAAAAAATTATTTTTAACAAATTATTTTTAAAAAATAACATTTAAACAATGAAATATAGTAAATTATAATTGATTTATTATAATTTCTTTTTTATGTTGACAATATGATTAAATATTAAATATAATATTTTCATTTACATAATTTTTCCTATGATAATATAAAAATAAATATTATTTTGATTATTGTCATTTTTTATAAAATATTAAAATTAATTTAATGGGTTAATTAAATATACATAAAAATAATTTAATTATTATCAAATAAAAATGTATAAAAATATTTATTTGGTAAAAAATATTAAAATAAAAAAAAACAACGTATTTTTAGTAACGAATTTTATGGAGTGATGTGGTCTTTTGTTACAGTCTTTTGTATTCTCAAGTTAAGTTATATAGTAGATAAGAAAAATAAAAGAAAATTAAAACTAAAATATATTTCTCTCTCTTTTTTAAATATTATATAGTAGATGAAAAAAATAAAATAAAATTAAAACAAAAATATATTCGTCATTCTGTGAGTCACAACACTACAAAAATGTTACTATGGCGGCGCGGGGAGGGCGAGTGCACCGATACGGCGGCGATGGGAATGGGTACCGATGAGTGTTAGGGCAGAACCTAATTCCAAATATTATAATATTCTTACTTGTATTTTTATTTTTTTCTTGTAATATAGAACAAATGAAGTCATTAAATCAATGTAAAGAAATTGTTAGAATAAAGAAGAGAAGAAAAATATCTCTTTGAAGGTCTCAACTTTTAAGGTCAGAATAGAGGAAGATGAAGACGACTCGAGTGATGATTCTTCAAAAGATGAAGATATGGGATTATTTGTAGTTGTTATAATAGGCATATGAGAAAGAATGGTCTAAAACACTCAGACGTGAATTTAATAAAATTGTGAAAATTGAATACTTCAAAGAAGTGGGATGAGAAAAAGAAAGAAGAAGAGTAAGACACGTGCTTTGCGTGCGAAAAAATCGATCACTAAAAAAATGATTGTCAAAGTTTAACAAAGAGAAAAGGAAAGTAAATGTACCACAAATAAAAAACTTAGGAAAATAAATGAAGGGCGTATATTGCTTGGGTAGAAGATGGAGACTCGACATTATCCTTTTCAAGTTCAGATAAAGAAGTAGCTAATCTTTGTTTGATGGTGTAACACAAGAAAAATGACACGGATTTAAGTGACTCTGAATATTTTTCTTTACCTTATTACAATGATCATATGAGGCATTTTTTGCAATGCATGCTAATGCATTAAAAGCCTTTAACAAAACCTCATTTCAAAAGAAAAATATTTTGAAACTTGAGGGAGAAGTCTTAAAACTTTAAAATGCTCTTGAGTCCTTGAAGGAGGACCAACCATTTTTAGTAAATGACCAACTGTTCATTTCTCTTACCCTAGATGAAAAGGAAATTTTAGTTGAGTCTGTTACTTGCTATAGTTTAAAAATTGAAATAAGAAATGTAAAGGGACGAATAATACAATTCACTAGAATACTTAATGTTACCTCTATTAGTTTAAGTAACGATGAGCAATGTTTTGGAAAACAAAATAAAAAAGATCTTATGTTATTAGGAAGTATAGAAAGAGCCTTTCTCATAGAGTTATGTGTCATTATTGTGGTGAAAAGGGGCACATTAGACCTAAATGTCACATTCAGAATGTAAATATTCTAAATAGTCTCTTGACATGGGAACTTAAGAGTCCTAGCACTAATCCCCGAGGATCCAAAATTAGTTCGGGAAATAAAATTCAATGTTTATTGTCTTGTAGGAATGTATTACAATTATAAATAGGATGTGGATCCTAGATAGTGGTTCATCAAGGTATATGACAGTAGACATGTCATTATTTGTTGACTTCGTCAAGAAAGAGTGCAATTTTGTTACATATAGAGACAAAAACAAAGGTAAAATATTATGAGAAGGTGTTGTGGATAATTCCTCCAAAATCATCATAGACAGTGTTTTATTTATGAAATGGCTTAAACATAAATTTCTTAGCATAAGTCAATTGTGTTATAAGGGTTATTCTATAACATTTGACACACTTAATTACACAATTGAACATAAGAAGTTAACCAAACAAATTGGTTGGCATGCTTTGGGTTAATGGAAGAAGCAAAAACAGTAATTGCACATAACATAAACAACACTAGTTCAATTCATTGAATTCAAAATAGAAAAAATGTAGTAAAGTATTGAAGTAAAAGGTTTACATAATGTGACCAGTAGGTTGGTGGTTAAGGTCGTGTGGCTGCTCGTTTGGGATGTGCACAATCAATTGGTTATTCATCATTCTTTGAGCCACAACACTGTGAAAATGTTACTATGGCGGCGCGGGGAGGGCGAGTGCACCGATACGGCGGCGATGGGAATGGGTATCGATGAGTGTTAGGGTGGAGCCTCTTCTATTAAGAGACCTTTCTTTCTTGTTTGTTTTTCAAAAAAAAGAAAAAGTAAATGACGTCGTTAAGTTTTTTTCTTTTTTAAAAAATTGCATAATAAAAGTTTAGTTATATAAAGAAAGAATTGAGTGTCACATGAGTCGATATGTTTGAGTGGTTAAGGAGATAGACTTGAAATCTATTGGGCTTTGCCCGTGCAGGTTCGAACCCTATTTTGAATGTTCCTTCTCATCTATACATCTATTCTATACAATATATAAAGGGAATACTTTGTTTTGGTGTAGCCTACTTTTCTACCATTTTTACTTGGACGCTAGTTCCTTCCATAAACCAAATCCATATAACAAATATCAATTTTTCTTTTATAATGTTTTTTCGATATTTTTATATTTAGAAGAAAATACAAGTGGGAAGTATAATTTTCATTTATTTTTGTCGAATGACATATGAAATTGGCTGAAAATTTGATTTATTTTCCAACTAATATATTTAAAAGAAGCATATTTTGTATACTTTCTTGTTTGAAATATGCAACACATTTTTATACTTTTAAACTTTTAGGTTTTCCTTTTACATTTTTTACCTCTCCAAAATAATGCCAAGATGAAGATTCTTTATTTTAAACTTTTGATAATATAGAATATGCACTAATAGAGTAAAATATTTTTAATGAAAAAGGTGTATTGATATGAAATGACAAATTTAAAGATTTTGATTGGTTGTATGAGAACTATTGTTTTATACTCTTTCTATACTACTAATAAACTCTCAACTTTTTAATTTTATTTTTATAAAAATTATATTTAAAGTGTTGTAATTGTTTTTTTTTATATCGGTGAAAATCAAAAGTGTTGACATAAAGATTATACGATTATATATATTATCAACAACATATATAATATTGTTGGAATCAGAGAGTAAATTCCAAAATCTTATATTTACCCATATTTTATTATAAGTACTAGATCATTTTTTCTCCTCTTACAATATTATCATTAGTCATATATCTTCCAACAATTTTATATACACACTATCAACAACATATATTAGAGTGAAAATAATACTTTTGAAATTTTCAAATAAAGAAAAGCATTCAGTTTTGGTCAGAAAAAGAAGTCGTCGACAGCAGGGTTTGAACCTACATGGACAAAGCCCAATAGATTTCAAGTCTATCTCCTTAACCACTCGGACATATCGACTCATGTGACACTTAAGTCTTTCTTTATATAATTAAACTTTTGCAATTTTTTTTAAAAAGTAAAAAACTTAACGACCTTGTTTACTTTTTCTTTTTTCGAAAAACAAACAAAAAAGAAATGCCTCTTCATAGCAGAGGCTATGCCTAGCACTCATTGGTATCCATTCCCGTCGCCGCCGTATTAGCGCACTCGCCCTCCCCGCGCCGCCATAGCAACTTTAAGCTTAAATGCAACACATGCCACAAAACACAAACAAGACCAAACACTCTTACCAATGTTCTTCTTGTACAAATATTTGCAAGTGAGATTAGTAATGTATCCAAGAAGCTCATTTGATGAACATTAGAGGTTATCCCATTCAAAAGACAGTCGTCCCCTGCAGCTGAACTTTTCATCTTGTTCAATTATGATTTTAATATTGCTTCTCCTCAAGTTTCATCATCTTAGGTTGGTTACTTCTAGTTTGATGTACTTGAGCAAGTCTAGACGAAGATAGCCTGCTTTCTTGAACATAATACATTTCTGATACTTCTCAGATATCATATTAGTAATCGTTCACACACTTTTACCACTTAAAAAAATATAAAGAGTTAACATGATTGGTAACACAATCCACCTTTTTAGTCACATAGATCGAAATAATAAGAACATGTCAACATGTTGTGACTTGGTGCTCCATAAATGAGATCACATACTCTCTTCATAGAGTTAAGACATTTTTCATGCATAATTAAAAAATAGTGTTACGTACCTAATCTTCATTGGATCCTTGGGGTTAGTAACATTTTGATTACATCTAGGCATACATTCAAAGGCACCTTTAGTAATAAAGAGCTTCCTAAATTTGCACTTTGCAATGGCGTGTCTCTTTTTGCAACAATAGTGACAATACAAGTTAAGAGAAGATAACCTTTTGCTATTTGGTTCCTTTTTAACATAATTATACCTTCGATACAAATTATGAGATGGTAAGTCATACTTGGAAGTATCTATAGCAAAAGTAACTTTGGGTTCCAAAGCTGTATCTAGTTTAGACTTGAGAGTCCTTGACTCCCTTTTCGAAATGTGACAAGTTTCACAACCAAACCATAGAGACTTAGGATCCTCATCTTGATCTTCTAGAATATCTAACATAAATTTATTTAGTGCTTCCACATTTTTTTCATTTTCAACAATCTTAGCTTCCAAATGAGTGATAATTCTCTTGTTTGAAGCTAATATCTTGAAGGCATGTATGGCTTGTCTTTATAGATTTTCAAAAGACACTTGAAGTTGAGAAAAATCTAAATCATGAGAAGCTTGAAGTTTAGAGTGACTTACAACCTTTTCCTTTCCTTTGTTTTCCATATAGCAAAGCTTGACCGGTTCATCACTTGAAGTAAAGTTATCATCACTTTACGAATCACTTTCGCTCTCCCAAGCGACATAAGCTCCTCTAGATTTTCTAGACGGTTTGTGATGACCTTTTTCATTCTTAATTTCAGGACACTCCGTCTTAAAGTGACCGAGTTTACCACAGTTGTAATACGTACTTCGTGACTTCCCCTTCTTACTCTCATCTTCTTCTTTTGAGGAACTTGATAACCTTCTTGATTTATCACAGTACTTGTTGGGATATTTGTCAGCATGTTTTGACATGTATTTATTGACTCGCTTTATGAAAAGTCCCATATCTTCTTCGTTAGATTCATTGTCATCTTTAGATTCACTTTTACTTTGCTCGTCTTGAGAAGGCCTTGAGCTAAAAGTCTTAATAGAAAATAACTTCTTCCTTTCTTCTTTGTCTTTCCTTTTCTCATTCTTCGATCTCTTTTCATATTCCTTTTCGTATTTAGACAAGCAAGTAAGCTCTTGCTCGTGCTCTTCCAACTTACCGAACAAAGCTGTAAAATCAAGCAACTTAAGATCATTTGCGTCTTTAATAGCGGTGGCCTTCGGTTGTCATCCCCTGCTTAAACACCTCAAAACTTTGTTAGTAACATGTTCATTGGAAATGGGATTACCTAGTGCATTTAATCGATTAATTAAATGTGAGAACCTTTTCCATATATCTGCAATGGTTTCACCATTCTCAATACCGAACAACTCAAACTCTTGATTTAATATGTTGATCCTAGGTTGTTTGAAATCATTAGTACCCTCATGAGAAATATTTATTGCATCCCACGTAGCCTTGACGGTCTCACAATGAGAAACACGATAAAACTCATCAACTCCCAAAGCGGAATTGAGAATGTTTTTTGCTTTCCAATCATGTGACCATAATTTCCAATCATTAGCATCACATTTTACTTCCGGTTTAGGTACGGTAACACCTTCATTGGTCAAGTTTATTTCATTCGGACCATTATTAATAGCGTCCCATATATCTTTTTCAACAGAGTTGACATGTATACGCATAAGAGCTTTCCAATGGCCATAATTTTCGCCGGTGAAAATTGTAGCTCTATTATACGCACCCTTAGGTTCGGTAGCCATTCTTATAAGAAATATATCTCAAACACAGAATGAATTGGAGCTCTTGATACCATTTTTTAGATGACATGCTTCGATCTAGAGGGGGTGAATAGATCAAAAATCTCACAACCAAATATTTTGGCAAAAATCTATTTTCAAAAATATAGCACAGCGGAAAAATGACCTGGATCGAATCGTCTAACCGAACCTACTATCGAAAATCTATATACCTATCGCAAACTAAACAAAATGATAATGAATGTAAATGTTCAACAACGATCAAGCTGTGAATCAATTAAATGTAAAGCTATTTGTAACTTGCATTTCCAATGAACCAAAAAACCAATTAAAAATGCGCATAAACAATTTATCGAACACTTGGTATGCAATCGATAGCAAT
>CAWUDS030002219.1:10781395-10829839 GCA_963859935.3 Lathyrus sativus | reverse complement strand
TGCGTTCTCCTTCTCTTTTTGATGGTGTCAAAGGGGGAGAAGACAATGAGCAAGCAAACAACAAAGCCAAGCCAGGATATTAACAGTTCAGGATATCAACAACATTTGATGGCTGGTTGTTCTACAGCCTTATAGTACGAAAGAAAGGGGGAGCTTGTGTACACTTGTGTGTATACATTGCATATTTGGTGTTTTAGTTGTATACAGGTTGTCATCATCAAAAAGGGGGAGATTGTGGAGGCAAATCACCACATATCACACAAGTCTGCAAGACATTGTTTAATGCAGGTTTCGATGATGACAAATTCCCTGGATAGATTGGAAATTATGAATTCCAGATCTACTAAACCAGATGCAACGTATCACCCACCATATCCTTTTACGCTTTGCTTAAAACTTCTGAAATGAATATATTATGTGTTGACAAAATGCAATCATGACCAAAGGTATGAAAGACTTCAAATTAATGAATTTTTGCAGGCTTGCAGGACATGGGTCGACCATAGGGTCGGCGTATACATCAGAAAAAGTCTAAATCAGTCAGCGCACAAAGCATGCGTCGACCATAGGGTCAGCGCATGAAGGAACAACATTCCAGCGGGGTCAGCGCGTAAAGGCATGGGTCGACCATAGGGTCGGCGCACAAAGGAAATAGATTTCAACGGGTCAGCGCACGCCGACTATATGGTCGACGCACACTAATGAAATTTCCAGAATTCCAAAACAGCACAGATAATGGGTCGACGCACAGACCTGTTATGGTCGACCGTTCGTGCGGAAAATCTGTTTTAAAATACTTCCCTCTCATATTTGAAATACTGTTATATTCTGAATCATGTTGGCACTATATATACTTGTTTAAACACTTGTGTCTACTAACATTTGATATTCTTTTGATTCATGTGTTCAAAAACAAGAAAGAGTGAAATAGGTGTCCAAGATTCATCATTTTCATCTTCAACATCTCACAACATTTCAATTACACACAATCATTTTTGAAATGCATTTGTGAGAGATTCAAGGTGATAAGGTTCGAGGCTTAGATTGGAGAATCAAGCTCGGGTTGAAGATTGCGACAGGTTCTTTCTTGAATAAAACCATTGGGGTTTTTCCCTCCAAGATTGGTTCGAATTTTGGGGGTTTTTGGACGAGATTCTTCATCAACGATCAATTGAGCGAAGGTGATTGTGAAGAGGTGGTCTTCACAAGTCTAGTAGCAGATTCGGTGATTTTGAAGGGAAGATCTCGGGTTCCATTTGGTGCTGTTGAGATCAGCCGGAGCCAAAGGTTTGAACAACAACGTGTTATTCAATAAGGTGGCTGGAGTCGGAGGTCCATCAACACAAATCGAAGAACTTGATTCAGCTTGAATCAAGGGACAAGGAGTGAAGGCAACTTTCAACACATTGAGATTTCTGTTGTATATTTGCTGCTCAATCCTTGTATAAACTGTTCATTCAAACAGGTGATATCTATAAAATATATCTCAATTCTAGTTTTAGAATTGAGGGCAGACGTTACCCCGAATTGAGGACGACGGGGGGAACTGCCTCACCAAATTACTTGTCTTCTCTATTTTCAGCATTTACGTTATAGCTCAAATAAGTAATTTTTGTGTAAGCTCTATTGTCAAAATTGTGATATCAATTGAGTAAGAGGTTAAAACTCTGTTTTTAACTCCAAAGTACAACAAGACATTGTACTAGGCTGGTTGAAATCACTTACTCAACATAAATATCACTTGGAGTGTTTTTGCACACCAAGTGTTTGACATATTGCTTGAACCAAAATTATCTTACTTGTGTATCTAGTTTTGGTTTGATTTTGAATCATTGGAACTAGGAATCCTTACAACTGAAGTAAATAATTGATAAGTGGAATTCGTGTTGTGATTCTATTTTTCCGAATTGTCATTAATCCAAAGGCTTACGTATATCCGGTTTTCCAATAACCGTTCGTTTTAGACTATATTTTTCCTCGGCCGCTTCCGCACTTAAAACTTTTTTAAAACCAATTTTAAATTGGTAGCGCCGACTCAAATTTTAATTGGGGATCTATTCAACCCCCCCTTCTAGATCCGTGCCATAGTCTAACAGTTTTTTGCCCAACCTTCTCTTTCAAGTCTTGTTTTTTTGCTAAACCTTTTCCTTCTTGTTTTTGCATTAGCATAACATCATCATAGCATTATTATAGCATTGCAGTAGCATTTACGCAGGGGATCAAGTGTGATATACGTCAAGAGAGGCCTATCTAGAGGTTTTATTCGAGCTTGAGGAGTCACTAAAGTCACCAGGAAGTGGTTCATGCCCTTGAGAAGTTCAGACGCTTGTGTGGGGTTCATCCCCTGACTTAAAGGCCAACTGAAGATTATCAATGAGTTGGGAAACTATGATTACAGGTCATAAAATTACAGGTCAAGTTCAATACTTTGCATAACTCAAATGGACTTTTTTCCAACATGAAAGTTGCTCCGAATGGCGTCATTTGGTCAATTAAACCTCAAGGTTTTAATGGGCTAGCTCATGGTTGAAGATTGATGAAAGTGATTTTGGTGAAAACATGTGAAATGGCCTAGATTGGAAAGTTACCAAATTTTAATCAAACAAAGTCATATTTGTGCTTATTTTGAATCGAAATCATGTTTTAAGAAAAATGACATTATTACATTTTTCATTTGAGGATTTTATCATGGCCTATTTCAAGATTTCTTCATGGTTAAGGTACACTTTGAATCTAAGCCCTTAAGATTGAAACAAGGGCTAATTTTGGACCATTGATCATTCTTACAATGCAACATATGTAAACAAATGAGGCCAAGGCAAATGAGGGGATTCATGATCATTTTTTCTCACATTCTTCACCACTTTACACATTTTCCATAATTGAAAAATCTCAAACACCAATTCTTCTTTTCTCCCACTTTTTGTGCATTCTTCCATTGCAAATCCATTCTACATCATTCATACAATTGATTCATCATTTTCTGAGTCATAATTGGTGCAAAGAACAGCTTGTAGTAATTGAAAAAAGTGGTGATCAACTCAAAATCGAATTCTCATTCCAACCTCAATTCAGGCCAATTCTTCCATCCCAATACCTCCAGCAAGGTTTATTGAACATTTCCACATAGTTTCTTCAAAGTTTCAGTGGATATTTGGAGCTCCATAGTGCAAGAAACAGAGGTATACAAACTTTCGATTTATATCATAGTTCATGAGTCTTTATGTTGCCATTGTTGCATCTTTAGAATCCCCTTGGAGCATAGACCGTTTCTGGTATCGATTGGAACATTTTCGTGACAATTTTATGTTCTTGAGGCTTTAAGATCCACACACGGTTTCCATGATAGAGAGGGTTTCAATGAGAAATATTGGTATATTTGAATTCATGGGGAAATTTCATACAATTTTGGTTCAAACATCTTTGGATTTGGTGGATTATTGAGAGAGCTAGAGGTGGGGGAAGTTTTCCGGCAAAGCAAGGTCCGGCCGTCCGCCTACAGCAGCCCGCGGCTGTTATCTTTGTGTGAAACGGAGAAGACGAATGCGTACCGTTGGATCACGCAGGAAGGTGGACTTTGTCTACCGATCGAACGCACGAAATCGTGCCACACGCGCAGCCATGTCACCATTTCATTAATCCACATGTGCGCCAACTCAGCCTAATTGTATTCCATGCCCCCTGTTCGAATCCCCCTGGCTGCATTTTGTTTAATTCACATCATTTTATTCATTATATTATTTCCTTTGTATTTTCTTTCATTTTCTTTTATATTTCTTGTTTGCTTTTAAATACTTTAAAAATAGCAAAATTAATCTTTTTGATCCCAATTTTTTTGTGATGAATCCTTGAAATGTCTAGAATTTTATAGAACTGGAATTATAATTTTACCATTTTCTGACATTTTCTTTGAATTTTTTACATTTGGTGTGTCATAAGAATGTGAATACTTGTGTCATGATTTTGTTGATTTTCTTTGACCTATCAATACATCATTTAAATGCCAAATCTTTTGCAGGGTATTCATACACAAATTGAGGTACCTAGATATATTTTTACTTGATTTTTACTGTACCATTTTGAAGGGTTTTGAAGGTCTTTCTTTACCATGTGCTAGTTTGGCTTCTTTTTTGGTACACTTGACATAGTTTCAATTTGGTTGACTAGTTCCTTTGGGATATTTTGACTATACTTCTCACCCCTGGTTTGTGACATGTTGTAGGGAATTGGAGATTTTATTTGGAATTTTTTGATACCATTTACTATTTTTCCTATATTTTTGTAATTGGACTCGTAATATGGACTTTCAAGCGGACATTGGTTTTATTTCGGCTCCAACGGCCTCGAATTGTTTGTGTGATGAGCGCTATGGTTCCTATTTCTTATTGTAGACATTGTATAGGACTTTTAGATCATTGGATGGCTGTTTTTATCATACATAACTTGCCCATTAGGTACCATACTTTCATGATAGTGCGTTATGATTCCAAATCGTGGTTCATGTACGTCATTCATAGGTTTCTGTTGCCTTGTATCTCTTTATATTCAC
The DNA here is from genome assembly GCA_963859935.3 of Lathyrus sativus. NCBI lineage: Eukaryota > Viridiplantae > Streptophyta > Magnoliopsida > Fabales > Fabaceae > Lathyrus > Lathyrus sativus. The sequence continues at coordinate 10,825,290 of CAWUDS030002219.1, read as the reverse complement.
TTGTGGCCAAGATTGCATGTTTAGAATAGGCCAAATTCCATTCATTATGGGCTTGAGGTTGAGATGACTTGCCTCCCTCACTTGCATTCCATGTTTACTGTTATGAATCTGCATTTCCTGTATGCTGTTACTTCATCTGTTTTCTATTGCTTCCTTTGCCTTTCCCTTAGGATCTCCATTCTTTCTTGTTGAAGATAGAATGTGATAGACATTAGGCTTTGCAACCATGTATGACAACATTAGGGTAGTCTTCCCCTTTGTAAACTTCAACCATAGGACGAACATTGCACGATAACATTTAGGCCTGTGTAGTTTCCCTTAGAGGTCTGTTTCTCTTTCTCATCTTCAAACATTCTTAAAATACTTAATAAAGGTTAACACGTGTTGTGCGTTACAAGCCTTAAGCTACTTGAGAAAGAGTTATGGGAGGGTTTCCCTCACATAATTTGAATGTTTAGTATGGCACCCTTTGGGTGACGTGCGACGCATTCACTCTTAAGTCCAAGTCTTTAGTGCGACACGAGGTACAAACAAAATTCAAAACACTTCTTCATAAAAGACACAAAAACAAACATTCAACTCCTTTTTGTCCTCTTGGACCTTTAATCCCTAGAAACTATTTTCATAATGAGAGTTTCGTTAACTCTCGGTTCTCCCGCAAGCGGTAATGCCTAAGTCTCCAAAGGTCGAGCTGCATACACCAAACTGCGAGAACCGTTTGTTAACCCTACTCGGGTTAAAAACAACTTGAACCAAACCTGTGGTCTAGTTAGCCCGAACTACGTTCGCTCTGATCTTTCATGCCAGATGAAAGTACGTAGGCACGAGATGCGATATCTCGGCGAGAAACCTTCCCCCCTTTTTACCCGTAGTTAGGCGAACTACGTTGACTCTGATTTCTCGTTCCAGACGGGAATACGTAGGAATAGAACTGATGTGTTCTGCCGAGTCACTTTTCTTTTCTTTTGTCCTTAAGCCTTTAGCTAGATAGTATTAATCAACCCTTCGAGATAAACAACAAGCGTGGATCCCATCGAGTACGATGGACGTGAGGGGTGCTAATACCTTCCCCTTGCGTAACCGACTCCCGAACCCAGACAATGGTTGTGATGACCATTCCTTTTCCCTCTTTCGTTAGGTTTTCTATGAGTGTTTCCTTTCCCTCCTTTGGGATAAATAACGCACGGTGGCGACTCTTCTGTCATTGTCTGCCTCGTTTTTCGTAGTAGCGACAGCTGGCGACTCTGCTGGGGACAACCAAATGGTTCCTATGCGAGTGAATCGAGGGATCCAACGCCCCGACGAGAGTCAGTCCTAGCGCTTGTTTGTTTATCTTGTGGGTTTTGTACATACCTGTTGTACCTTAGCTTTACTTTCCCGCATTTTTATTTTCCCGCAGTTTATTTTCAGCATTATATTATATCCTTATTATGCTGTTGTGGGAGGGGCATTCTGATGAGTGATGAGCCAAAACCCAGGCTTGAGAGCATATACCTAGCATTAGAGTGGAGATTAGTGATGGACCTGTATGCTTAGCATGCACCAGTCCCCATGAAATCCACACTCAGACGAGATCCTCTTTGATGACTTCTCTTCTGGCCCTTAGGGCTCGACGTGAGGTTGGATCTGAGGGTTGTCGACTCTGGGGACCGATCATTTGGGATTCAGCTAAGTGAGGCCGCTTCAAGAGATGATGATGCCACACCTTCTGGGTATCGTATCATCGCTCTTGATAGTCTGTGACGCTGATGACCGCATAGGATGCCATACCTCGTCGGCGAATTAAGTCCATACCTGTGAGGGGAATTGGGTTATGCAGGGAACCATAGCTCCATATCACCCGGTTTTCTCTACAGTGTGAACTTTTGGTTTAATATCAGAGGTCTTCAGTATCAGTGATCTATGTTGTGCAGTGATCTATGTTATGCAAAGGCCGAGCTCTGATTATTCTCCGACAACAGCACAGCTACCTTGACCCCCTGTAGCATCCTTGCATTTCTGCATTTCTCATATGCATTGATTACATGACATTGCATTAACATTTCAGGTGCATATTTCCCATGATTCTAGCTATCTCGCTTGTCGTTATTCGTACTTAGATACTTGTGCTTGCAACTTCCCGTGTGGTTTCCCATTTGTATACATGAGGAGTTTTCTACTACTGATGTCTGAGGGATTTCCATTGTCACGCGTTTCACCCGGAACTAGAATCAAGGGAAATATTCCATATGCATATATACATTATCAGCATTTTGCATATGTTTCTTGGTGTTCACAGGTACCTTCTTAAGCCTCGTTCTGATGTTTTGTTGTCTTTTCAGAGTTGTTTCAGGATTGCTGACCAGAGAATTCACTGGTATTCTACTAGAAACAATCTCAAGAAAGTCATGGATCACGTTCAGACTGAGATGCAAGAGATGAGGGAGCGCATGACTCAGCTCATGGAAGTCATGCAAGGTATGGCTCAAGGACATGAGCAACTGAGAATAATGGTCCAGCCCCTGGTAGCTAGGGTTGATCTTAATGGAGTTCTTCACGGAGGTACTGCTGCTAATACTCCCCGCAACGATACAGAGATTCCTAACGCCACTACTGTGCCTACCGGATGCACCCCAACTGCTGCAGGGGCCGGGAATGGTAGTGATGTTGGCGTCCGCCACACTGGTCTGGGTAATGCTGCTGGTAATGCGGGTTTGGGTAATGCTAGTAATGCAGGTCTTGGTAATACTGTTAACTTGGGTTATGGTAATGGTACTCATAATGTTGGGTTTGGACCTGGTGCTACTAACCATGGTCTTGGTAACGTTGGGTATGGTTACACCGTCAATCGAAACGTCTATGGTCCGGAGGGTGCCTATGCTGGGGTATGGCAATGGGGACCAACAATGGAATGAAGATCGTCAGGACGACGTGTTCTCTATGAGGCATGTAGGTGCTGAGTTGCCTGCTGAAGCTGATCGTAGATTCAGAATGCTGGAGGAACAGATGAGGAATATAACAAATCAGGACTCCATGGGGCTCGACATGGCCAATTTAGGGCTGATCCCTGATTTACGAGTGTCGTACAAGTTCAAAGTTCCTACCTTCGATAAATACAAAGGTGTCACTTGCCCGAGGGTGCACATACGTTCATATTACAGAAAAATGTCAGCCTATTCAAATGATGAGAAGATGCTCATGCATTTTTTTCCAAGATAGCCTGTCAAGGCCGTCGCTCGAGTGGTATATGGGTTTGGAACCCTCTCAAGTTCGTAGTTGGAAGGGTTTGGCTGAAGCATTCGTGAAGCATTACCAGTACAATAGTGACCTTGCTCCCAACAGGGTCCAACTTCAGAATGTCGTCCAGAAGAACGGGGAATCTTTCAAAGAGTATGCCCAAAGGTGGTGTGAGCTTGCGGCCAGAGTGCAACCACCAATGGTAGAGAGAGAGTTGATTGACTTGTTTGTATCGACGTTATCTCGGATGTACTATGAAAAGCTCGTCAACTGTATGTCCGGGAGTTTCTCTGACCTTGTCATCACTGTTGAGCGTATAGAAAACGGCATTAAGATTGGGAAAATTCAGGCCGTAGAAGTACCTTCGTCAGGTGGAGGAAAGAAAGTGTTCGGAAATAAAAAGCGTGAAGGTGAGGCTAATTCTGTGTCAAGCTCTCGGGGTAGAGGCAGAGGCAGATATCAAGATCAGTGTCATCATCATCAGGCTGCAAGTGTTATCATTCTGATACCACAACAACCACAACAGCAGCAGAATCAACAGGGCTACAGGAAGTACCAGAATTCGAGGGGAGCAAATAGAGTATTCGATACGCCGCCAATTCCGTACTCCCATATGCTTCAGACGTTATTACAACTGCAGTTAATCCAGAAGAGAACCTTGGCCCCTCTGACAGGCCAACCACCACCTGGCTATGATGCAAATGCCCGCTGCGAATTCCACTCGGGGGCACCCGGGCACAACATAGACGATTGTAAGGCTTTTAAGCACAAGCTACAAGATTTGATTGACAGTAAAGCCATAAACTTCTCGCATGAAGCTCCCAACATGGTACAGAGTCCTCTGCCAAACCACGGACAAGTCGGAAGCGGCTGAGTCGCCCACAAGTCAAGACACAAGAAGCCCAGTTCTCAGAAGCTGGCAATCTGCATTTTGCATGTCATTGCTTTACATTTGTAGTTTCTTTCCTGTTTAATTGCACATTTCTCTTGTAAAGCTTGTTGTTCTCAATTGATATTGAAAATGAAATAAATATGCATGTTTTGAATTAATCCATGCGTGTTCACTTTATTGCTTCTTTTAATTTCAAACGCTTGTTTAAGTGGAATCTGGGGAGGATGACGAAATTTCGAGAAGCGTAAGCTTCCGATTGTATGCTCTTGGATAGGAAAAACCTGTTGACGATATACAGGCATTGTTTCAAATCCATAAACACCAGAGATATAAGGAAGATAATCCCTTGTCAGCCCCTTTGAGCCTCGTAGTAGGAGTTTCTTTCTGAAAATGAAAAACCCTCAATCTTAACCTGGGGCAGGGTAGGTGTCAGTTAATTTGACCAAGCGTTCGAATTGCAAAAGGAATGTCCGTTCAAGGATAAATCACACCTGTATAGGTCGTGCCTAAAGGACCACAATGGTTAAACCTTGTCGATAAGGAGTGAAACAGTCACAATCTCTTTTAACAAGTCAGACAAGCCCGGTGTCACATGATTTGTTCAAAAAAAAAACAAAAAAAAAAGAGAGAAAAGAAAAAGCCCGCTAAGTCGAATCTTGGGAACAAGCGACTTAGGAAAAAATTAGGGTATCCCGCTGGACTTCAAAATCAGAAACTCAAAAGTGTTAGTCCAGGAAAAAATTAGGGAACGAAAAAGCGAAAAAAACGAAAAAGATTACAAGAGGAAAATCCTCAAACAAGAACGAAATTGTGTGACTCCAGGCACTACAAAGACGGAAAGGGAATGATTGTCACTTTAGAAAGCATGTGATTTCCTGAACTATCACTTCTTGTTATCCACCTTTGAAAGGTGAACGCTAAGGCCGAATTAGCTGAACGTAAGATCGGAGAACATCACAAAGAATGGGTGGGTTAAAATGAATTTTGAGCCTTTATCCTTTCTTTCTTAAACCGTGAACCCGACCACGTTACAACCTGAAAAAGTCCTAATTGAAACAGGTTTAGTTCGAGAGCATACTTCGGTAAAGATCGCATCGAAACTGACTCCAAAAAGGATTCCTCTTACAACGTTATATTCATTTTGACACTTTGATAATTGATTCGTTCATTATATGTCATAATTTTTTCCAGTGAACAGTGTCGCTACTGCGAAAATCGGCGCCGGCTGAACAGAAGAGTCGCCACCGCGCGTTATTTATCCAACGGAGGGAAAGGAAACGCTCGAGGTAAACCTACCGCAAAACGGGGAAAGGAATGGTCATCGCAACCAAAACCTGGATTCGGGAGTCGGTTACGCAAGGGGAAGGTATTAGCACCCCTCACGTCCGTCGTACTCGACGGGATCCACGCTTGTTTTCGGGTATGGATTGTTATTCTATCTAAACTATAGGTCAAGGGTAAAAAGAAAATAAAATAAAATGAAAATAAAAATGACTCGGCAAAGTATCGCACTTTATGCCTACGTATTCCCGCCTGGAACGAAAAATCAGAGTCAACGTAGTTCGCCTACCTACGGGAAAGGAGGGGAAGGTTGCTCGCTAGGACATCACATCCTATGCCTACGTACTTTCATACAGCATGAAAGATCAGAGCAAACGTAGTTCGGGCCACGTACGACACAAGTCTGTCTGTTGTTTTTTATGAAAAATCTCACCTTAAACAAGGGTTTTCTTATTGCAAAAGGTTGATGTCTGTTCAAATCTTTTGACGGAAGAAATGAATTAATCTCTGTTATAACCTTTATTAATGTTTTTCTGTTGTTTTGAAGGAAGAAGAGATGACACTCTACAAATCCTAGGGTTAAAAGGGAATAAAATCTACCCTACTGTTATCATGCATGGGTTAACTCCTAATGTCTATCACATCCTCCCTTGAACAAGGAAGAATGGAAGTCCTACGGGAAAGGAAACGAAAGGAAGAAACGGAAATACAAGTAATAACCGCATACAAGTGAACATGAATATAGCAATGGTAAATGCAATGCAAAGGAGGGAGGAAGGTTCATCTCAACCTCAAGCCCATTCATGGATGGAATAAGAAAATATCAAGTGATCATATGCAAAGAATCGAGTGAAAACTCCGAATGAAACGCGTAATCCACTATTTGGAATCGCAACGTGCTATCATGCAAACAAGTCGATAATCGGGCAAGCTACACATACAAATAACAGCCACCTAAGGGGTCTTCAAATACCTCTAGCCTATCTATAATAAGAAATATAAACCACGACATTCACCACGCAAACACAAATCGGCCGTTGGAGCCTTAACAAAAATAAAGTCCGTTCGGAAGTCCAAATTACAAGTTCGAATACAAAATATGAGAAAAATAGCAAAAGGTGCTAAAAAATTCAAATAAAAATCTCCTATGCCCTACATCAAGCCACAAACCAGGGGTGAGAGATACCACAAAAATATCCAAAGATAAATGGTCAAACAAGATGAAAACATTGCAAGATATCTCATGTATACCAAAGGAAAGATTAAAGTGGATCATGTTAAAGAAAGCATCCAAAACCAATTAAAATGGTACAATAAAATTCCCACAAAAATATATCACAATACCTTAATGTGTGTATGAGATCCCTGCAAAAGTATTGACATTTAAATTGTGTTTTGATAGGTCAAAGAAATTCAACAAAATGATAGCACCAGCATTGGCCTTTTTATGACGACCCAAATGTAAAAAATCCAAAGAAAATGTCAAAAAATGGTAAAATTATAATTCCAGTTTTATTAAATCCTAGACATCTTAAAGATTCAGCACAAAAAAATGGGGATCAAAAAGACTAATTTTCCTATTTTTTATGATTATTTGAAGTCAGCATATAAAACAGAAAATATAAAAGAAAGCACATGAAAGCATATAAATGTGAGAAACAAGTAATATAAATGAAATAAAGTCAAAACCGTGCAAGCCAGGGATCGAACACACGCGTGGGGAGGGGGATAGCGCTGAGTGGGCGCTGACTGGATAAATGAGGGCGATGTGGACGGTGACGTGGACGCGTGGGAGGCGTTGGATGCGAGGACTTGTCAACTAGTCAACCAAGATCTAACGGACAGCATGTTTCTTCTCCAAATTGAATATATTTTCAGCACATGAATAGTAACCCGCAGCACTATTCACATGGATTTTTGGCCACTTTGAAGCACCATAACTCCATCAATAATTATCCGTTTCGCACAAAATTTTAGTCAAACTTGAAGGAAAAAATTCAAGGAATCCGAATATGGTCTTAGATTTTCTTGAAACTCTCTCTAACTCCCAAAATGTGGCACCTCAAGAAAAACTCAAGAACCAAAAATTGTCATAAAAACCATCTTTTTTGTACTAGAATCCATGTAGGAGATGAGAGCAATGTGATGCAACAACAATAATGCAAGAAAGACTCATAAATCATGAGTTATGTCGAATTCTTTATACCTTGGAAAAATGAATTATGGAGCTTTAATGAAGCACGAATTTCTTTGGAAAAAAGTGTAGAAACCTTCAATAATTCTTGGTAGAGGTATTAGGATCAAAGAAAATGCTTGAATTGGTGAGGAAATGAAAATCACTTTTGCACTTGGAGCTCACTTTTTCATGTTGATACAACCATGGAATTGCACTAAAATCTTCTCAAAAATTGATGGAAAAATCCTATGTAGTATATTGAATTAATTGGTAATGAGAAATGATCAAAAAATGGAGAGAAAAAGGATTGAAAAAATGGAAATTCAAACATGTGAAAGTGTGGGAAAAAATGGAAAAATGATGGAAAAAATGCAATATGATTTGCAAATGGATTCAACATCAACTATCACCAACCTTTACTCTTAATGATCTCAATCCAATATATAGATGATGATTAACAAACTTAGAGGTTTCTAGAATAATCTTGGAGGATTCTAGAAAGTTGTGGAAATTTCATGAACTTCTCATGCCATGATACTTTGAATATCTCTTATCTCATGCTTGCACCTTTCCAAACTTATGTCAAAATCTCCTTACATGAGATATGGGAAGTGTATGTAAGCTCCTTGCCTTGAAAATTCATCTTGTGCCAAGTTTTCTATACTTGCCTTATTATGCAAGTAACAAAAATACAAAGCAAGTCCAATTTTTAAACCCTAACTCAAAAAAGTGGCTGAACCAATGTCTTTAAAATGCTGTTGGGAATCAATTTGGTATATTGGATGACCCATATTGGACTTGTAGATCTCTCAAACCATTTTCCAACTTGAACTTTTTCAAGTTATATGCCTTTTTTAAGTCATTTTTCACCAACTTTTATCAAGTCTTGTTCCATGCATTTCCAAACTTTCATGACTTCTTTTATTGACTTAAAATGGCATTTTGAGCAACTTTGATGTTGGGAAGTTTTTCATTTGAAGCTCCCTTGTATGAGTTTTAGGTATAGGCTAAGAATGACCTGTAATCACTAGATGACCAAAATACCCTTTGCTTGCCAAGACCATAAGTAGAGTTCCACAAATCATATGAAGGCATACCATACCATTATAGAAATATAAGACAATGAGGAACAATTCTTATGTTGACCAGAAATTCATTTGAAATCTCCTTGAGGGGTAAAAATTGCTTGAAAGTCAAGTCACTTTCACAGACAAAACTTTAGATACCTCAGATGACCTGTAACTTGCAAGGACCATAACTTGAGTTCTATAAATCTCCTTGATGTCTTCCACCACTCAAATTAAAGTTCTTGAGATCCTATACAAGTTTCATGTTGGCCAAGGATCCATTTGAAGCTTGAATTTTGACTTATCTTGCTTGGAAGTTTGTCCTAAACTAGGGAATTTTACACGGAAACCCTAATTTAGAAACTCCTCTTCTCCTTGATTTCTCTTGAATTCTTCTTAGAATAACAACATATCCTTATTCTTCATGTCAAATGATGAACCCCACATCTCTCCAATAGCCCTTAATGCCTTTCAATCAGTCAATTGACCTAGAGTTGACCCAGGGTTGACCCAGATGAAACCCTAGTTGACTGTCTTCAACTGTAATTCTTGTGACTTCACCAATGACTTGTCTCCTTCTCCAAATGACTTTCTAAGTCCTCCAAGATGTCTAGATACTCCCCATGCTCAGCCTACAGCTCACCATTTCTTTGTTGACCCTCAGACACCCTCAGTTAGGAGATAGATGAATTGCTTGCTCCATTGACTTGATAGCTTCCAAATTCTTTTCTGGTGACTTGAATGAGGTTGAATCAGGATAATAACCTCTTGATAGGCCTCTAGAGATGAGAATAATGATTGGTCCCCTGTTAGCTGACTTGCTATGCTTATGCTATGCAGATGAGTAACCTATGTACATGGCCCTATATGCAAATGCTAATGCAATTGAAACATAAACCAAGTGAATAAGGTTGGGCAAATTTTTAGGGTGCAACAAACAGGATTGGGTTTTGAAAAAACTGTCATATGCATTGCATTTAATATATCTTTTATGCAAAACAACTTGTTTTACTTGCGAGTAAGCGCTCGACCGCAGGAAAGTTTCCACAGTGGAAAGTTTGATCAGGATAGAATGTAGAACGCCTGAATACTCTGTTGAGATGTGGCCAGCTATATCAAATAACCCCCATTAAGGTCAGTCATCCAAGAATCAGTTAATTTGGGGCAATCAGGTCGAGATTCGGCAAATCTCTCGCGGCTAGAGGTACTGCTCCACGAATCAGTCAATCAGAGGCAAAGCCATTGCAAGGCTAGGGCATGCCACCCTATGAGGAAAAGAATTGTTCCTCTCCATACCGCTAGAGCTTATCTGAACTGTTCAACCAAGGATCCTCTCACGGTCCAGATTCTGGGGCAAGCCATCTCGGGGTCGTCTCATGGCAAGCTATTTTCTTCTCAGCGTAGACCTTCCCAAAAATCAGACTGGGGCAGGGGCATTACGTTTGGGGCAACTTCTCAGAGAGATTCGGATGAAGCTCATTTTTCCAACAATCAAAGATCATTCCCTAGCAGATGGAAGTTGCGTCTTTACCCCCAGCAGTGGGTCAGGCGTACCCTTAATCCTCACAGAGTACGAGTATGGGTTTGTTCCCCAGCGAGTCGAGATCAGATTTCTCTCCACCAGGCATGTGCGGAATATCCTCCAGCAGGTCGCCCGTGACCCCTAATAGTGTAAGATGTGTTCCAGGGAGGTCATACAGGATCTTTACCCCGTTCCTCAGTAAGAGTTGTTCATCACCAGCAGAGATTTGTTCATATCCAGTAAAATTTGTAACTCCAGATTCGTTAGTATGCCCCTCAGCAGAGTTGGAATCGTATCTTCCAAAGTTGTTCAGAGTTCTTCTCCCCAGCACAGAGCTGTAGCACTCAGACACCAGTTTATGTCGAGCACTTAGGCTCCGGTCACTATGTTGAGTATTCAGACTCCGGTATAGTGAAAAGGTTCTTTCTACTCGGATGGTATCCAAACCATGGCAGGTTGTGACCAACCCGTAGAAACTAGTGGTATGTTTTCTTTGTAGCCCGAAAGGTATCCAGGCCCTGGCTCTCATTGTTCCCCAGCGGCATCGTCGAACTTTAGTTGTTTGTGTTAAGTTCAAATGGTATTCAGACCCCGACGAGTATATTTGTGATATATTCCTTCATTCGTTGAGTGTTCAGACTCCGGCGTTTTTCCGATTCGTGATATGTTTACTTGAGTCGTTGAGTGTCCAGACTCCGGTAAAATCAAGCAAGGGTCCAGACCCCTATTAATGTTCGTGGCTATTCCGTCGAGTATTCAGGCTTTGGTAATCTCCAGTTTGTATTGATTCTTTCTTCCGTCGAGTATCCAGGCTCCGGTAATCTCTAGTTTGTATTGATTCTTTCTTCCGTCGAGTATCCAGGCTCCGGTAATCTCCAGTTTGTGTTGATTCTTCCTTCCGTCGAGTATCCAGGCTCCAGTAATCTCCAGTTTGTATTGTTTCTTTCTCTCGTCGAGTATCCGGACTCCGGTAAAGATTTTGTAAGGTGATCTTGATAAGTATTTGTAGTATTCTCTTTCCGATTTGTTGCTTCGTTGAGTATTCAGGCTCCGGTTTATCACTTCGTCGAGTGTTCAGACTCCGGTGTGTTTTCGTTGAGTGTTCAGACTCCGGTTTTGCTTCGTTGAGTATCCAGGCTCCGGTGCGTCTTCGTTCGTCGAGTATCTAGGCTCCGGTTTGTTAGCTTCGTTGAGTATCCAGGCTCCGATGCGTTTTCGTCCGTCGAGTATCCAGGCTCCGGTTTGTTAGCTTCGTTGAGTATCCAGGCTCCGATACGGTTTCGTCCGTCGAGTATCCAGGCTCCGGTTTGTTGCTTCGTTGAGTATCCAGGCTCCGGTGCGTTTTCGTCCATCGAGTATCCAGGCTCCGGTTTGTTAACTTCGTTGAGTATCCAGGCTCCGGTACAGTTTCGTTCGTCGAGTATCCAGGCTCCGGTTGGTTGCGTTGAGTGTTCAGACTCCGGTTTGCTTCATTGAGTGTTCAGACTCCGATGTGTTTTCGTTGAGTATCCAGGCTCCAGTTTAGCGCTTCGTTGAGTGTTCAGACTCCGGTGTGTTTTCGTTGAGTATCCAGGCTCCGGTTTAGCGCTTCGTTGAGTGTTCAGACTCCGGTGTGTTTTCGTTGAGTATCCAGGCTCCAGTTTATCGCTTCGTTGAGTTTCCAGGCTCCGGTGTGTTTTTGTTGAGTTGTCAGCCTCTGGTTTTTTGCGTTGAGTGTTCAGACTCCGATGTGTTACGTTGAGCGTTCAAGCCCCGGCTCCTCCGTTGAATATCCAGATTCCGGTGAAATTTCCAATTTGTAACGTTTTGCTTTGTCCGTTTCGGACTCCGATAAAGGCAGTTGGGTATACAGATCCTAGTAAGTGTTGCGATAGTACTCTCTCTCCGTTGAATGTCCAGATTCCGGTGAATGTTCGGTTTGTGATGTATTGCTTCGTCCGTCGAGTATCCAGGCTCTGGTAAATCCCCAGTGAAATCACCAGTTACGTCGAGCATCCAGGCTCCGGTCAGTGCGTTGAGTATCCAGATTCCGATAGATTTTGATGTGGCCCTATCGTGCGTTGAGTATTCAGATTCCAATGATTCGAAAGATTGTTCTTTGGCTCATGTGGTGTTCAGACCATGGCCAGTTACGTGTTTCCTGAAGCAGAGTTACTTGATTAAGTTTCTCTTTCCCTTGGTGGGATGTTCAAGATGTTCATTATGTTCGATTTCTTTGGAGATTCTAACCCAATCAGAGTTTGCAGTTTATTTCTGGGGTTGGCAAATTTCCAGGTTCTTTCGGTATTCAACCGTCTTTTACCTTGATTGATTGAAAGTCGTTCGCTTTTCACTCATTCAGGTCCAAGTCGCTTGAATAGGGGCAGCTGTTGCACCCCAAAATTTGCCCAACCTTTTCCTTCTTGTTTTTGCATTAGCGTAACATCATCATAGCATTATTATAGCATTGCAGTAGCATTTACGCAGGGGATCAAGTGTGATATACATCAAGAGAGGCCTATCTAGAGGTTTTATTCGAGCTTGAGGAGTCACTAAAGTCACCAGGAAGTGGTTCATACCCTTGAGAAGTTCAGACACTTGCGTGGGGTTCATCCCCTGACTTAGAGGCCAACTGAAGATTATCAATGAGTTGGGAAACTATGATTACAGGTCATAAAATTACAGGTCAAGTTCAATACTTTGCACAACTCAAATGGACTTTTTTCCAACATGAAAGTTGCTCTGAATGGCGTCATTTGGTCAACTAAACCTCAAGGTTTTAATGGGCTAGCTCATGGTTGAAGATTGATGAAAGTGATTTTGGTGAAAACATGTGAAATGGCCTAGATTGGAAAGTTACCAAATTTTAATCAAACAAAGTCATATTTGTGCTTATTTTGAATGGAAATCATGTTTTAAGAACAATGGCATTATTAAATTTTTAATTTGAGGATTTTATCATGGCCTATTTCAAGATTTCTTCATGGTTAAGGTACACTTTGAATCTAAGCCCTTAAGATTGAAACAAGGGCTAATTTTGGACCATTGATCATTCTTACAATGCAACATATATAAACAAATGAGGCCAAGGCAAATGAGGGGATTCATGATCATTTTTTCTCACATTCTTCACCACTTTACACATTTTCCATAATTGAAAAATCTCAAAAACCAATTCTTCTTTTCTCCCACTTTTTGTGCATTCTTCCATTGCAAATCCATTCTACATCATTCATACAATTGATTCATCATTTTCTGAGTCATAATTGGTGCAAAGAACAGCTTGTAGTAATTGAAAAAAGTGGTGATCAACTCAAAATCGAATTCTCATTCCAACCTCAATTCAGGCCAATTCTTCCATCCCAATACCTCCAGCAAGGTTTATTGAACATTTCCACATAGTTTCTTCAAAGTTTCAGTGGATATTTGGAGCTCCATAGTGCAAGAAACAGAGGTATACAAACTTTCGATTTATATCATAGTTCATGAGTCTTTATGTTGCCATTGTTGCATCTTTAGAATCCCCTTGGAGCATAGACCGTTTCTGGTATCGATTGGAACATTTTTGTGACAATTTTATGTTCTTGAGGCTTTAAGATCCACACACGGTTTCCATGATAGAGAGGGTTTCAATGAGAAATATTGGTATATTTGAATTCCTGGGGAAATTTCATACAATTTTGGTTCAAACATCTTTGGATTTGGTGGATTATTGAGAGAGCTAGAGGTGGGGGAAGTTTTCCGGCAAAGCAAGGTCCGGCCGTCCGCCTACAGCAGCCCGCGGCTGTTATCTTTGTGTGAAACGGAGAAGACGAATGCGTACCGTTGGATCACGCAGGAAGGTGGACTTTGTCTACCGATCGAACGCACGAAATCGTGCCACACGCGCAGCCATGTCACCATTTCATTAATCCACATGTGCGCCAACTCAGCCTAATTGTATTCCATGCCCCCTGTTCGAATCCCCCTGGCTGCATTTTGTTTAATTCACATCATTTTATTCATTATATTATTTCCTTTGTATTTTCTTTCATTTTCTTTTATATTTCTTGTTTGCTTTTAAATACTTTAAAAATAGCAAAATTAATCTTTTTGATCCCAATTTTTTTGTGATGAATCCTTGAAATGTCTATAATTTTATAGAACTGGAATTATAATTTTACCATTTTCTGACATTTTCTTTGGAGTTTTTACATTTGGTGTGTCATAAGAATGTGAATACTTGTGTCATGATTTTGTTGATTTTCTTTGACCTATCAATACATTATTTAAATGCCAAATCTTTTGTAGGGTATTCATACACACATTGAGGTACCTAGATATATTTTTACTTGATTTTTACTGTACCATTTTGAAGGGTTTTGAAGGTCTTTCTTTACCATGTGCTAGTTAGGCTTCTTTTTGGTACACTTGACATAGTTTCAATTTGGTTGACTAGTTCCTTTGGGATATTTTGACTATACTTCTAACCCCTGGTTTGTGACATGTTGTAGGGAATTGGAGATTTTATTTGGAATTTTTTGATACCATTTACTATTTTTCCTATATTTTTGTAATTGGACTCATAATATGGACTTTCAAGCGGACATTGGTTTTATTTCGGCTCCAACGGCCTCGAATTGTTAGTGTGATGAGTGATATGGTTCCTATTTCTTATTGTAGACATTGTATAGGACTTGTAGATCATTGGATGGCTGTTTTTATCATACATAACTTGCCCATTAGGTACCATACTTTCATGATAGTGCGTTATGATTCCAAATCGTGGTTCATGTACGTCATTCATAGGTTTCTGTTGCCTTGTATCTCTTTATATTCACTTGTGGCCAAGATTGCATGTTTAGAATAGGCCAAATTCCATTCATTATGGGCTTGAGGTTGAAATGACTTGCCTCCCTCACTTGCATTCCATGTTTACTGTTATGAATCTGCATTTCCTGTATGTTGTTACTTCATCTGTTTTTTGTTGCTTCCTTTGCCTTTCCCTTAGGATCTCCATTCTTTCTTGTTGAAGATAGAATGTGATATAAATTAGGCTTTGCAACCATGTATGACAACATTAGGGTAGTCTTCCCCTTTGCAAACTTCAACCATAGGACGAACATTGCACGATAACATTTAGGGATGTGTAGTTTCCCTTAGAGGTCTGTTTCTCTTTCTCATCTTCAATCATTCTTAAAATACTTAATAAAGGTTAACACATGTCGTGCGTTACAAGCCTTAAGCTACTTGAGAAAGAGTTATGGGAGGGTTTCCCTCACATAATTTGAATGTTTAGTATGGCACCCTTTGGGTGACGTGCGACGCATTCACTCTTAAGTCCAAGTCTTTAGTGTGACACGAGGTACAAACAAAATTCAAAACACTTCTTCATAAAAGACACAAAAACAAACATTCAACTCCTTTTTGTCCTCTTGGACCTTTAATCCCTAGAAACCATTTTCATAATTAGAGTTTCGTTAACTCTCGGTTCTCCCGCAAACAGTAATACCTAAGTCTCCAAAGGTCGAGCTGCATACACCAAACTGCGAGAACCGTTTGTTAACCCTACTCGGGTTAAAAACAACTTGAACCAAACTTGTGGTCTAGTTAGCCCAAACTACGTTCGCTCTGATCTTTCATGCCAGATGAAAGTACGTAGGCACGAGATGCGATATCTCGGCGAGCAACCTTCCCCCCTTTTTACCCGTAGTTAGGTGAACTACGTTGACTCTGATTTCTCGTTCCAGACGGGAATACGTAGGCATAGAACTGTTGTGTTCTGCCGAGTCACTTTTCTTTTCTTTTGTCCTTAAGCCTTTAGCTAGATAGTATTAATCAACCCTTCGAGATAAACAATAGCGTGGATCCCATCGAGTACGATGGACGTGAGGGGTGCTAATACCTTCCCCTTGCGTAACCGACTCCCTAACCCAGACAATGGTTGCGATGACCATTCCTTTTCCCTCTTTCGTTAGGTTTTCTCTGAGCATTTCCTTTCTCTCCTTTGGGATAAATAACGCACGGTGGCGACTCTTATGTCATTGTCGGCCTCGTTTTTCGCAGTAGCGACACACCTCCAACCTAATGTAGCCTGGGATGACTTCCCTGTTGCTCATTTTGGTTTCTCTCCTTTGTTTGATTGATTGATGCATTAGAATAGGTTCATTTTTAGCATATTTAGGCTAGGAGCATGACTGCTTAGAGGTTGAGTGGGTCTCCCTCTGCTTGCTTGCATTAAGGGTCGAGTCTGTCTCCCCTTGCTTGGGTGTTGTTTTTCTTTTTATCTGTGTATCTGCATTAGAGGTCGAGTCTGTCTCCCTCTGCTTGTCTGTTACTGTTTGGCTTTTGCTTGTTTTCTCTAGAAGTTGAGTTTGTCTCCTTCTGCTTGTATTGTTGCATTGCATGCATTTTACTTACAGTTTTATTCTTTACAGTTTATTTCTGTTGCTGTTGCTTTCCTTTGCCATGTTCCCTTAGGATTTCCATTCCTTCTTGTTCAAGTTGGAATGTGACAGACATTAGGGTTCTAACCATGCATGATAACATTACGTAGCTCCCTCCTAACCTCAATCATAGGATCAATTTTGTATGACAACATTAGGACTTGACAGTTTCCCCATATAGTTCGTTCTCTTCTCATCTCAAAACAACAGTAAAGAACATAATAAAGGCAAGTTAGTACAAGCGCGTTACGAGCCTTAAGCTACTTGGGTAATGATAATTGAACGACCTCCTCTCAATCGTCTAGAGTGTTTAGTATACGTCCTTTGGACGATATGCGACGTATTCGTTCCCAGGTCATAGTCTCTAGAGCTGTACCGACTACAAACAAAACTCAAAACACTTCTTCTTTAAAAGGCAGAAAACAAAGATCAAAACTCTTTTTGTCCTCCTGGACCTTTAATCCTAGGAAATCATTTTCTTAAGGAGAGTTTTGTTAATTCTCGGTTCTACCGCAAACGGTAAACGCCTAAGTCTCCCAAGGTCGAGCTGCATACACCAACTGCTGGAACCGTCTGTTAACCTTACTCGGATAAAAAAGACAAACATGTGTCTTCCGTAGTATCCCGAACTACGTTTGCTCTGATCTTTCGTGCTGTGTGAAAGTACGTAGGCACGAGATGCGATATCTCGGCGAGCAACCTTCCCCCCATAACCCGTAGTTAGGCGAACTACGTTGACTCTGATTTCTCGTTCCAGACGGGAATACGTAGGCATAGAACTGTTGTGTTCTGCCGAGTCATTTTCTTTTCTTTTCAGACCAGACTTTTAGCGTAGATAGATAACCAACCCCTCAGATAAACACAACAAGCATGGATCCCATTGAGTACGATGGACGTGAGGGGTGCTAATACCTTCCCCTTGCGTAACCGAATCCCGAATCCAGACATGGTTGCGATGACCTTGTCTTATACCTTTTCGTCAGGTTTTTCCGATCGTTTCCTTTCCCTTTCTGTGGGATAAATAACGAAAGGTGGCGACTCTTTTGTTTTGCCGGCACCTTATTTTCGCGGTAGCGACACATACCTTTGAGGAAGGATCTTTTTTTGAGGAGTTGGAGCTTTTATTCTGTTTCTTCCACTTCTCATTAAATGAGTCAAAACCGAAAGGTCCGCCAAATCCAAATCATGAAAGACTAATAGTTTCCGCCTTTGCAGCCAAAGGATTGAATTGGGATTTTGGAAGTTCGGGCTTCATTTTGTATAAACGTTGAAAAGATCTCTCGGATAACGGAACTACACCATCGCTCCCATGGAAAATCCTAAATGCCAAATCAAAACTGGGACCATCTTCAAAAATTGGACCTTTCGCCGCACGCACCTGTGTAAGAGATATTTCGTAAGTATATCAGTTTCTATTTGAGATTAATAACAGAACAAGTAAAAAATGCTGAGCTTGTAGCATAATGTCATACCAAGTTAAATAGCACATGGAGATATAATTATACAAAAATACAGTTTGTTTCTCTGAACAGAAGCTTTAATTTAAAATAACTGCATTTTGGTCAGACTTGGTACATAAATCTGAGAAGTAAGAGAAATATACGACACGCATCATTCGCAAACAACTGCTCGGTGATAGAAAAGTCCATATATGTAGGATAAAGATACAGTAATCCTGGAAATATAATTATATAATAATACAGTTTGTTTCCTTGAACAGAAGCTTTAACTTAAAATAACAGCATTTTGGTCAGACTCGGACATAAATTTGAGAAGTAACAGCAATATACGACAGGCATCATTCGCAAACAACTGCTCAGTGACAGAAAAATTGATGGAGAGAAGGAGACACAGTTGGGCCTGGACTCTAACATCAGGCCCAAGATATGGAGAGTGTATGAGAGGAGGCGTGGGAAAGCAAGAGAGAGAAAAGAGGAGGAAAACGCGTGTGCATGGGATGCGTGAGGAGTGAGGTCAGCTGAGTATATTAAGATAGTTAGAGGAGAGAGAATAGCTAGCCAAGTATTATGTTGGAATGGATTCACTCTTGTGATATGAGGCCTTGTGGCTATAGGGAATTGATAGTTTGTTATCAATTCACGTTACCTATTATTACTATCTACCATTACTGTTTCTTGCTGCTTGTAATTGTTACTCATCATATAAACAATTACCTTTGCTCCTTTGTTCTTAATCTGCTATTTACTGTTTCATTAACCCATCAATTGGTCCGACCTACCGGATCAATAACCCCTCAGAAATTTCGTAACTGTCGATGCCAAGGAAACCTAAGATGGGTGATCGTATAGATGCGTTGGAGACCCAGATGGGAAGTGTTAATGCGACGTTACAAGAACTTACGTTGCAGCTGCAACAACAGAGTGTTGTACTGACTGCGCTCAGCAAACAGATGGGGAAGAAGGTTGTGCCTCACGAGGAAAACTCAAACGATGATGCGTCATCACAGAGTGAGAATACTTGGCTAGCTATTCTCTCCCCTCTAACTGTCTTAATATACTCAGCTGACCTCACTCCTCATGCATCCCGTGCACACGCGTTTTCCTCCTCTTTTCTCTCTCTTGCTTTCCCACGCCTCCTCTCATACACTCTCCATATCTTGGGCCTGATGTTAGAGTCCAGGCCCAACTGTGTAACGTACATGTTTCGGAAGAGATGTTTCTTCACTTTCTCCTCTTCTAACTATATCATTGTAAAGCATTTATATATACTTATTATTCTTTTCTATAAGTGTCACACGTGGAGGATGTGTGTGGATTATAGAGCCCTTAACAAGGCTACTATACCTGACAAATATCCGATTCCAATTGTTGATGAGCTCTTGGATGAATTGTATGGTTCAACAATTTTCTCCAAAATTGATCTAAAAGCAGGTTACCATCAGATACTGGTTCAGGAAGAAGATGTCCACAAAACTGCTTTTAGAACTCATAATGGTCATTATGAGTATCTCGTCATGCCTTTTGGGCTAATGAATGCGCCTGCTATGTTTCAAGTGACAATGAATGACATTTTCAGGCCTTTTCTGAGGAAATTTGTGCTATTATTCTTTGATGATATTCTGGTGTACAATAGGAATGCTCAAGAACATGGTAAACATTTACAACAAGTGTTGGCAGTGCTGGTCAGTAATTGTTTTGTGGCAAACAAATCCAAATGTAAGTTTGGTTGTTCTCAAATTAATTATTTGGGGCACATCATCTCTGGAGCAGGGGCAGTCGTCGATCCTGGAAAGATAAAATGTATCTTAGACTGGCCCAATCCTAAGAATGTGAAAGGCGTGAGAGGGTTTTTGGGTCTCACGGGATATTACAAGAAGTTTGTTAGAAACTATGGTAAATTGCCAGGCCTCTAACTGATCTCACAAAGAAGGACAATTTCCTTTGGAGTGAGAGTGCCAAAGAAGCTTTTGAGAAATTGAAAAGAATCATGACCACTCCTCCTGTTTTGGTGCTTTCTGATTTTTCCTTACCGTTTGAAGTCGAATGTGATGTTGTAGGGAGAGGTGTGGGAGCTGTGTTGATGCAGAGGAGACAACCCATTGCCTACTTCAGTAAGGCCTTGTCTGAGAATAACTTGGCAAAATCTGTGTATGAGAAGGAATTGATGGATTTGGTTATAGCCATACAGCACTGGAGACACTATTTATTGGGTAAGGAATTTGTGGCTTACACTGACCACAAGAGCCTTAAACATTTTTTACAACAAAGAGTGTCCTCACCTGACCAACAGTGTTGGCTGGCTAAACTCTTAGGGTACCAGTTTGAGGTGAAATACAAACCGGGCTTGGAAAACAAAGCAGCGGATGCGTTGTCAAGGTGCTTTGATGAAGGGGAATTAACCTCTATGTTACATACACCAAACTGGCTAGAGAGCAGTAGGTTACTACAAGAGGTGAAGAAAGATAATGAGGTGAAGAAATTAACAGAAGAGGTGGAAAAGAATCCACAATCTAGACCTGGTTTTACTCTGCAATAGGGTGTGTTGATGTATCATGGTCGCTTGGTAATAGGACCAAATTCTCCCTCTATCCCTTTACTACTAAAGGATTGCCATAACACTCCCATGGGGGGCCACTCAAGATTCCTCAGAACCTACAGAAGGATATTTGAAAATGTCTATTGGAGTGGTATGCAAAGGACCATTAGGGACTACGTGAGGGCCTGTGACACCTGTCAGAGACAAAAGTATGCAGCCAACACTCCTGGGGGTCTGTTGCAACCGTTGCCGATACCGAATGTTGTTTGGGAGGATATCTCTATGGACTTCATTACTGGTCTACCTAAGTCCAAGGGATATGAGGCAGTTTTTGTGGTGGTGGATAGGTTGTCCAAATATAGTCATTTCATCTTAATGAAACACCCTTACACAGCTAAATCTGTTGCAGAGGTTTTTGTGAGGGAGGTGGTTCGGCTCCATGGAATACCCAATTCCATTGTCAGTGACAGAGACCCGTTGTTTGTGAGTTATTTTTGGAAAGAGTTGTTCAAATTGCAGGGGACTGCACTCAAAATGAGTTCATCTTACCATCCTGAGACAGATGGACAAACAAAGGTCATTAACAGATGCCTTGAGAGCTATCTAAGGTGCTTTGCAGCTGAGCTGCCTAAATCATGGTCTTACTAGATTCCGTGGGCAGAATACTAGTACAACACGACCTATCATGTCTCTATAGGAAAATCTCCTTTTGAGGTGGTAGATGGGAGGCAACCACCCAAGTTATTGATATTTTAGAGCAATGAAACCAAAGTGGCAGCAATGGCTTTGGAACTGAAGGATAGGGATGAAGCACTCAACCAGTTGAAACTATATTTACTGAAAGCTCAACAATAAATGCAGTCCTATGCTAACAAGAAAAGGAGGGATTTGAAGTTTGAAGTCGGGAATGGGTGTTTCTGAAATTGAGGCCTCATAGGCAGCAGTCTGTAGTCAAAAGGATTAATCAAAAACTTGCAGCTCGTTTTTATGGTCCTTTCCAAATTATAGAGAAGATAGGTGCAGTGGCCTACAAATTGCAGTTGCCTGACCAGTCTAAAATTCACCCGGTCTTCCATGTGTCTTTACTTAAAAAGGCAATTGGGGATTACCAAGTGCAAGGGGAGTTGCCTAAGGACAAGGTTAATTTGGAAGGAGGGAGTATTGATGGAGAGAAGGAGACACAGTTGGGCCTGGACTCTAACATCAGGCCCAAGATATGGAGAGTGTATGAGAGGAGGCGTGAGAAAGCAAGAGAGAGAAAAGAGGAGGAAAACGCGTGTGCATGGGATGCATGAGGAGTGAGGTCAACTGAGTATATTAAGACAGTTAGAGGTGAGAGAATAGCTAGCCAAGTATTCTGTTGGAATGGATTCACTCTTGTGAATTGAGGCCTTGTGGCTATAGGGAATTGATAGTTTGTTATCAATTCACGTTACCTATTATTACTATCTACCATTACTGTTTCTTGCTGCTTGTAATTGTTACTCATCATATAAACAATTACCTTTGCTCTTTTGTTCTTATCTGCTATTTACTATTTCATTAACCCATCAAAAATTCATATACGCAGAATAAAGAAAAGGATGAAATGAGAATTATATCAACCAAAAAGAGAACTTACAGGCATTGGAAAAGCCAAAGGTGAAACAAATGAGAAGTTAGTTGGTTCATTAATGTTCCTCAAGAATGGACACCTTAGGATAGAGTCCCCAGTTATATCTTGAGTAAAGAAGTCCATTCCTCTGCTTCAATCTAACAGACCTGCAAAAAAAAGGAATCACACTTGCTGAAAATCATCAGTGAATACCTCTCAACAATCTGTTATGCAAACATCATCTGCTATGCAGCCTTCAACGATGCAATCGTCTCTATCATCTAGCCTTCAACAATAAACATTCCCAAATTATTAGGCAGCCACAACAACAAAAAAATATTAGCATATTTAGTGTTTCAAGTAATTTCTTAGTACTTCTTGAAAAGATCATTAAGTAGATAAAAAACTACACTGCAAACAGTTCGACACAGTCAATTTGATGATTCTGAACAAACCTTCTAATCATGTGAATCAAAAAATACACTGCAAATAGCCCGACACTACCTGCACCATTATGCAGACCTCCAAACCACAAAAAATCTAATGACAGTGCTGGTTAAAATTCAATCCAATTATAAAACTAAAACATATTGACTTTATATTATGAATTACTTCAAAAATAAAAAATTTGTGTGGTAAAAGTACTTTATTTACTACCTTAAACTTACGTGGATGTAATGGTGCACAAACTATGGAATGATATAGTTTGCAAAAACCATTAATGTTAGACTATGGCATGGATCTAGAAGGGGGGTTGAATAGATCCCAATTAAAATTTGAGTCGGCGCTACCAATTAAAAAATTGGTTTTGAAAATATGTTTTAAGTGCGGAAGCGGCCGAGGAAAATATAGTCTAAAATGAACGGTTATTAGAAAACCGGATATGCGTTAAGCCTTTGGATTAATGACAATATGAAAAAGAGAATCACAACACTAATCAAACTTATCAATGATCTAATTCACTTGTTAGGATTCCTAGTTCCAATGATTTAAAGAGCAAACCAAAACTAGATACACAAATAAGATAATTTTGGTTTAGGCAATTGTCGAACACTTGGCGTGCAAAAACACTCCAAGTGATATTTATGTTGAGTAAGTGATTCCAACTAGCCTAGTACAATGTCTTATTGTACTTTGGATTCAAAACCAGAGTTTCAATCTCTTACTCAATTGATATCACAGTTTGACAATAGTGCTTATACTAAAATTACTTATTTTTAAGCTAAAACGAAAATGCTGAAAAATAGAGAAGACAAGTATTTGGTGAGGCAGTTCCCACGTCTTCCTCGCTTCGGGGTACGTCTGCCCTCAATTCTAAAACTAGAATTGAGATAGTTTTAATAGAAATCACCTATTGAATGTAACAGTTTATACAAGGATTGAACAACAAAAATACAACAGAATTCTCAAGACGTTGAATGTTGTTTCCACTCCTTGCCCCTTGATTCAAAATGAATCAAGTCCTCCGATCGTTGTTGATAGACCTCCGATTCCAGCCACCTTATTGAATAACCCTTAGTTCTTCAAACCTTCGGCCCGACTGATCTCAACTACAACGAATCGAACCCAAGATCTTCCCCTCAATATCACTGAATCTGCTACTAGACTGTTGAAGAACACCTCTTCACAATCACCTTCGCTCAGCTGACCCTTGATGAAGAATCTCGTCCAAAAACCCCCAAAAATCAAATCAATCTTGGAGGATAAAACCCTAACGGTTTTATTCAAGAAAGAACCTGTCACAAGCTTCAACCCGAACTAGATTACCCAATCTAAGCTTTGAACCTTATCACCTTTAATTACTCACAATGCACTTCAAAAATGGCTGTGTGTAATTGATGTGTTGTGAGATGTTGAAGATGAAGATGATGAATCTTGGACACCTATTTCACTCTTATTCTTGAACACATGAATCAATTTTATCAAATGTTGTTGTGTTAAAATGAACAAACTTCTATTTATAGTAATAAGCAAATCAGCCAACAAAACAGAATTACAAACAGATTGGAAATACTGCACTGACTGTGTCAACGCGCGAACAGTCGACCATAGGTCGGCGTGCGCTGACCCGTGTGAAACGCCAAGGCTCCATGCGCTGACTGATGGTCAACTCATGGTTGCTGTGTGCTGACCAGTGGGAAATAAACTGATCCATGCGCTGACTGTATGGTTGTCTCATGGTTGATGTGTGCTGACCAGTGAGAAATGAACTATCCATGTGTTGACTGTATGGTCGACTCATGGTTGTTGTGTGCTGACCAATGAGAAATGAACTATCCATGCGCTGACTGTATGGTCGACTCATGGTTGTTGTGTGCTGACCAGTGAGAAATGAACTATCCATGTGCTGACTGTATGGTCGACTCATGGTTCCAAAATATGCAGAAATTGACATGTTTGTTGTTTCATGCATCTTGTCACGACTATAAATCAATCAATTATATTGTAATGAAATATGATGATTTAAAAGGATATATGAAGGATGTAATATGTTAAGTATTGCATGACGACTCCGATTCATCCGAGGTTGTACTTTATCATCATCGAAACTTGAGAACCTATATTGTGAGACAGTTTGCCCTCACAATTAAAACTCACATATAACACACATGACAAACTATCTCATTATAAGGACTGTTAATATATAAAATTTCAGCTCAGGTAAGAGCTAGTGGAATATAAAATGGCATATCAATATGCATAAATTAGGCCCTCATTAATTTTCACACTAAGCGCAGATTAAGCGCAGTTAACTGTCCAGAAATAACAGGTGCTGAGTTTAAAATCACACCAACAATATAATTATTGTACAAGTTTTCAAGTAGGCCGTTTGTTCTAGCAACAATGATATCTCCTAAAGCAACATGTATTTAAAAACCTGCACACAAATTGATAAACATGTTTTAAAGAAAAAAACACAATGATATGAATTTAATAAAACAATATCTACTTAGAAGTCGTCTGTTTTTGTTAGTCAGTATAGATTAATATAAAAGTTGAGTGAGTTTTATAAGATTGATCACTAAAATTTTCACCTATGTACATATATAATTGCCAAAATGATTATATAATCTCAACCTTCGATAAATATCGCAGGAGGTTTCACCCTTCTTTGTATTGCAGTAGTGGTATATGTCGCTTCCGCGAAAATAAGGTGTCGGCAAAATAGAAGAGTCGCCACCTTTTGTTATTTATCCCTCAGAACGGGAAAGGAAACGATCGGAAAAACCTGACGAAAAGGTATAAGACAAGGTCATCACAACCATTGTCTGGGTTCGGGAGTCGGTTACGCAAGGGGAAGGTATTAGCACCCCTCACGTCCATCGTACTCGATGGGATCCACGCTTGTTGTGTTTATCTGAAGGGTTGGTTTTATCTATCTACCTATCAAGGCTGGCTTAAAAAGAAAAGAAAATGACTTGGCAAAGTGTCGCACTTTATGCCTACGTATCCTCATCAGAGAATGAGAAATCAGAGTCAACGTAGTTCGACTAACTACGGGTGATGGGGGAAGGTGGCTCACCAATACGTCATTATTATGCCTACGTACTCTCAACAGGTATGAGAGATCAGAGCTTACGTAGTTCGGGATAATACGGATTACGGGAATTCAGATTCATCTGTTTTTCGAGTAGGGTTAACAAACAATTCCAGCAGTTTGGTGTACGCAGCTCGACCCTTGGAGACTTAGGCGTTACCGTTTGCGGTAGAACTGGTAGTTAACGACACTCTTTTCTTCAGAAAAGCTTCCTTTGACTTATGGGTCCACAGGGAAAAAAGGTTTGAAGTTTGTTTTCTGTCTTTTATGGAAGAACTGTTTTTTAGTTGTCTGTAGTTTGTACAGCACTAGAGACTATGACCTGGGAACGAATGCGTCACATATCGTCCAAAGGACGTATACTAAACATTCTAGACGATTGAGAGGAGGCCGCTCAATTATCATTACCCAAGTAGCTTAAGGCTCGTAACGCGCTTATACTAACTTTCCTTTATTACGTTTTTTACTGTTGATTTGAGATGAGAAGAGAGAGGGACAACTACGAGGAGACTATCAAGTCCTAATGTTGTCATGCCAAGGATTCGTCCT
The DNA here is from genome assembly GCA_963859935.3 of Lathyrus sativus. NCBI lineage: Eukaryota > Viridiplantae > Streptophyta > Magnoliopsida > Fabales > Fabaceae > Lathyrus > Lathyrus sativus. The sequence goes on along the minus strand of CAWUDS030002219.1, from coordinate 10,799,055 downwards.
ATGGTTTAAGTTTGAACAGGGAACTCCTATAAGTTATCATGCATAGGTTTCAACCTAAAGTTCTAATCATCACTTCCTTATCAAAGGAAGTGAGATTCCTAGGGGATCATGTCAATGATAAACAGAAACAGATAAAGCATCAGCTTAAACAGTAAACAATAAACGACTGTAAAATGCATGCAATGCAAGTGAGGGAGGAAATGTGTGTGGGGCATCAGCCTCCACAAGCTCGTCTCAACCTCAAGTAAGATATGAATAACTGCAATCATACAGAAAGAAAATAAAATAAAATGCCATCAAGCAAAACACAAACCACATAGGCAAGGGAGCTGGGCTCTACCGAATACCCGCAAGCAAAGCCATACAGTAAAAATACAAGCAGAGGGAGCAACTCAACCTCTAGTGCAATCATGCTCCTAGCTTAACACAACCTAAACATGGACTTATTCTAATGCATCAAGCAAATCAAACAAGTCACATCAATACAGTTGCACAGAAAGAAAACAGATAGAAAAGCATATCAACAGCTTCCACAGCTTCTCAGCAAAGCAATCATCTGACAGCAACTCAGTCCTCAGTATGTAAATGTTCTTCAAGGTTTTCATCTTCAATAGCAAGTGTCAACTTGCTTCTTCAAGATTTCAATGCATCTAACACAAGTATCAACTTGTTCTCCAACTTCAAGCTTTAGCTCTTCAATAGCAAGTATCAACCTGCTTTTTCATCTTTCAAGCTTCAGCTCTCCTTTTAATCCCAATTTGATCTTCTTCACAAGTGTCAACTTGTTCTTCTTGATCTTCAAGCTTCAGCTCCAAGGGCAGTCTTCAAACACAGGGGAAGTGGCAACCTCTAGCATCTTCAATCTTCTAACAAGGAACTCCATCCTCTAGCAAGGGAGAAAGATTCATCTAACAAGAGCAAGGTGTGGATAGTGGTGAGCAAAGTGAAGACCAAAGGTCACCTCTGAGCACTCCACCATCAAGGAAAGGGACCCTCAAAGGTTCTACCAATTTGTGAGGAGCCACTCATCCTACCAAAGGAGGGATGGGGCCTTCACAATGGGACCTTACATCATAGGGAGGAATGGAAGTGATCAACACCTTCCATGTTTCATGAAGGAAAGAAATCTATTCTAAGAGATCTCCCTAAAACTCTAATCCTTAATCCTAAACAAACTACACCAAAGGAAGAGAAAACTTCAAGTTCAAGCTCCACCATGCATTCCTCAGCAGCCCACACAAGTCTTCATCATCATCCAAGAGCAAGAGAAGCAAAACCCTAATCTAAGGGAACTACAGAAATCATTCTAGTTGAATTAGCAAGTTACGATCACCTAAAACCTAGTACTAAAGTTAATCCTAACTAAAATACTAAAACCAATTGTAAAATCCTACAAAAATAACTATGGGAACCTAAGTCGATCATGACTCTATCATATTAATTCCAGAGATCAAATCATCCAATAAGTCCTAGAATTAAATCCTAAACTATGGGGTACTAAGGTTAAACCTTAAAACTAGAGCACCTAAAGTTTCAATCCAGAAACCACACCTAACCTCATCACAAAAATGTGAGAAAAATACTATGGGAGCATACATGTCTAAACTAGCTACACACAAAAAATCAGCTCAAAAATCATCACCAAGTGATCACACAAAAATCAGCAAGACAAGGTATCAACCATAATGAAATTAATATCAATTAAAATACAAAAAATGAAATTAAAATAAAAAAATGCATGAATTCCTAAACTTTTAATTTCCTAAAATTCTAGACTCATTCATGAGTCAGGGGGAAAAATCCTGGATCAAATTGAGTTATTTTCCTATTTATTATGAATTATTTTCAAACTATATGAAATGATGAAAAATAAAAGAAAATAAGAAGAAAATAATAAAACCTGCGTATCAAATAGCAAATATTTCCGGTTTATTTCACAGATTGGGCCAAAACGGGGGTGTGGATATCACTTAGTACACTAAGCCCAAACCAGCAATTAAATGAAACGGTGTGTTTCATCTCAATGTCTCTCTTCAGAGTTTGAAAGCCAATCGTGGCCGTGTAATCCTTGCCCAAGTCAATGGTCAAACACTCATCCGATGGTTCCCATGCATCGTCCCCAAATTCAAATCAGATGGAGGGAGTTTCCTAGACGGTGGCCTGAGTTGCAGCGCCACCGTCTTCTCCGGTGAAGTGCTCATCACAGGTCATCAAAAATGACAAACCAATACCCAATCTTACTCAATTTTTCCTCCTGAACACGAATCCAATCTCCAAATTCACTAATTCTTTCTCTAACTCCAAACACGATAGGATTTTCAGAAATACACCAAATCTTGATCATCACAATTCTCAAAAATAATGATCCTAATGCAATCTACACTTCTCACTGATCAATCTCCACTATCCAATCATGAATATACCACCAAGAATCACAAGAAATCTTTCTCAACAGAAAATGATCCATGACCTAGAGTGTCTCTAATCTTCAATTTCTTGTACCAAAATCCATCTATATCATGCTAAGAACCTAACCACATGCAAGTTTCTAGCTATCTCTCCATAGATTAAGCAAAATTTGGATTTGTTCAAACCTGGTTTCAGATGAAGAACAGATACAATCCTTGCTCGATTCTCCCTCCAATATGATCCAGATTCACTCCAAATCTTCCTCTGAAGCTAATGCACACCTCAATTTGCTCTGATTTCTCTTCAATCTCAGAATCCGATCTTGAGTTGCAGCTCTGCAAAATCCAATGCTCTCTCTGCTACCAGCTTCAAATGCTTCCAAAAAACTGGCTGAACACACTCCAAATCTTATATAGAACTCAATGGAAATGTCTAAAAAGTTTTGTAAGCTTCCAAATGAGATTTTGCAATTTCAATTTCTTTTTCAAAGTCTCATGTGCACAGTCATAATTTGCACTCTATTTGGGCATGAAAATACTTGGAATCTTCATCTCATGAGATATTGAACTGATTTGGTATGATCATTTCCTTGTTTGCAATCCAATGGTTCATGTTGATTATGTTGCTTCATCATGAAGAAATGAAATGAAATGGCATGAATTTGACCTCAAACCAAAATTCTAACATTGCCAAAGTTTCTAAAATGATTTTTCCATTCAAAATGACCTATAATTTTGCCTTGTTTGGACACAAATTAATTTATTTCAATTTTTTGGTCATTTAATGCCTTTAATCCTTCCTTTTTCACAACTCCTTGAACCAAGTCCTTCCTTGAGCCATTTCAATGTCTCCTTGATACATGGTCAAAGTTAAAAACCCATTTTAAGCAACTTTAAAGTTGAAAAAAATTTCATTTGAGGTGTCTAAGTTGGTGAAAATGACATATAACCAAAAATGACTCATAATCATAACTTCCCAAAATACCCTTGACTTGTCAAAGCCATAACTTGAGTTCTACAAATCCTATCAAGGACTTAAAGTACTCTATGGAAAGATAAGAGAATAAGGAGCAACATTCATGTTGACCAAAAGTTCATAGTAATCATCCTTCTTGGGCAAAAGTGTCATGCAAGTCGGGTAACTTTTAAGCTCCAAATTCACATACCTCAGATGACTTATAACTTGTCAAAACCATAACTTGAGTTCTACAAATCCTATCAAGGACTTCTAGTACTCAAATTAAAGCTAAGACCATGCTCTACAACAATCATGTTGGGGTCAAGATGAGATGACAATCATATCTTGAGTTAAATGGCCTTGAAGATAGGGGTCAAACTAGGGGATTTTGCACTGTCAAGTCTTAGAAACCTTAGCTTGAAACTTCTCAAACTCTACAATCATGATGAGTTAACCTTGGAATCATCCTTATAACATCTTAATGTATCAATACATGATTACATGGCTCTTGAATTATGTCTCAACTTCCTTCAAATCCTCAGTTGACTTAGGGTTGACCCAGTCAAACCCTAATTGCACCACTCATGGCTGAGCCTTCTTAATCTTGCATAATGACCTGCCTAGGCCTCAAAGTGATCTTCAACATTCTTCATGAGCTTTCTCAAGACCTCAAGTCTAACTTCATGGCTTCAGAATCATCTGATGACTTCCCACAACTCTCAAGTTAGGAGGCCTACACACTTGGCTTCAATCACTCTCTCTGAGGATATTTTAACTTCTCTGACAAGGATATCAACCCTTGAACACCTGAATAACCTTCTTAGCTGGATTCATAGTCTTGTATAGCTCTTAATTGGTAATCATACCTCTTGATCTCCTGCATACATGTCAATGAAATGCAAATGATAATGCTACTGTGAATGAAATGAAACATAAGCTAGGTAAAGAAATATTGGGCAAATTTTGGGGTGCAACAGCTGCCCCTATTCAAAATTCTTGGTGTTGCACCCTAAAATTTGCTCAACCTATTTCACCTGGTTTATGTTTCAATTGCATTATCATTTGCATAGTCACATCATGTACATGGTCCAATCATTTGCATATCGTAACATAGCAAGTCATCTAACAGGGGATCAAGTGCCTTCCTTATCTAAAGAAGCATCAAGGGGCCTTATTCAAGCTAAAGAACATCCAAGTCATCAAGGAATGGGTTGAAGCTTTGGGGAGATTTGAATGTCAACAAGTGGATTTCTCTCCTAACTTGGGGTGTATTGAGGGTCATCAATGGGGTATGAAGCATGGAATTATGAATTTAAGGTGTGTATGGATCCCATGGGAGGCCTAGAGAGCCCTATTTAAGCTTAGACAAGTCATGGTCAAGTTCAAGAATCACAGTTGAGGTGTGTACAAGTAGGGTTTCATCTGGGTAACCCTAGGTCAATGAGAGCAAAGAAAGGGCATCAAGACCTAGCTCTTAGTCATGGAAGTCATGGATTGAGATGTTGAAGCATGTTTATGGATGAGTCAAGATCAAATTCAAGAGAATCAAGAGTGGTTGGAGGGGTTTGAGACAGGGTTCCTAGGGTAAAATCCCCTGTATAGCACTGGATTTCCAAGCCACACAAGTCCAAATACAAGTTTCAAATGGATTCTTGGCCAACATGAAACTTGTAGAGCTTCTCAACATATTTAATTTGAGTACTAGAAGTCTTCAAGAAGATTTGTAGAACTCAAGTTATGGTTCTTGCAAGTTATGGGTCACCAGAGGACACTAAAATTTATCTGTGAAAGTCACTTGACTTCCAAGCAACGTTTTCCCATCAAGGAGTTTTCAAATGGATTCTTGGCCAACATAAGAGTTGTAGATCTTGATCTTAGATTTCCATAGAGTACTAGAAGTATTCAAGAGGATTTGTAGAACTCAAGTTATGATCTTGGCAATCCAGGGGTATTTTGGGAAAGTTCAATTATAGGTCATTTTTCAACATAGGTCAAAATCTCTATCTTTCACTCCTCAAATGAAGAAATATCCAACATGAGATGTGCTTAAAATGATGGTTTTAGGTCAGATAAGAAGTCATGGGTGATTGAAATGGCTGGCTTCACAAAATGATCCAAAATGGCCTAAAAAGAATGATTTTTCAAATGATTCAAAGGAAGGAAATTGGGATTTTTGGATTATGAGACATACACATGGAATATGGGTAGTCATTTTGAATGGAAATTGGATTCTAAACACAATGACATTTCCACATTTTTGAATTGAGGCTTAATTTCATGACCTACTTTGTAAAGTGCTTACTTACATTACAAGTTACAATGCCAAAACAAGAATCAAAGCATTTCAGGCCAAACCAACTATCCATTCACACTCACAAACCCATTTGCAGTTGGATAGAACATTCTAGAGCAAGCTGGAAGCTCAGAATCGTGATTGTGGCATTGAACTTCCATGGCCATGACAGAATTTTGGATCAACAGATTTGGGCCTGAATTGGGTTGCAAAAGCCCACGAATGGTTTCTATTTAAGCTCTAGAATGTTTCCAGATGAAGTTTGGTGCAGAATTCATGGAGAGAGTGAAGATAGCAAGTTGAGTTTCAAGGATTCTAACTGAAAACGGTTTTGGAGTTTGGAAAATCAAGCCAAATTGAAGTGCCTAGAAGCTTCATCTTGCTTCACTGATCGTGTTTGAAGAGTTGCAAAGCTTGAATCCATCATCTCCTACCTCTGTTGATTCAATTTTCACAGGTATGTAACCTTTGAATTTCCTCTTGATCTAGGCTGAATTAGGGAGACTCTTGCATATGGTTAGGGTTTAGATGGAACCTAGGTCGTTTCTGGATAGGAATTGAAGCAGTTAGAGACATTTCAAGATGACATGTGATTTCTGTTTGAGCACAAATTGAGTTGATCATAAGGCTATGAATTGATTTGGATAGATCATTATGATGTACAAAGCGTGAGGATCATTTCTGTGGATTCAATTTTGCAAATGGTGATGGTTGAGTTTTTGGCATGTTCTGAAGATGGCTTCGTGTTTTAATTTCCATTAAGAATTGGATAAAAAGGATGTGATATTCATGATCCTGGTGATTTTCTGAGCAAGATAGGTATAAGGTTCATCAGTTTTGGTCACCTGAGTTTGGGACCTCATCGGAGAAGACGGTGGAAACCACCGTCTGAAATTTGCCTCAGGTCACCTGAGTTTTGGGGAAGACGATGCATGAGGCGTTGGATCAGGTTGACTCATTGACTGGGAGACATGATCGTGTGGTCTTGATTCAATCTCAGATTTCCCTCTCTAATCAATACGCTGCGTTTCATTAATCCCAGTCAGCGTGTGACTGGGATGCCATCTGGTCCTCACGTGGACGCGCCTTAATGCTTGGATTTGATTACCGGTCTCTCCATCTGATGGCTCCCATTTAATCCAGTTTTTAATTTCTTTTATTCTTTTTAATATTTTCTTTTATTCCATTTAATTTCTAAAAATCATAATAAATCCAATATTGATCCAAAAAATATTTTAAAAATACCTCCATGATCTTGGATTTATTTGTGATTTTATGAAATTAATAAATCCCATTTTTATCCATTTTTCAATTTAATTTGATTTTCTCCATTTTTATTATTTTCTTTAATTTTGCATATTTGCTACATGTTCTTGCTGATTTTCTTGTGACCAATTGGTGGATGATTTTAAGTTGATTCTTGTTGGATTGATTAGATTAGGGAAGCATGTACCCTTAGAAATTTTATCACAATTTTGTAAATAAAATTTAGGTTAGTTTGAGAGGTGAATAGGAGAGGTGTTAGAAATAGGGTTTCAAGACAAATAGTTGTAGTTTTGTGCATAGTTTGAGGATTAAATGGTTGATTTAGGGTTTGGGATTCCTATGGGGTATTGGGTATAGGGTTAGGTTCCCTTAGAAATTTACCTAGGACTTTCTGATAAGCTTTAGCATTTTATCTGATTTTTGCAACTTGTGTGATGATTATGGGTTTCTCCTTTGGATACTGGATTTGGTTATGCTTGTGTGGGGCTATTTTGGAGTGCTTTTGGCTTAGGCTTTACTTGGATGACTTGAAGATCAAATGAAGTTGCTTTGGGATGGCTTGAAAAAGCTTGGAGTTGAAGACTTCCCTTTTGTTAGAGGGTTTGTCAGAGGCTTAGGAGTTAGGATATATAGGAAGAGCATTAGAGTAGTCTTGTTTCTTCTGTCAAACATAGAGAGCTTCTTGTGCCTCTATTCCATCCCATGACACAAGGTCCCTCGAAGAAGTTCCATCACTCCTTAGGAAGGATGTAGAGCATACTTTGGTTGGGTAGAACCTTGAGGATACCTTTCACTTGCTATGTTAATATCTTAGTGATTTCCTTGGGTTGTCACTAAGCCTCTTAACATTTCAACTTCATAATTGATTCTATTCTGGAGTGATTGCATTGAAGATGGAAACCCATTGAAGATAAAGTGCATTGAAGATGGATAAAGCCACACACCAACTTCAGTAAAACCCTAATTCCTCACTACTTCCTCTTCACTGTTCATACCAAAAAAACTGCGTCGTTCCTTTGCGAATTCTCTCTCTCAGAGACTCACCCTCAACCTCTCGTCTCCGTTCATCACCCTCACCGAAACTCTCTCTCAATCTTTGTTTTGAATCAACAGCAAATGAACAACAAAAACTATTTTACAAATCTATACAAACACAACTTCAACGGTGGCTTGCGTATCAATGGGAGATCTGATGAATCTGAAAGATATTTCTGGAGAAGTTCTTGACGGAGATGAATGGAGGATGCATTGATGAATGATAAATCCAGCTGATGATAAAAGTTATTGAAGACCTCGTTGCGACTTGAAAGAGATGAAGATTTGCGAAGTCTTTCTGAAGAATTAATGAAGATGCATGGTGAACGGTGAAGAAAATATGTTGACGATCTGGATAATCTGAGGCTTGGTTTGAAGATGTAGATGGAGGAGACGAATCCTGATGAAATTTTTCTAGGCGAATACCATGAACATTCATGAAAATCTGAGATTCCGATAATCAATATTCTCGAATGTTCTCCGTTGATGAATTCGGAGGTTTTGATATGAGATAATGAACATTATGAAGATTTTCTGGAGCATGTCAAAGATTGATGAAGAAGTCGTTGAACGTTGATGAATCCGGAGGTTTTGGGGATTTCTTAATGAAGATGAATGTTCGTTGTGGTGCTCTGATGATTGTTGATGAATCTTGTTGAGCGTTCTGGAAAAAATGATGAAGATGATGAGTATCTTGGTGGAGTTGTGGATGAGGACGATGATGAAGATCAGAGAATCTGGATGAATTTATGGTGTTTTTGATTGTTCCGGTGGGTTGTGGTGGCGGTCGGAGTCAGTTGGAGGTTTGTTACGGTGGCCGGAAGTTGGTTGTTGCGGTGGTCAGCGGTTGTTGCATGGCGGAGAGAAGTTTCCGGTGAGAGATGCTGAGGGGACAAGTGGAAGCTAGGTGGCAGAGGGAGTTCTGCATGGTAGACGGGTGGAGGGTGAGGGGCTTGCATGAGCGCCAAGTGGCACTCATGCAGAAAAGGGAAAAAACGAAGTGGCTAGCCCTTAATTGCACACGTGGGTCAGCTTTTATAGGACAGGTGGCGGACTGGGCTTTTTCTGAAGATTTTTGGATAAATGGCCCAACATAAATGATACTCAGACTAATGAACAATGTGATATTAAACCTGATTAGTATTCAATGGATGAAATGATTAATACTGACTAATTAAATGGTTATGAGGATTAGTGAAAATGACAATGGATTAAATGGACTATTAACGTGATTAATGAAAAATGGTTACTAGAAATGACAATGAACTAATGATGATTAAATGGAAGGATTAATTGACAAATGGATTAACGTGAGTTAATGAAATGAAACAATGTTAATGACACTAAAAAATGATTAACTAATCCTAATTAAAAGAAATAAAATTTATTCTATCTATTCTATTTAAAAACTAATATTCTATTATAAGAAAATCTATATTAAAATCTATAAAAGGCTATTAAATCTTAAAAAATGCAAACAAAGGCAAATAACCAACATAAAAGAGAGCGCGAGACCAGATCGAAGCAAGCAGTAAACACAGACACCAAGAACCTCCAAAATCACTGTGTAAGCTGAAAACACCCAGGAAGCCCGTGACTTCTCAAGATAACCTCCGATTATCCGAACCGGTCTAAAATACCTGAAATGTGAAAACAGGGCTGTAATCCCGATAAATTCAGTATGAATGAGAAAATGCACTGTATGCGGTATGCGAATGCGAATGCGAAATGCGTCGAATCATAAACCAGATAGGAGAACTGGTTGGTCAAATTTTAGGGTGCAACAGCTGCCCCTATTCAAGCGGCTTGGACCTGAATGGTTGAAGTGCGAACGACTTTCAAACATTCAAAGGTAGAAGGCGGTTGAATACAAAAGAACCCTGAAATTTGCCAACCGCAGAAATAAACTGCAGAATTGCCCGAGAAATAGCTTCTAATGAACTGAAGTCTGGTTGTCACGGTAACAACTGGTCAATTACCTGATAAATTTCTTTTTTTTTCAACGTCAATCACCTGTGTGACGCCACAGGTACTGAATCTTCAAAATAATGCTTCAAAAAGCAAACACCTTCCCATCTGCTATGGGATCTAATCTTGTCACCTCACAGTTCACAGCAAACCTGAGGAAAACTCTCCTGGGGAAATTTTGAATCGACTGCCAGGCACCCATTTTCGACCACAGGCGGCAGCTTCAGAAATTTGATATGATGTCAATTTTTCTTCTTTTTTTTTTCTCTCAGTGCCGACGTAACAACCAAATATGAAGAAATCACTCCGTTGAGGGAGGAGAGAAGCTCAACCAAACAACTCTGCAGGGGAACAAATTCGAAAGCCAAGAGGTAACCAACCTGGTCTATGCTTCGAAATGCGGATGTTTGAAAATGATGCAATGTCCCATACGACATGGAAATGCTATGCGCATGTTTTGATAGATGCTAGGCCCCGTACGGCGTGGATATTCTATGCGTTGCAAATATGACGGTATATGCAAATGTAAATGCAGGCTCGAGCTACCAGAGAACACCAGGTCTAAAACCACTTGGCAAAATAAATGCCGAAGGCAACATCCACTAAGGGTAACCTGATATCACAGAATCATCTCAGCAAAATAAATGTTGGGGGAAGGACGGCCCTGCACGGGGATACTCTTTCTAAACCATTGACGACCTGTACTCTGTGGGGGATTGACCAAATCGGGGTTGATTGTGCGCAGCACACTGCTGGGAATGCCCCTTCTATCAAGGATATCAATCTTAATCTGCTGAGGGTACTCCTGATCCTACTCTGATACGGGGTAAAATGCAATCTCAACTCTTTCGGGGATAATGCGTGGCTCCCATCTGCTGAAGAAAAGTAACCCTGATTTAACAACATCCACAGGGAATACAAAACATTAACCGGAGAACTGGTATCCATTGAGCTTCGTATCGGGGAATGTGACAACATGCGAGTCACTGGGAATTACTGTGTCAGATAGTTTTTGGCTTTTTCTGGTTTAAAGGATAAAAAAGGGGTTATTTACAAACTGTAAGATATGGGAAATACTAGACGAGAACTAGCATTCAAAGGATAGACTACCAAACGAGAACTGATAGCAAAATAGATTAGGTTATAGGACGAAAATTGATTTACGGTTTGAACATCAGACGAGGCTGACTGGATACTAGTTTAAGGAACAAATGACCAGGCGAGAACTGGTTGAAAGCTGCCATGCACCAGACGAGAACTGGTACAACAATAAGTTAAAGAAACGGTGACCAGGCGAGAACTGGTACCAATAACGTACACCAGACGAGAACTGATGTAACAAACAGGTTAGAGAATTGATGACCAGACAGGAACTGGTTAAAAGGTAACATGCACCAGACGAGAACTGATGCCACAATAAATCACACCAGACGAGAACTGATGTTTACGGAAAGGTTGACCATACGATAATGGGTTAAACAAAAACATGTACCAGGCGAGAACTGGTATTTACAGAAATGTGGGCCAGACGAGAACTAGTTACCGGTTTGCCAAGCGAGAACTGGACTCTGGAAAATGACTTGGTTACAAAGTTCTGATACGTAACAGGTTTTATTGTAGGATAACGATCCAACGACGGTATGGCCTTTTTCGGAAGGTCAAGGTTTTTTGATAAGAGTAATGACACGATTCCCCAATACTCAACTCTGGCTGGGGATAAACAGACTTGCTTGAATAACTTTCCCCAGTGCAACTCAACTTGCCCCAATCTAACTCTTGGGAGTATCACTCTGAACAGCTTGCCACGAGACGACCTCGAGATCATTTGCCCTGGTATCTGTACAACGAGAAAACTCATTCTCAATTAACCAACTTTCAGCACGGTTGATTTCAACATTTCTGCAGTGACTTGCCCCTGAATGAGCGTTCTAGCGACTTAACCTGACCTGATCACACACTGGAAGTATCTGCCCTCAAATCACATCATTCTGTATAATTGCCCCTGATTGGCTCTCGAGAAGATTCCTATCTAATCAACTGCTTCTCAAACAAACTGCCCCTGATCAACTGGTGCTTCGGGACTTGTCCTCAGACTGATTAATTCTGAACTTACTGGAAGTCAATGCCCCTGATTCACAGGGTTTCACAACATACACCATTTTGATCCAGACTGCTGAATTATTCAGTCCTGTTCGATTATTCCCTGTTGGAATTTCCTTCCTGTCAACTACTGACCTGCAAATAAATTTGTTTATTCCCGAATGGTAATTTTAATGCAGTGTTCATGCAAATTTTGAAAAATTTTGTGTTGTCACTCATTTATGTGTCATGATTGTGAGTGACGAATGAACCAGAGTTCAAACGTAATGCTGATTTGATCAGTGAAAAATGCAACAAGGATATGACTAGCAAATCGAGAAGGAGTCAGGTTACTCAACCTTATCGTAATGCGCTTTCAAAATAAACCCTACCTCAATTAGGTCTTTTAAGGGTTGTATCGTGGTCGGGTTCACGGTTCGTGAAACGAAGGATATTTGGCTCAAATCATGATTTGTACCCACCCCTTCTACGTGATGATCTCCGATCCTAAAGTTCAGTTAACTTGGCTCGAGCGCTCGCCTCTTCGAGAGGTATGTTGAATGGTAAGGACCATAGTTTAGGAACTCACAAGGTTTTGCGGAGTAACAGTTACTCCTTTTCGTTTTCGGTGTCTGTATCCACACGACTTTTGGCAACTTCACTGGGGATTTTTTTTCTATTGATATCCTTTCTTTTTCATTCTTTTGATTCCCTAATTTTTGCCTGGACTGACTCCTTTTGAGTTCTTTTTCGACTTTTTTTCTTTTGAAGTCCAGCGGGATGCCCTGATTTTTGCCTAAGTATTAGCTTTCCAGCTTTTCTTTTTCTTTCTACTTAGCGGGCTTTCTGTTTCTTTCTTTTGGAACAAAGTCGTGTGACACTGATTGTCTTGATTGCTCCGAAAAGTTGTAACTGTCTCACTCCTAGTTGGTGAGGTTTAACCATTGTGGTTGACGAGGTACGACCTCTTGAGAGGCGTAAACCGTGATTGGTCCTCGAAAGACAACACTCCTCTGTAAGACTTGAATGCTCGGTCAAGCTAACTGACAACTACCCTGCCCCGGGTTAAGATGTGAGGGTTTAAAAGTCCGAAAAAACTTCTACTTCATGGCTCGAAGTGGTTAACAAGGGACTAACTCCTTATATCTCCAGTGTTTAGGGGATTTGAAACAATGCCTTGTACGTCATCGGCAAGGTTTTATCTGAAAGCATACGATCATTGGTCATGAGTATTCAGTTTCGTCATCCTCCCTTCAATCTTTGCTAATCACAGTGATAAGGTGGAGTGAATAAAATGCAAGTGTCAGTGCAATGCAATAAATGAGCGACAGCGACATGATTAATTCAGAAAAATGCATAGTCACTTTATCAATATTACCATTCGGAACAAACAATGTTTAACAGCAAGTAGTAATTAACAGAAAAGAAACTACAAATGCAAATGATAAAAAGTCTGAGGACTGCCAATGCTGAGGACGTCTGCCTGTCTGGACCACTGGCTTCTTGAAAACAAACCCTGAATCTACGAGCTTAGACAGCTGAGAGGTTGGTATGAACAAACAGAAATCCTTCTCGAAAGGAAATGCAATCTTGGTCGATCAACTGTTGTACTTTTGCCTGAAAAGCTTTACAATCTTCAGTTGAATGCCCTGGGGATCCGCCATGGTAACCACACTGAACGTGGGGATTATACCCAGGAGGGTAAGGCTCTGGAACAGGCTTAAGAGCTTTCGGTTCCACTAACGAACTCTGGATCAAAGATGGCAGCAACTGGCAATACGGCATAGGCACTGGGTGGAAAGGAGCATTCCTTTGTTCCAAGTTGTTACGAGGTCGATTCTGATTTGGGCGCTGATTCTGATAACCTCGGCCACAAGTTTGCTGATTTGCATGAGAAGTGACATAACGTTCCTGATAGGGTGCCCCAGGCACAGTTGTCTGTCCAGCACAACAAGACACAGGAGGTACTGATCTCTGAGAAGATGAAGAACCAACGGGTTTCAACAACTCATCTCGAGGATATTCAACATCTGACATGATTGCATTGATCGCAACTCCTTCTTCAGTTTGATAGTCATAAAGAGATTCAGCTTCGCTAGCCTGACCATCTGAAATAATCTGAATTTTCCCGATTTTGATGGCATGCTCAAGGCGTTCTCCAAGTACTACCAAGTCAGAGAAACTTAACGGAAGCCCAAGCAGTCTTTCGTGGTACGGATCCTGTAGTGAGTCTATAAACATGCTTGTTAGCTCTCGGTATAAAAGCGGTGGTTGTACTCTGGCGGCAAATTCTCTCCATCTCTGCGCATACTTCCTGATGGGTTCATTGTTCTCTTGAGACAATTCTTGCAACTGCATGCGATGAGGAGCTACGTCTAGGTTGTAATCATACTGCTTCAGAAAAGCTCTGGCTAAATCCATCCATGATCGAATCTGATTACTCTCTAACTGCATATACCAACGCAAAGGTGCCCCAGTCAGACTATCCTGAAAGCAATGAATCATTAACTTGTCATTTTTCACAAACGAAGTCATTCTTCGGCAGAACATCACTAAATGTTGCTTCGGACAGCTATCTCCTCTGTACTTCTCAAATCTCGGCGCTTGAACTTATAAGGCAACACTAGTCCAGGAACCAAACACATGCCTGCAGCATTCAGGTTATCAGCATCTTTGTCTTTCACGGCTTTAATTTGTTCTTCCAACACTTGGAGCCTTCTATCACATTCAAGAGCTTCTGGGTCTACCGTCCTGGCTACTGGGATATCTCTTCGGATACTCGGCACAGGGAAAACAACACCCTGACTGTTGATAAGAGGAGGTTGTTCATTGCGGACAACAAACTGCTCATGTCGATCTCGGTCTATAACAGGAGGCTGCACACGCTAGTCTGCAGTAAGGTTGTTCACTTGCGGAAATTCTGCTTCGGAAGTAGAACCATACAGAGGGTTGGTCGTCATAGTGAACCCTGCCAAGGTGTTAGGAGACTGGAAGTTGCTTTCAGACATAGCTTCTGATAACCTTCAACTGACTTCAATGCTCGATTCTGCTCAAATCTACTCAACCCCTTGGTCGTCAATCAACAGTTGCTCAGGCCAATCACCGGATAATCACCTTCAGAATCAAAACAACGGCAGGATAAGAGCTCTGGCTAGCTGGAGTATGGCATGCAATATGATGCAACATGTTTATGCCAATGAAATACAATATGCAGCAAACACGGGATCACAGCCCCCACACAATCTCTGAATACTGCTGCGCTGCTGACGGAGTACGTTCGCTCTGAAGAGAAGACCAAATAACGGGTTGGCTGGAAGTCAGGTTTCCTGCAAAACCCTCCCACTCACGGGTATGAACCTAATCTGCCAAGGTACGGCATCCTATGCGGGTATCAACGTCACAGACTTTCAAGAGCGATGATACGATACCCAGAAGGTGTGGCATTATCATCCCTTGAAGAGGCCTCACTTAGTCAAATTCCCAATTGATCGTTCCCAGGGTCGACAATCCTCGGGTCAGACAACTTGTCGAGCCCTAAGGGCCAGGCAAGAAGCATCAAAGAGAATCTCGTCCGAGTGAGATTTCGCGGCTAGCTGGTGCGAGCTAAGCAAGCAGGCTAACCACTACTCTCTCTCTAAATCTATGTGTGTACTCAAGCCTGGGTTTTGGCTTCTCTCTCAAAGGAACATCCCCCAACAGCACAACAGCAACAGATAATAACAAAATGCGGAAATTGTAAATACAGTAAAATATAACACGCAGAAGGTAAACATCCAAAGACAAGCAAACAAGCGCTAGGATCGACTCTCTTAAGGGACGTTGGATCCCAAATGCATAGGGAACTATCGCAGTCCCCAGCAGAGTCGCCAGCTGTCGCTACTGCGAAAATCGGCGCCGGCTGAACAGAAGAGTCGCCACCGTGCGTTATTTATCCCAACGGAGGGAAAGGAAACGCTCGAAGTAAACCTACCGCAAAGACGGGAAAGGAATGGTCGTCGCAACCAAATCCTGGATTCGGGAGTCGGTTACGCAAGGGGAAGGTATTAGCACCCCTCACGTCCGTCGTACTCGACGGGATCCACGCTTGCTTGGTTTGTCTAAAGGATGCAAAACAATCTATCTACGGCTGCTAAATCTAAACGGGAAGGAACTGACTCGATAGAGCGTCGCACTCTATGCCTACGTATTCTCAAGAGAGAAAGTCAGAGTCATCGTAGTTCGGGAAACTACAGGGAATTGGCTCGCCAAGACTTCGCGTCTTGTGCCTACGTACTTCCACACAGCGTGAAAGATCAGAGCTTACGTAGTTCAGGCTAACTACGGCTAAACAAAGGGTGTTCTCGATCACACAGGAAGTGAGAGATTAAGTTGACGATACTAGCGTACGCATTCTAGCAGTTAGGTGGACGCTGCTTGACCATTGGAGACTTAGGCGCACCTGTTTGCGGTAGAACGGACGTAGTATGTCGGGTTTCGAGGTATAGGAACCTACGGGAACTAGAACTACGGTCTGGTCTCAAATGCACTCGGGCAAGAGAAAAGGATAACATCAGTCGTCAGCGGGAAAGTCTCGATCGCACAGCAGCGAGGAGAACAGAAAGGTTAGTTGTTAGTATGCTCGCTAGGATATCGCATCCTATGCCTACATATTCTCATTAGATATGAGAAATCAGAGCAGCTGTAGTTCAGCTAACTACGGGTAGAACGGGGACCACAGCACAAATCTCATTTTTATTAATATTCTGAAAGAGTACAATGATTGAGTACAGGAAAATAAACTCCTAAAAAAATTCTATCCATCTATCATGGAAAATCTAATGGAAAATAGTCCCCTAACAAGTGGACCTTTAATTCTATCTCTAAAAAGGCGTAAAAGAAACTCCTAAAAGAAAATATATTCTAAAAAGAAAATATTAAAATACTATCATCACTATATTTTTTTATTCCACTATATTTTCCATTACATATTCTTTTTCTTATATTCTTTTTCTATAAAATCTAAGCTAAGGAAATAATGAAAAAAGAAAAAACAGAGGGGGGGACACTGGTTCAGCCAGGGGTGTAAGCCAGAAAAAATGAAGCAGAATTGGGGCCCAGCCCAATACACAAATTCAGAGCAGAAAATAAAAAAACAGGGGGGGTTGAAAAGCAGACCGGGGGTATACATAGTGAAAACGAGTATTGGGCTTAGAGTGGCCCAGACTTTGACCCAGCCACACACCAACTTCAGTAAAACCCTAATTCCTCACTACTTCCTCTTCACTGTTCATACCAAAAAAACTGCGTCGTTCCTTTGCGAATTCTCTCTCTCAGAGACTCACCCTCAACCTCTTGTCTCCGTTCATCACCCTCACTGAAACTCTCTCTCAATCTTTGTTTTGAATCAACAGCAAATGAACAACAAAAACTATTTTACAAATCTATACAAACACAACTTCAACGGTGACTTGCGTATCAATGGGAGATCTGATGAATCTGAAAGATATTTCTGGAGAAGTTCTTGACGGAGATGAATGGAGGATGCATTGACGAATGATAAATCCAGCTGATGATAAAAGTTATTGAAGACCTCGTTGCGACTTGAAAGAGATGAAGATTTGCGAAGTCTTTCTGAAGAATTTAATGAAGATGCATGGTGAACGGTGAAGAAAAT